>JBAMJR010000116.1:1647500-1795000 GCA_038501785.1 Myoxocephalus aenaeus
GGAAGCTGTTGTTAGTTCTTGGATTAGCAAACACTTTCATAATAACAGTCAGATGTTTTACTTCTATGTATATGTATTTACCTATCCGTAAGTATATATGTATTTACGTATATAAAGAAAATATGTGCAGGTGCATTCTTCTGTCAGAGCCATGTACTTGCTCGAATAATACTTTACTTTAGGAATACAGCTGATGATTGTAACATTACACGGCCAGTTAATACTTTTCATTGACCATTTAGCTTTTTTATTAATTGTTTTGGGGTTGAATGTTTATGAAGGCAATAATTCTATTTGAGGTTTTGTTAGTAAGTTTTATATTTTACATTGGAGTCTTTGCGCTGAGTGCAAGAGAAACCTCGGCTGTGAGATTTTAATGTTGTGAAAAGAGACGTAAAAAAAACTAAATGTGGTTCATAGGCATCATAAGAACATAAATAAACGCACCCTTCCTCATTCTCCTTACAGGCTGTGATCCATGGGCAGCAGCAGTCCAGATGGCTTCGCTCCTTTCTGAGTGCCAGTCGGAGACGGGTGGTGAACATATACCTGGAAGATGACCAGCAGTTGGACCAGGTCTACTGGTACCTGAATGAGCTCTACGCAACTGCCGGGGCCACCGCCCCTTTACCGGCAGAGATGAAATCTATGGAGCGTGTCCCCTTTGTTCTAGATGTGCTTCTTCCTGAGGTGAGCTAAAGCTTTCATCAGCACCTGTTTTTTTTAATGCATTTTATAGTTTATGTTGTGGTGTTTGGTGTAAGGTTATTGTCTTTCTGCACAGGCCATCATTTATGCCATAGCTGGGGTGGACAATGTCACAATAAAAAAGGCAGAAGAAAAGTACCTAAAAGGACGATGTATAAGTAACCGGTAAGAGTTTGATGAGATAATCTTTCATGTTTCAAAAGGAAATTTTTATTTAAAAAAAAAAAATATATATATATATATATATATATATATATATATATATAACTGTCATTTTCCATTTCAGGGAAAGGCAGGAGTTTGACTTGATGATCGACCGGCAGATGAGGAAAAAATCAAAGCGTCAGAATACTTCAGTTGCGCTATTCTCTGACACCATCCGTTAGCAGACTGAGTATTATAAAACAGAAACCCTATTTTTGTAGTTTTTTATTTTTATCGTCAATACAGCAGTTTTGTGTGCCTTTTTTTTTTAAATAATAATGATGCGTCATATCTCATTAATCAAATTCTTCTTTGACTCAGTGTGAATTGCTTAAAGGTTGTTCAAAGGGTGGAGTCACAGAAAATGTCTTAAGACATCTCCAGTTATAATGATAACGCATGTCAGATAATCTGAACTTTCATAACTGCATAACTGTTTACTAATAATATACACTTCAAAATCCCTCACAGAGCTATTCTCATACATTAAATCATTGCTGCCTGTATATCATGTGTGCTTCTCTTTTTTTAATGAATCATTTTGTCCCAGAGTAAAGGCTTTCACTCACTAAAGGATGAACAAGTGCCAAATAAACAACAACTTTCAACACAATTGTCGTCATCATTTCAATACAGTACATGCTGAGCCAACAGCCCTACCACTAGGGGGCCAAGAATCAAAGTCAAAGTCAGTTTTATTTGTCACTTCTTCCATATTGTGCAAACATACAGAGGACCTGAAATTATGTTTCTCTACTGTCTGAAAAAAAGTGAATAGTGCAACATTTAAAAAAGTAAAAAATAGACAACATATAACATATAAACATATAAACAACATATAAACTAGACAACATATAAACAACATATAAACATAGTGCAGAAACATAAAGTGAATAGTGCACATTTTTTTAAAAAAAGTAAAAAATAGACAACATATAACATATAAACATAGTGCAAAAACATATAACATATAGTGCAAAAACAGATTAGGAAACTATTTAAGTGTGAGTTAATAGCAGCGGTCAGACAGTTTAGCAGCAGAGTCTAGATGTGGGAGTGGTGGGGTAGAGAGTTCAGCTTCCTGACAGCTTGGTGGATGAAGCTGGTTGACAGCCTAGTGGTGCGAGCCCGGAGGCTCCGGTATCTCCTCCCAGAGGGCAGGAGGCTGAAGAGACCGTGTGAGGGGTGGCAGGAGTCGCTCACGATCGTGGTCGCTTTGCGGGTGAGGCGGGTGTTGTATATGTCCTGCAGGGAGGGGAGGGGGGGGGGGAGTGAGGCACCAATGATTCTTCCAGCTGCATTCACTATGCGCTGCAGGGCTTTCCTGCTGTAGTCTGTGCAGCTTCCGCCCCACACAGTGATGCAGTTGGTCAGGATGCTCTCGATGGTGCCACGGTAGAAGGTGCACATGATGGATGGAGGGCTTCCTGCTTTCCTCAGTTTCCGGAGGAAATAGAGGCGCCTCAATGAACCCTTCCACTGAAGATGTCTATAAATTATTATAAAATTATTTAAAACATCTTACACTGCCATAGTTTAAACCATTTGTACAGATGTACCAAATGAGTACTAAACATTACCTCTGGAAAGGTCCACTAATACCAAGAAGAAGAAGCATTGTGCCATAAGGAGGTCAATCACATGCGGATAAGCACTGTAACAGCACATCTGGGTATTGTTTCTAGTTCAATCTTTTGACTTGGGGTTAAACCAAATTCTGTTAAGACTGCTTTGGTCAACTTTGTACTATTTTTAAATGTCAAAACATAATTGGCACCTTTCTATCCTACATCACTGTCAAGGATGAGATGCAATGTCTGCCACAGTCGTTTCACAGGGTTCTTACGGTCATGGAAAACCTGGAAAAGTCATGGAATTTTAAAATGGCTATTTCCAGGCCTGGAAAAGTCCTTGAAAAAGGTTTTGGAACAGTCAGGGAAATGTATTATATTCATATGTTCATGGGGTTCATTTACACTGAGTTTGAAATAATTAATATGCTTTTAAAAGAAAGGCATCTGTATATCTATAAATGTTTATTCTTTAATTAAACTATTGTCTCTCATTCATTTGTGTCATTTAAGGTATACTGTATGCTTTGGAATTCTCATTGTTAGTTTAAATACTACATTTTCACACTTTTTCATGTATTCACCGAGATTTCACAAAATGTTTGGTCATGGAAATTTGGTCATGGAAAAGTCATGGAAATCTATTCGTCAAAATGTGTATGAACCCTGTTTCATCCTGCTGCTTGTTGCAGTACAAGAGTATCTGCTGCCATACTATCAGACTACTGGGCACTGCGAGACGGTTTACCCCAACACCACGACCAATTATAAGGTAATGTAATTTATCTAAGCTAATCTAACCTCTGCAATACATGCTCCACAGGTTGACCTCAAATTTTCTTTTATACTTTATTCCTTCACCATTGTGGTCATAATGCAGCACAATCCCGGGAAGATGATGTTGCACAACATTTTCTGCTATTTATTCTGAGTATTATGTTTCTGTGGGCTGGTGCATTGGCCTTCGCATTCAGCTGTAGTTGTAACTTTATAGGCTTCTTGGGAAAAAGGCTACATGATCTTTGACAAATTTGAATATATACATTTGAGTACATGTACTCATGAACAAATTACCGTAGTTTACCGTAATATAACCTCTTTTGCTATTCTGTTTCATTTGTATGGTTAGACGCAGTGGAGATGCGCACAATGTAAACATGTATTTTCCTACAATTAGTATGTACCTGCCTTCTCAAAGATATGGGTTGTGAAACATTGCTGTTGTGGGTCCTTAAGCACAATGATGCATTTCATATTATTTCTGGCTATATAAACATAAATTCGACTATCAATTTTGCAACCATTACTGATAGCAAGGTAAGCGATTACCATAACATTGTGAACAAACATTAAGAAAACAGGGAAGCACGGTCAACTCTTTCCACAGATTTCAATGGATAAGGGGAAAGTACCATTGAGTAAATTAGATTTGAGTCAAAATGTAATTTTATAAGCCGAAATCACGCCCAACCGGAAGAGGGCAGCAGCCAGCGGTCGCTGTGCTTCACTCTCCCACAACCGACGCCCACGAAGAAGAAGCGCATGGAGCACTTTCCAATCGTGGAAATGGCGCTACGCGTTGTAGAAGCCTGAAGTCAGAGGGAGCATCTCGTGCTTGTCAGTCGATTGAAGCGCCCAGAGTTGTACTTTGAAAAGGAGCGGATTATGACAGAGAAGAAAAGGGAATCGGGAGATTCGTCAAGGAAAACAATACATTCGTGGCTCGGATAAAGCCGTGAACGTCTCCGGACAGGTAACTTCACGTCGGTAGCAGCTAGCGGCACATTGCGTCACGTTCAGACGCGCAACTGAGAGAGATCCAGCGGGGCTAGCTCACCAAACTCGCTTATGTTGGCTAATCCCCCTAAAATATATGACCGTTAGAGTTGACTTGTCGCGGACGGACACCAGCGGTACCGCGATGTTGTCAGTGGTTACAAGCTAGCTCAGTGAGTTATGTGCTGCTAGCCTTCGTTACACTACAGACACGTTACAGTGGCAGCTAAAGCTAAAGCAGACCGCTGGATTACCTGTAATTTAGCTACGTTTCTAGACTCAAGCAGCTAAAGACACGAGTGATACGACGTTTGTTCTAGTGAAAGGTAATAGGGTCGTTCCTCCAGGTTGTCAGCCCTAAAGTGGGTCACGGAGGAACTAACGTACTCACCGCTTTGCTAACATTAACGCCAAAGTAGCAACATCCCTCCTGCAAAACGAGCTAGCCGCCCCGACTAAACTAGCTTTTAGAGTTAAATGTTAATCAGCTAGTTAGTTGATTTGTTCTGGCACACGTCCAATAAGTTAACAGCAGACTCAAAGTGAAATACGTACTGCCGTGTCTGCATATAGATGGGACAACTGGTTGATTTAAACGGTGAACTGTAATCCTGCGTGACCTTGCAGGCTAACTGGGTAGCTTGCTAATGAACTGGAAAACAAGTGTTTACGTGAAGGCAGCTAGCGGACCTTATTCAGCACTGAATAACATTAGCACCCATATCTTGTGTTGTCACTGTGGCCTGTGTTTACCCGCGCTGAGCATTACGTTGTTCAAAGAAAGCGATCGTTGGGTTTGTTTACATCACGTCAAGCAGCAGTTGATGAAGCTAATCTACTCTGCAGATGCTAACCGAGCTCAAATTAGACAGTTAATTGACGTTTAAACACTCAACACGTACACATGTTGTCCGATACGTTTGACGATTACGTTAGAAAGTTGCATAAAGTGGCGAGAGTGACACTTTTTGCGGGTTGTCACACGCTCATGCTGACACACGTGAACACTTCATGGTATGTTTGCTAAAACCAGATTTGTTGTTTTAATAATCCTATTTGTTGTTAAATCTGCGTCTGGCAGTAGTCTGTGACATCGTGGCCACGCTTTTAAGTGTATCAATGTGCATCAATATTTGTATAATGTGTCTACATGTTCAATTTCACGTCATCACATGTGGCTGCGTAGCGGCAGGCTCGTTGCGCGGGAGTTCACTTGAATCCACCGTGTGTTCCGCACTGTGGTCACAGAGGGCAGTGTTGTGTCCAATGTAGCACACTGTGAAACTGACTGCGAAATTTCCATTCATGTCGAGTTGGCCTTGAATGCTCCACTGTGTATACCTTACTGTTGGAAGGAATATTACCTTGTATGAGCATTAGTGCAATAACAAGGCTGAGGGGCATCATACACATTTACAGCCTTGGGTAAATAGGGTAATAACAAAAGAATAAATGGAAATAAAACCAACACAGGGTAAAATATGATAATACAAACACCATTGTTAATGACATCAGCTACAAGAAAATCAAAAAACGTTTTAACATTTTTTTTACTTAAATTATTTAGATATAGGCATTAACTGTATGCTACTCTCAACATGTGAGCCTGGTTACTGTGTCATATTTTTGTTTTATTCATTCCATCTTCTGTCGACACATCACTGTTTTGTTGAATTGGAAAAGATTAATAAAAAAAAGATGAATGCAAATAAATAATGTATGGGCGATCGCTGGCCATTATCAGTTTTTCTGAGGGGTTAAAATAGGACACTGGGTTTTCTTTGAACAATTATTTAAATAGTGCTTTACTCTTTATCAGAACTCAATATCAGAAGTCATATCTGCAAACAGATGTGAAGCTGTATCTCATCGGTTGTTTATTAGAAAGCAAACCCAGTTGCAGGACCAGTTGTCAGCAAAATTGCTGACAGCATGTTTCCTGACAACTGGGGCTGCAACTGTGGCGTCAAAGAAAGACCTCTTTTGTGCTGTAAAACCCGGCCGATCAGATAAAGCTTGAAGTAGATTTATGGTGTAGAAAGGGCAACAAAAAGAGTCTTTCACAGGTTGACATTGTACTTGGACTTATTGGTGAATGTATCTAGAGCAGGGTGTTTCTAACATACGGTATATCCTGTGTTGTTGTTTATACAGTGAACAATGCATGACCTGACTGCCCAAGTCACCAGCAGCCTGCTGCCGTTCCCAGACGTTATTAAAGATGCTCTAGGGGAGGATGAGATCACTCTAGACTCTGTGCTACATGGGAAGTTCACTGTTGGTAAGTCTTACTGATCAATGATCCAAAAATGATATTGTCTTCATTCCATCACTAGTTGCATTGACAAATAGGTACACAAGTAACACAGTGTAGTTTCAAAGAACTAATGTGCTAAATTGTTTTGCTCCATTACACATATAAGTACAGTACAAAGTATTTTTGCTGTAACTGTACAGTTTTGGACTGGGATAAATCTAGAACTTTCTATCTATCCATCCGTCTATTACACTTAACTAGGAAAAACTAAAGTCAACAGCCAACCAAGAATGTAAACATAGAAGTCACTGCAGAATCGCAAGTTGAAGCAAAACCTTAAAAAAAATAAGAACTTAAAATGAGTGATTTTTAAGTTTTATCTTAAGAACAGCTTTTACAACTGGCTGCAGGTTGCATGTTAACTCTTAAGCTGTTTTCTTCTTAAAAATGGAAAGTGATAATCCTGGATCATAACCCCTTACCTTTACTTGTCTGTGTGAAGGCCGCAGTGGGCTGGCCTGGCTGGCCTGTGGCCCCCATTTGGAGGTTGTCCATGCAGTGACAGGAGAACGTCTGTCTGCATACTGCTTCAGTGGTGGAGGCGAGCACCCACCCAGTGTCCATGCAGCCAGGGACTTTGGCTGGCTCAAACGGTCAGAGCTGTGTTTGACTATTTATGTGTTTATCACTCTTTGATGTGGATTGTAATCAATTGAAATTAACTTTTAACTATTAAACTTGCAGCGAGTGATAGCCTACAACTGTTAGCGTTATCAGCCTCAACATTTTTTTATTACAAAGAAAGATTTTTAGACAATAATGATTGTGCTTAGGAAATGTCAAAAGTGAACTCCTTTTACTGTTTTATTTTACTAGGTCTGGATTACTGGTTGGCTTGGAGGAAGCAGAGGGCAGCGTGCTATGTCTTTATGACTTGGGACTGTCAAGAGTGGTTAAAGCTGTGGTTATACCAGGCAGGGTGAGTTGGCGGCGCTTCAGGTCTCCATACTCTTATCTGGTCTCTTGCTTTGAATGTGAATCCTAAATTCTTGGAGTGTCAGATCCCAGGTTTCAGGCAATATTTATAACATCAGTTAAGTCATTGGAATATACAAAATGATTGAGCAGTCCCATGAGTTTTTTTTATATATATCAGACATATTTTTCATATGGCTGACATTAAGATATGTGTCTTTGTCTTGGAAGCAAAAAAGAACTGGATCACAACCGTTGCAAGCAACTTGACCCATACAAATGTTAATGCTTGCTTTACAAGTCTTTACAATGAACTCTCAACAAAACACTTGTACACAGCAACACCTCCTTTGGCAGAAATTGCAGACTACAACAATTTATTGATGTCAGCTTACAGACAGTTTTATTATAGGCATTGTTCCTTGAAGAGAAATTTTTAGTTTTTTTAGATGTTTCAATTAGCAGATTTTGGTGTTTACAGATATTGACTTAGTGATTGATTGAATATAAAATTCTGATTTACAAACAAAAAACATATCATATCCATCAAAACCTCAACATCATCTGTCTTTTTTTCCTTCTTTCCACTTTAGATTACAGCTATTGAGCCGCTAGTAAGTTATGGCGGAGCAAGCACTTCGACCCAGCATCTTCACCAGAGTCTCCGCTGGTTCTTCGGCATTGCTGCCGTAGTAACGGATCTTGGTCATGTTCTGCTTGTGGACCTCTGTCTTGATGACTTGTCCTGCAGCCAAAGTGAACTAGAGTCTTCAGGTGATTAGCTTGTGTGACAAAGCGTTGGATTTATTTGTGTTTGCATGCTTATGTGTATGTTGTTTTTGTTTGTACAGTAAAAACAGCTCTTAAGGAAGAAAACAAACTGTTCCCCTTATTCTATGAAACAATCGTTTGAAAAAAACAAACATGGTTTTATACTGATACCTATAGAACGCTTTAGTGAAGTAGCAACATAGGCTTATTCTCTAGTTAACTTGCTTTATGTTTTACCTGCAGGACATGTTTGTTTCTCTATCTAAAACTATTTACTCTGTGTTTCCAGACCTGCAGGTAGTGACCAAATCTCCTGCAGAGATCCCCCGGCTGAGAGAAGTCAGCACCAGGCAGGGCAGACATCTTTGTCTCCAGCTTAATGGGCCCAGTGGAGTTGGAGCCACAGCTCTGCAGTATATCTCCAGGACCAACCAGCTGGCAGTGGGATTTTCAGATGGACACTTACATCTGTGGAACATGAAAACTCTAAAGAAGGAGTGAGTTTTTATTTTATTTTAAGAATACCATTGATAGGTACATTTTGAATACAAAACAAATATTATATTAATTTATGTTTGTCTTTCATGTGTAGATACCACTCCCAGTTAGAGGGTGGCAGGGTGCCTGTGCATGCCTTCACTTTTCAGGAGCCAGAAAATGACCCCAGGAACTGTTGCTACCTCTGGGCTGTCCAGTCTTCTCAGGACCTGTAAGTCTTGCATGTCACTCCGTTCTTTGTTTTGAATATTAACAGTCATGGTGTCACATAGCTGTTTCACTAGCTTCTTTAACTCAAAGCAATATCTCATTAATTTCTTTCATCGGTCTGAAAACAATGAAGGATTCATGAAACATAGAATTTGTTAAAGGCCACTAGAGATTGCTTTTCAAAAATTACTGTCTTAATCTAAACCTGTTTCAAGGTTGTGATTTTAGTTATTAGTATTATTACAATTGTCAATAGTATTTTTGTGTGAGGTTTCTTGCTTCTGGAACAGGACCTGGAAGTTAGGCTTACATTTTGGCTCTCCTATGAGCATGAGATTCTGTAAATTGACATTTTGTATTTCCAAGTGCTCTATCCAGGCAAAGTGTGTGTTTTTGTTTTTGCCAACTTCTTATTTCTCCTCTGTCTCCTCTCACTCCCACACAGTGAGGGAGATATGGTCAGCCTCCGCCTGCTTCAGATGGCCTTCAGTGAAAGGAAGTGTCTACCTTCTGGGAAGATCCTCTATGAGGTCTGTAGTGCCTAAAAACATTACACCAGATATTACACAAACATTTTCTCTCTCTATATCTCTCCACTGAGTGAGACTTTCACTTGGCTGGTTCTGTATCAGTCCCAGCAAATCTACCTTATGATTACCTTCCTGATTTACTCACCTCCCTCTTTAACTTTCGGTCTTACAGGGTCTGGAGTACTGCGAGGAACGGTACAGTCAGGAGTTAAGTGGCTCAGCTTTCCCTCTCAGGACCCAGGCCACCAACACCCGCCTGCTGAGTTGCCAGACTATCGAGAAGTTCCGACCCCACCCTGACAGGGATGACAGCATGAACGAAGGTTAGCCCGCTTCCCCTGGAACTACCAATGGAATATATGCGTATGTAGGGAGCCAAGTAGTGCAGGTTTTAAGCATTTCCAATCAGAGTTGAATGGTTAGTGCTTATCAGTGTTGTCAAAGGAGTAGAATGGAATCCTTTAATGGGTATACCATTGTGTGATCTCATTAAAACTGTTTCTATGACCACAATCTACTGCATGATGGAAACGTCAAAATGCACCGTTTCCCCTTCCTCTCTCATTCCCTCCTCCCTCATCACCCAATTTTCAGTTGCATCACCAGACACCAGTGTGTCTATCTTCAGCTGGCAAGTCAAGGCCTATGGTCAGGGAACCCTATCTACCTACATCGGGGTTTTTGACATCAACCGTTGGTACCACGCACAGATGCCAGATTCTTTGAGGTACCATAGACTGATTTCATAACTTCATAAGACGTTTCTTGATTGCTTGATTTACTGTGACACTGTTTTTCACTCTGTGTTCTTGTCAGAACGGGAGAGTCTCTGCAAAATTGTCCCTACCTGGCAGTTTGGTCTCTGGACCCAGTGGTGCAGATGGTGTCCCAACAGGTCCTCCTGGATGTAGTGGTGCACGACCGCAGCCTGAGTAGGGGCCTGCCCTTCACCAGCCCCCCACCAGAACAGTACTTTAACCCCACCACATATAACTTTGGTAGGTGGAGACAACATATGTATCACATAATATGGAGTGATGATACAATATTCTCATTAATTTACTTATGCAGACAAGCCCAGGTTTGTAGTTGAAATATAATTTGTTGTTATATATAAAGTTTTTTTCTTCTTCCCCTTCCATATTACAGATGCTACGTGCCTGCTTAACTCTGGAATTGTGCACTTAACCTGCTCTGGGTATCAGAAAGAGGCAAGTCTTTTTATTTTTTTTATCTCACCATTTATTTTATTGCATTTGATCCAAATTCTAAAAAGGTGAATATGTCACTGTATCTATTAGTGATGCAAAAAGGTTTATTACCAAACAAACTGTTCAATGACGTTTAAACCGAACATTAGGTTTTTCTTCTCACTCATGTGCAGAGCAAACTGAAACTATGACCCCAAAACAGCAATACAAACCAAACTGTGGGATTGTCTAGTATTTATATAATTTTAAAGGTAGGATTTAATCTGTTTGTATTTTAGTTTACACAGGCTTTTCTTTGTGGGTTCTTGTTTTTTAATTAGCATAAGATCATATGATGTTTATTAATGAGACTACAAAATATTTACTATTCAAGTAGGATGTAAATATGTGAATGGAAAGTATATTTTTTATATTTATCTTGTATATTGTGTGTGGGGAAAAAAAGAAGAAAAAAAAGTACGAAGAGCAAGTGAAACCGGAGTCAAATTCCATGTATGTGCAAATTTACATGGCCATTGAAGCTGATTCTGACTTCTATTACATCTCACCATTTTCATTAACACCAGACCCTGAGCTTTTTGAAGAAAGCGGCTCCTTGTTCCAGTGACATCATCTCCACCAGCTACTCTCGCTGCCTCATGTCCGGCCTACTTTCATCTCGCCTGGCTGACACTCAGGCTTCCAGCCTTTCTCAGGTACCCACACACTTTAAGCTGACACCGTGGTCTCCAGAAGCACTTATTCACACAAAGCCACACACAGTTCTTGATGGGTTTTTAAGTTTACATTACAAAACAATATACAGAAATTACAAAAATATGTATTCAGAAGTTTTGATAGTAATGTGTACATGCAACTTGATGTTGATCCTTAGGAGGAGCAGCTGGATGCCATCTTGTCAACAGCGGTGGAGACCAGCTCCTTGGGACTGATCACTGGCTGTATTAAGCAGTGGACTGCAGAAGGTGAGGAGTCATACTTATGTAACTGTCAAATTGTTTCTTAATTTGCTCATCCAAATTCCAACCATATGTGGTAAAGACATTTGCTCAGTGTTTCTCTCTTTGGCTTCTTCTCACACATAGACACTCATAGTTGTAAATCTTTAAGCCATCTACATGAATACAGTCAACTCTCATGCTTATAATTCTCTCCCTCTTATACAGAACAACCAGGCTCTGCACTGAACCTGCGCTACATTCTGGATTGGGCCTGGAACAAAGTGGTTCAGACCAAGCAGGAACTGGATGGCATCTGTATGTTTAAATATAATATTAATCAAATGAGATTCTGAATTATATAAACTGTTTTTTAGACAGGAAAAACATGTTGCATTTTGTAAATAGTCTTCACAATAGAAAAAATTATAAGATGTTTCTTTTATTTTAAACATTGATACATTTTGGATTTGCACGATGATCTTAATAAGTCTTAATAATTGTAAGTGGTTGTCAAGAACTGGACATCTGACAAGCTTATATGTGATACTTTTGAATATGTTTGCATAGCCTGTTTTTCAGGTAAATTCAGGTTGACGACCTGAATTTACCAATCTTTCACAGTCCAGTATTATTTAACCTTACCAAGGAGCAAATGCTTGCCATGTCTATTTGTCAATATTGTAAATTATTCAATATTTAAATTATATAAATTCCTCCTATTTCAATGCTGTTTGCAATTTTGTTAATACATTTGTATCGGTTCCTCCTGTGTTTTTTTTTTTTTTTTTCCTTCCTCTAGGTGCTCCGCAGTTTGACAGCTCATCCAACTTCACAGACCCTCAGACCATGCAGCTGCTACAGCACAGCCAGAGAATGCTCAGTAACCTCAGTACTATCTTCCACTGTCTGCTCACTGAAGCCCAGGAGCTCACACAAAAAGGTGCGATATCCACACAGACACACAAACAATGTTTCCCTGTGATGTCAGCGAAAATAGGTTCAGCCAGCCCACAGATCTGTTTTTCTCATTTCCCATTTGTTTAACTGTAATGAAACACTCTTGCAAGTGTTTTTTTATGTCTACTCTTTGATCAGTCATATCAAGCAAACAATACGTTGTTGTTTGTAGTTATTGATAGGTTTTACTTATTTCTTTTGTGGTGTAGGCCTGGTGGGACTGATGAACAAGAACTTGGTGTCTGGTCTGATTTCCAAGTACGCTCAGGTGGTGCTCTGGTTCTGTCGTACCGGTCTACTGCCTGAAGGATCAGGTAAGGTGTTGCTGGCATCAACATGATTTGGGAAACATAACGAGCAATTTCACACACAACAATTTCTCAGTCAGTGAGTAAACAAGTTGAAAGCAGGTTGAATGTCTTTAGGTCACTAACCCCAGTGACTTAAAACTATTGTAAGCGACGTGGGTGTATCAGCAGGAATAAATCAGTCCAACACGTTCTGGGTTTTCCTCATAACTTTAGTCAAACTCCACATTCCAGCCAAACCGCCAAGTCCCCGTTTTCCCTCTCTCTCTTCTTCTCCCCCTCAATTTACCCTCTCACCTCCAGACGCCCGAACAGCGCAGGTCATAACTAATACATGTAATTAAGTTTACGTCATACAATTTCACTCTTACACTATTCTTAAACTAGAAGCATTGTGTAACATGCTAATTAACAGCCGCAGCTGTAAACAATTATTCATTACAATTAGCAGAAATATCTGGTTCTTTTTCTTTTTGACTTTTTACAGAAAATCATCAGAGCGTACAATTTCTTAAGGGGTTGCTAAACTTTTGAATATCGCTATATTCATTTTTATTTAATTTCTCTATGTATTGTAACTGTTCTCCCCACCAGATGATGACTCGCTCCAGATCTCCAGGCCTATCTACACTCATTCAATCGTCAGCAACTATTACACTTTACGCAGAGAGGAGCTCACCGGGCTGGCTAAGTGAGTATTCTTTGCTTGGAGAATGTTAAATATATTCAAATTCTAGGACTGCAGCTAACCAATAATTTTCGTAAATAATATCTGTTACTTTTTTTTA
This sequence comes from Myoxocephalus aenaeus, assembly GCA_038501785.1. Lineage (NCBI taxonomy): Eukaryota > Metazoa > Chordata > Actinopteri > Perciformes > Cottidae > Myoxocephalus > Myoxocephalus aenaeus. The sequence continues at coordinate 1,661,206 of JBAMJR010000116.1, forward strand.
TGATGATGATAGTCTACGTTGATCTAATGCCAACATACTCTGTGGTCTTCTCAGGGGCAAGTGGTGTGCAGATTGCCTGATGATTGATGGTTTGGTTGGCCAGTGTGGTGAACGCTTGACCAACCTGTGGAAGAGGGATGAGGGTGGGACGGGCCTATACCCACCACCTACATTGCACGTAAGCATGAACCTATTTATTGTTAATATCATTTATTATGTACCCTCTAATTGATATCAAAACGAGTTTGCGTTGCTTTGTTGCTTTCATCATGTGTAAATAATGTATTTTATACCCGTTTATCCACAGGCCCTGTTGGACATTTATCTACTGGACAATATTGAAGAAGCTGCTAAAAATGCAATTGTATCCTTTAATTATTAATGCCATAAAGTCATGTTAATATCAGCCATGGCCACCTCCCGTATTTGTCATGAATTCAGGGGTTGCCTCTTCAGCTCTTTATTTGCTTATTTAAAATATGTTTTGTGGCTGTGGATATACAGCCCTAGAAAACGGAAGATAAAAGGGATTCTGTTGTATCACTGTTCAAGCATTGCACAAAAGAACACATGTAATGATTTTTTTTATTCTGTTGGTTTCATTATGTAAAACAGTCAGATCAACGATTTTTAGTAGATTATTTATGATTGTTTTCCATTTATGTTTACTTTTTTTAATAATTGAAATCTTAACATGGTGCATGGATTATTAATTTTACAATTGAGTAACCTCTGCCATAGTTGAAAATCTTTCCTAATGATACACTATATTAAGCCTTTGTGTATAAGCCTTGACTTGTTGTTCCAGGTGATTTACCTTTTGCTCGATGTGATGTACTCCTTCACCAATAAGGATGCAGCATCAGTGGAGTCTTTCCCCCCAGCTTTTGCAATCCCTATTGGACTTGTGAAACTAGTACAAGGCCTCTGGCTGCTGGACCATCGTGACCACCAGGTACACACCGGTTAAATATTTTCCTGACTTTTGAGATGTAACTTTGAATACAGAGGTTGTAGCAGGCTAAAAAGTGTTATTGTATTTAAAGGGAAATTAAACGTAAGTATTAGCACATTCACAAAGTTATTATAAACATGAATGTCACTATTTATATATTACGACCTCTTCTGAGAAATGTTATACTATCTTTTTCTTATTTGTCCTGATCAGAGTTCATTCGAGTTGCTCCTGCATCCAGCTGCCTCTCAGTGTCAGTTTGAGTGGCAGCATGAGCGTGTCCTACAAGCACTGATGTGCCAGGGCCAACACTCAGTGGCACTACGATACTTCCACGTTACAAAGCCCCCAATTTCCTCCACCTCCCAGGCCAAACTCTGTTTGTCTGTACTGCTACACAACAGGTACGAACAAAGGGAACGTACACTGCCACAACTGCTGGTGTTGTTAGTAAAACTAGAAGTTGTGCATATGTGAAAAGGGGGCAATAAAATGGCTTTTTGTTTAAGGACACAAGCATGATCGCAATCCAATTATTGGTTATTCTTCCAGGTGTCTCGTAGAGGCATGGTCCTTACTACGCCAGCACTCAAATCGCCTCAACATGGGAGAACTGCTGGGCTTCCTGTATGAGAGCTGCCAGGAGCTGGACCTCATTAAGGAGCTGCTCAAACTGCCCCTGGGCCTTACTGAGCAGGTAAGAGAGACACGAGTCAATTTATCAGATTTTAAAACTTAACCCTTTATTTTTCTGTTTTTACATTCACCCTTTTTGTTTGTTTTTGGAAATAAAGTGGATGTCTAAAACTCTTGGGTCTTGGGTTTGTGTTTCAGGAGAGTTTGGAGAAGTTCCTCCAGGGTACAGGCGGTCTCCAGAACAGAGAACTACTGATGGTTCATTATCTTCAGCAGGCCAACTACATTCCTGCCCTGCAGCTCAACCACAGCCTCAAAATGAACCTAGCGGTATGTTTGATACACATTATCTTGATATACAGTAGGTGACATGTATTTATTTAGTATCTAGTATCCACTGTATTAATACATTGTTCTCAATTTGGATATACTATATCCAAATATGACATTTCTGTGCGTCACTGTACGAATATATAGAAAGAAGATACTTGAATCCCAATAGATTAATAACCACATTCTCTTGCTTCTTTGTTCCTAGAATGAGCGAGACCCGAAGCTTAAAGAACGGTCCAACACCAGGAACTCTATATTGGATCAGTATGGCAAGGTATTGCCCAGAGTCCAGAGGAAACTGGCAATGGAGAGAGCAAAGCCCTACCAGCATCCCAACGCCATCCACAGAGAAGGTAAGGAGAGACTCTGCTTGAATTCATGTCTATTGCAATTATGGCTGAAATGATTCCTTGAGTAACTCGATAAGCAAAAATCATGGCGATTTTTTTAAATTTATTTTGAGAGTGCATGTTGTTGTGGGATTGCTTGTGACAGCCCTAGTGTCCACCCTCAGTTGCACCCACAAAATCAATATGTGCACTTTTGTTAGTGCAGAAGACGAACAAAGCTTTGACGCAAAGAATTTTCATCAATGTAGTGATCAAGTTTTAAATCAAAGTTACTTTCTAGGGCTGTCACAAGCAACCCCAAAACAACTATTGGTTTAAAAATTCTGTAGTGCTGTGTGAGACTAACAAACTTACTAATGGTTAATGGTAACATTTTTGTTCCTTGTAACTATAGCGTCATTGTCTGTTATTCTAGTTTTAGTGTATTGTAAACAACAGCTTAAAAATGTTGTTTATCAAATCTAAATAACATATTTACACACGGCTCCAGTTTCTCGGCCACAGCCACTGTCAACCATCACCAAACGCTCCACCAGTGAAAAGGTGATGTCGAGGGCCGGCTTCATCAACAATGTCCTGACCAAGATTGAGGAGGTGTGGTTAGGCAAAGGAGCGACACCCCAGTCCTCCCCAGCCAAGAGGTAAGCATGAAATACCAGAATTGCATCTTGGGGGTAATTGATTTTTATTATCTTCTAATATGTCAATGTTGTTTCTGCCAGCCCCCAGGCAGCTGCTTTTCAGAGCCCCAAGCCGTCCTCCATGGCCTTTTCTGACCCCTTTCTGGGAACTCCCATCACTATGACCTCCAAACGAAAGTCAAGGTAATCTACTACAAGCTCCATGTTGGCCTGAGTCAGTGGTTCTCAAACTTTTTCTGTCACGCCCCACTTTGGAGAAAAAAAAATGTTCGGGCCCCACCGCCCCAACAAAATTGTCCAACTTTTTGTGACTCCTCCATCCATGCTTTTTCAAATAATAGAAGAAAGAAAATTGCAATCACTTTCAAGTAAACCAGATTGCTCCATCAGACAAAAACTAATAACATCTGCTATCACTTTGTTAGAACATTGCAAATAAAGTTCTATCTGTGCAAAAAAGAACTAATATTTGGCAAAAAAATGACTTATTGTGGCTGCAAATAACCTGTTTTGCACTGACTATATTTTCAAGATAATAATAATAACGTTCAACCTGTGCAAAACAGAGTGAGTGCAGATGTGTGAGCATCAGGTTGTATCAGTATTAGTGGCTGCAGTGAGCTGCTTTCCTCTACAAATATTTAAAAAACAGGGTTGTAGATTTGATACGGCCTCTCTCAATTCATGCTCAATGTTGAGCTGAGATCTGTTTTCTGTTTTCTGTTTTGAGAGACGCAACAGCAGAAAAGATCTCACGGAGGCTTTTAGCAAAACGGCAAGAATCGCCAAGTCGCGCAAGCGTAACCTGTTAACGACGCAACTAAACATTTCTCCATGTATTTATTAATGACGTTTTATGTCCGTGTACTTTGTACATTTGTACTATGTCCAAGTTATCATGTTCATGTTCGTCCTGAAACCACAAGGTAGCGGTTCATCCCTGTTCTCTCCATAGTTTCATGTTGAAGTGTCCTTGAGCAAGACCCTGAAGCCCCAGAGCTTCACAGCAGCACACTGCTCCTTAATTACTAAGGATGGTAAAATGCAGAGAATAATTTCCCCACTGTGGGATTAATAAAGTATACACACACACACACACACACACACACACACACACACACACACAGCATCACCAGCATCAGTTGTCGAGTATCTGAGCAAGGCACTTCTTAACCCTTTGAACTCCGTTATAGAAATGGTCCGCCGGTGCCTACATATGTATTGTAATTTTTTGAGGATCTTCAAATGTTTCATATCCCTAAAAGCTGAATAACCTAAGTTAGAATGTTATGGAATAATAATATATATAACCATAATAATTGATATATGTATTGACATTGTGTCATAAATAAAAGAAATACAAAAATGGGACAAGTTCATAACATTTTACTAAATAATGCACATTGATTCAAACGTTTTCTAAATGTATAAATATCAACACAATAAATATTAATTTAATTAAATAATATTTAATGCAGCACATCTTTTAGTTGAGTTTTGCTCACTTATATTAGGACCTTAAGTGCGGAAGACATCAAGAGTGGATGCCGAGACAGACAATATTTTATGTTTATTCTAAAAAGCTAGATTCATACACGACAGATTTGTTTAGACATCATCTTAAAGTCATGGATGCTTTGCATTCCTTCCTTTTTCTTCAATGTGCACCAGGCTGATGGACTTGGTGGTTCACCCCTCCTGTCAAACCCCTCGGCCTCTTCACAGCCCTCCCAGACCTCCTAGCTCTTGGGTTTCTCCAAAGACTATCAGCAAGGTCCCTGAACTCAGTCTGCTGCAAACCCCGCAAGTTGTCAAGGTGAGTGAGAATTTGACTCGACATCCTTTACCCCAGCAGGATATCCAAATCAGTCAAATCTCAATCCATATTTATGAATGTTGTTTATGTATAGTTTATTTTCCTAATAATTGACTTTGTGTTTGTGGAGCATGTTGATATTGTGTACTTACATTTTTTTATGTTTTTCTTCTCTCAGCGAGCTCGGGCCTTGGCTGCTTCTGGCCCTGTGTTCTCAGCCTTCACTCCCCAGTCCATCTTGCGCAGCAGCCTGAGGCCCACACCCGTCGCCACCCCGTCTGCTTCTCCAGGACACTCCATCACCCCTCCACTCCGTAGCAAAGAGAGCCGGATCACCTTCATCGAAGAGGCAGAATCTCCTGAACTGGAGAAAGGCATCCGATGGACCAATGGGGTAAACCAAAGAAATAGATAGGCGTAGTGTGTTGACTCTGAAAAGCCACACACACAAACAAACAAACACAAACTCACTAGTTTGTGCTTATTGGTCTGTGTCAGCACACTTCTCATCAATTATCCTCCTCTTTGTTTAGCTGGTAGGTTTGATTTTTGTTTTTATAATAAAATGTATTTTGTAATCTTCTGTAGATGGCAGCAGACAGTGCGATTAGCCTGCTGACCAGAGACTCCATGCTATCCAAGGCTACACACAAGACCTGGTCCTCGCAGCCTGCTGAGGAGGAAGAGAATGGAAATGAGGAAGGGGAACAGCCTTGTGTGAAGTTCTTGCCTCCAGAAGGTGGTATTCCCTCCCCACAGCTGAGATGCTTTGAGAGGGAGTCATCCTCTATCCATGAAGCCTCTGCAGAAACAAGACCGTCAGATGCAACTCAAGCACAACTTAGCCTGAGCTTCGACACCAGCCAGATATCTGTTCGTTCAACAGAGACCACTCTCGAGTTTTATGATGCACCGCTTCCTGATATCTCAGAGGACCAGGAAGGAATAGAGGGGCATACAACTACAGAGAAGGAAGAAGAGGTAGTGACATTGAACATCAAAGGCCTCACTGAAAATCAAGAACTAGAGGAAGAGACCTCACCAACCACTGAACAAACCGAGGATATAGAGGGGGGAGAAGAGGAGGTGAAGGTAGATGAATCAATTGAGGACAGGATGGAGATTGGCCTAGAAGAGGAGACTGAAAACGAAGAAAAAGTTCAGACCAAAGAGCAGGATGAACAGGATGTTGAGTCAATTAGTGAGCATAAAGATGCTGCAAGTCTTCACCAGGTGGAGATTTCTATTCACAATCAAGGTAATTCATTTGCAGAATTTCTTGAGTTTTGTTGCAATATTGTATTATTGATGGGATGCTTCACATCAGTACTGCCCAGCAACAAAATATAAACCGTGCTATGTTCTGATAGTTTAATTTTTAGAAATAAAAGGTGTTGAAAATATTCTTTTGTTTCACTTTTGCAAAACATTGTTTGACACATTTTCTATGCCACTAGTTTGCAACCAGGTAACTGAGAGCAAGAACTCTGACCCTGATGTTGAATATCCGGATCTAGCAGTGGGACAGGACGTCCAGACAGAAGCCACTGAACCCACAAACGAACCAGAAGAGGATCTAGAGCAATCAACAGGTCTATCTTTAAATTATGCATGTATACTGCAAAAAGCTACAATATATTACCACCTCATATATAGTAAATAATAACAATAATACGACGAAACAGTGTAACGCATGGCTTTTCTGAAACTCTTACCAGTGGAGGTTGAACCACTTTATTACATATTAGGCAACACATTATATCAAGTTATTATTACAATGACTAAGCTGTTATGATTCTGCATCGTTCCACAGATCTGACAGAGTTTGTGCAGAGACATCTGTTTGGCAGCGATCTTCCGCTTACCCGCTCAGGAATCCACAATGCATCACAGGCCCAGACATCCTTCAACAGGTCTGTATCCTTTTCTCTTATATAAAAAAAAATCACTTGTATTGTAACACTAAATATGTTGTCATTCAGTTTTTGATATATTTACACAAAAACATTACATGTATGTTCTATTCCACTGTTTAATTCCATGGGGGGTTTCAGGGAGCCCTATTTTTTTTTTTTGTGGGTTTTGTACATAAATTAATGTGCCCCTCTACATGAAAATTATACCATCAATACATTTTAATTCCTTCAGAGAATATTTAGCCTGGTACAACAAAGAAACACAAAAATATTCACCGTTCAAATGTTTTGAAGCAAGACACAGAAACTACAACACTTTTATGTTCATTAGACCAGTGTTTTTCAACCTTTTTTGAGCCGCGGCACATTTTCTACAATAAAAAAATCCCACGGCACACCAACAACCTAAAAAGCTACAAAATGTCACATTGTAGCATAATACAGCATATATGGTAGGTCATTATTGCACTACCTACTGGCATGGAACAGTATTCAGTGGTTCAAGTAAACCAGATCGCTCCATCAGACAAAAAAAAGTGTTATCACTTTGTTAGAAAAATGAAAATAAAGTTGTGCAAAAAATAACTAATATTTAGTTACTACTAAATAGCTTATTGTGGAAAACAATAAGCTATTGCAAAACAAAACAGAATGAGTGCAGATGTGTGAGCATCACGTTGTATCGGTATTAGTGGCTGCAGTGAGCTGCTTTCCTCTACACATCTTTTTAAAACGGGGTTGTAGATTTGATACGGCTCTCAGTTCATGCTCCATGATGAGAGACACAACAGCAAAAAGCCGACCTCACAGAGATCTCATAAAGATCAGCTTTTGGCGAAATGCCAAGAATCGGCGCATGCGTAACCTGTTAACGGCGGACGGTGAACATTTAAAACCAGCATTTCCTCTTGCGCCACACCTGTAATAAATACCGCCCAGTTTGATAAATACTGACTTAAAGGAAACATGGTGTTCATTTATTTTAATGATGACCACAAAGTGTGCAGGCTTTATCACTGCAGGGTGTTTTTCAGGCTTTTGGAAGAATATTTCCAGAGCCTCTCTAAGTCAGAAACGTCATTTGTGGAGCTCGAGTTTGTCTTGACCTGCAAATACATGAACTGTTAGGCTTTAAAAGTGAGAGCTCATATCTTAAAATACTGATAGCTTCAGCAGCAAATCCCATTGTGAAAAGCACGCGACATATTTTTCGCCGCTCTCTGTCTCTCTCTCACTCCGCTGTGTCTCACCTGTGCAGCGCATCAGGCGGAACTCCGCGTGCGCGACACAGAGCAGAGTTGTATAGACGCGACCCAGAAATGACATGCTGTGTAGATAAGATCAATAACATACGGCCGTGTAGTTTGTTTAATAGCAGAACAAAGTGCAGACCTGTTCTATATTACTCTGCCAGCCACTATATTGCAGCTCAGACGCTCAACAATGGAAAATAATTTGCGGCAACTAAATAATATTTTTTTGGACCAATTAAGTGAAATTGGACATTTTCCCACGGCACACCTGACGATCTCTCACGGCACACTGGTGTGCCGCGGCACAGGGGTTGACAATCACTGCATTAGACAACTTAACTTGTAATTTCTCCTCTGCTCCGATCGCCAACACCTGTCTGCTCTAAGCGCATCCAAAGTCACACTTTCTCTTACTCGATCACACACTTGCTACGCACTGAGCTATTCCTTCACAATAAATTCATATGCGAGCTAGTGGAGTTGATACAATGAGTGGCTGTTTTTGTATGTGCTTGCCCCCTTTCATTGATGGTAATTGGTTAGAACTTAGTTAAATCTTCATTTAGCCAGCAGAATAACCTCTTGTTTTGCTTACTGGGCTCTAGCCATAGTTTGCTCAGGGTTTGTAGGTCATATGTAACAACATTTATAATTATTTCAATGGTTTCACTTGGCTGAAAATATTATTTAGGTCATAGTCCATATTAAAACAAACACTCTAGTTTATTTTGTCAACAAGTGTACATATCACTATAGACATGGGAATTTGGTTTGAAACTGCAAAAATGTTGTAAACTTGCGTTTCAGCTGTTTATTGTTTTGTTTTTCACAGTGTAAAATGTATTCTCCTTTCTTCCAGTGAGTCACTAGGTGAGGTTGAAGAAGAGACGGAGGCCAGTGTTGAAGCTCCACCAGTGTTCACCAGCCAAATATCTACTGCCTCTGTGACATCCTCCGAGCCAACTGGAACAGACTCCCACTGTACGGAAGATTGGACACATGCACATTAACACTGGTATTCTGACAATACGGTTTTCCCCATTTTTTATTTTTTTTCCCCTTTCTTTTCATCTCCTAGCGGTTGTGAGCGTAAACGATAGTGAAGAGCTTTCTAGTCCTGTGTCTGAGGAGGAGGAAGAAGAAGAGGAGGAGGATGATGATGAGGAGGAGGAGGAGGAAGAAGAAGATGAGGAGGAGGAGGAGGAGGAGTCTGATCAAGATGAGGAGGAGGCGGAGGAGGACTCTGGTAGTGAGGTGGAAATCATTGAGGAGGTCCAGGGTAATGGGAGGCTTCCACCCCTCCAACCCAGTTCAGTCTTTGAACAGCAGGGACACACACACTTCCTGCCAAGTCTGTCAGAGCAGGAGGCTGCAGAGTTCTCTATGATTACACCCGGTGCAGAGATGAAGGTAACCAGTGTAGAACTCTATTGATTAGGCAAAGTAGTGATCGGCATTGTCCTACTTTTCTGACGTTTTATAGATTAAATGATTAATCAGTCAATCAATCACAAAATAAATCAAGAAATATATTTTCCTGTGTGTTTGATCTATTACAGATTGTAGAGGAGGACCTGGAGGTGGTGATGGTGAGACTCGGGGCAGATGAAGAAGGGATGGAGGCAGATGAGGCGGAAGATCGAGGATCATCATACTTGGAACTCAAACCCTCTACTACTCTACTGGTACCCCTGGAGCTTGTGGAGGGGCAGAGTGGCCTGGTCGATAGTTCTCAGCTGGGTCTCCCTGAACTTCAGCAAACCATTGTGCCAGATGCCCCAAGGTCTGAAACTCACAGCAGCTTTTCTCTGATGCTCGATATGGACGAGGACAGGGATGAAGAGGCAGATACACTTCCTATGGAGAATGATCTGCAGTCCTCCAACCCTCTGTCTCCAGCAGTGGAGGCTATTGCCGAATTTGTGACCAAACCTGAGGTTATTCTTTTGGGCACAGATGATCAGGGTTCTCCTCTGTCTGGAGAAGTGTCCGAAGAGGAACAGAGGAAAGAGATGGACACCATGGATGGAATTGCTTTAGATGGAGCGACAGAGTCAGGACTTTCAAAACTTGATGACATACAAACTGAAAACACTGAGACAAACCATGAGGAAGAAGATGCTGAAGAACAGAGTGATGCAAAGTTTGTAACGTTGGTTGAGGTCCATGAACCTGAAGGTCTCTCAGTCTCTCGGCCCACTCCAGTGGGAGATGTCCCAGCAGTAATGTTGGCTGAAGATCATGAACCTGGAGGTCGGTCAAGATCTGGACCTAGTCCAGTGGGAGAAGTTCCAGCAGTAATGTTGGCTGAAGATCATGAACCTGAAGGTCTGTCAAGATCTGGACCTAGTCCAGTGGGAGAAGTTCCAGTAGTAATGTTGGCTGAAGATCATGAACCTGAAGGTCTGTCAACATCTGGACCCAGTCCAGTGGGAGAAGTTCCAGCAGAAATGTTGGCTGAAGATCATGAACCTGAAGGTCTATCAATGTCTGGACCAAGTCTAGTGGGAGAAGTTCCAGCAGAAATGTTGGCGGAAGATCAAGAACCTGAAGGTCTATCAATGTCTGGACCAAGTCCAGTGGGAGAAGTCCCAGCAGAAATGTTGGCTGAAGATCAGGAACCTGAAGGTCTTTCAGTCTCTGGACCAACTACAGTGGGAGGAGTCCCAGCAGAAATGTTGGCTGATGATCAGGAACCTGAAGGTCTTTCAGTCTCTAGACCAAGTCCAGTGGGAGAAGTCCCAGCGGAAATGTTGGCTGACGATCAGGAACCTGAAGGTCTTTCGGTCTCTGGACCAACTCCAGTGGGAGAAGTCCCAGCAGAAATGTTGGCTGATGATCAGGAACCTGAAGGTCTTTCAGTCTCTGGACCAACTCCAGTGGGAGGAGTCCCAGCTGAAATGTTGGCTGACTATCAGGAACCTGAAGGTCTTTCGGTCTCTGCACCAACTCCAGTGGGAGAGGTCCCAGCAGAAATGTTGGCTGAAGATCAAGAACCTGACATTCTATCAACGTCTGGACCCACTCCAGTGGAAGAAGTCCCAGCAGAAATGTTGGCTGAAGAGCAAGAACCTGAAGGTCTATCAACTTCTGGACCAACTACAGTAGGAGAAGTCCCAGCAGTTGTGGAGGACAAAGATGCTTCGGCAGAGAAACATACTACTGCTAAGGAGGAGGACAAACCAACACCTGCTGTGGACCCGGAAGAAAACTGGGATGTTAATATGGACACGGATGGCACAGAGACTGCAACTGCCGTGGAGGAGAAGAAGCAGGACCACAAAGCCTTAGCAGAGACAGGAGAGAATGACGGGGAAGAAATTAAGATGGAGAATGAAACGACAAGAAGAACCACCAGGGGAAGACCGAGTAAAGACAAAGATGTTAAAGAGGAACTTGTGAAGCAGATCAGCCAGACAGAGGAACAGCCCGTGCCAGAGACGGCCACTTCTCAGAGGAAAATGAAAGCACCTTCCACCCCAACACGGAGGACCACGAGAGGGAGGACAGTTACCTTTATCTCACCCCTCCCGGAAGAAGCGGAGGAGCCAGAGGAGGAGGTAGAAACAAGCGCTCTCTTACCTGCCTCACCAAGTCGTACACCTAGAAAACGTAAACAGAATAAAGAGACTCAAGTCCAAGCTAGCACACCTCGAAGAAGTACTCGCAAAGCTCAGCTAGAGCCTCCTAATAACAAGGTTGAAGAGTGGGACTCTATGGATAATGGCAACACAGTTGCATCAACCTCTAAGGCCTCTTCTCCAGCCAGACGGGTAGTATCCCAGAGGGCCACTTCAATAAGGACCCGCCAAAGGACCCAGAGCGAAGATGATGAGGAACAAGAGGGTGTTGTCAAAGATACAAAAGTGTCTCGACGAACAAGCCCCAGGACTCCCACACCAGCCAAACGCTGGACCACTCAGGGAATCACTCCGAGGAGGTCCAGCAGAAAAACATTGAGTAGCATTGAGGTGGTGCCAACACCATTCGAGACCTTGGAAGATGAGGAGGAACAGGTGGAGGTCTTTGCTTTCCCTGTCAAACGTAACTCCAGGAAAGTTCAGCCATCACTGCTAGACGAGGAAGAAAGCAAAAAACCTTGCAGCCCCGGCAGGGCAACTCGACAGTCTAACCGGATTACCCTAAATGTTTATCCACAAGTAAGTAGTTTATCTCTTTTTTTTTTTTTTTTTTTTTTTTTTTGCAAGTTTAAATGAAAAGCTGAGAGCTGATAAGATAATGTTTTCTGTCAGCAAGGTACCGAGTATGTAAAGCTTCATCTTGGTCACTATTATCTGATGTTGACACGTATTACGCCATTTTTGTTTGATGTTAAACTGTCAACTGACTTTTCTTTCAAATACATTAGAGACACAAAAATAGTTAGTTTTAACTCGTATAATTTTAAGCTTCTCCTTTTTTGTCTGTTTTACATTATTCCATGTTGATATACCTGATCCATCTACTGTTCATTAATGACATTTTACACTCCCAGGTCAAACTGGTTCCTATATTATTTCCTCAGAGTGCAAAGAAGATAAGAGGAGAGACTATAACTGAAAATATTAAAGAAAGTGGAGTTCTACTTGAACCAGAACTTAATAGCAACAACTCCCGTCGACCAAATAGAAGCAAACTTTGGGATCACCCAGAGGAAGACCTTCCTTTACTGGATTCACCGTTGGAGATGGATTCTGAAACCCCTGTCGCAGACGCCCTCATCAAGAGACTTCAGGATGAGGACGAAAAAGAGGAAGGTATGTATGAAGCTCCATCTAGACAAAAAATATAACGGCATTGTACTTTCTTTTTTTTCTGTAAGATGTTTATCATAGAATAAAGCAGCTTAAATGTATAAACATAAAAATGTAAACTCTTTGTTATGCAATTGCAGGAGGAATAGTCGTCACAAAGATGGTAAGAACCAGAAAGAGGAGTACAAAGTCGACAGTGGAGGAGGTTCACTCACTACTTCCTTTGAAAGAAAGCCTGGTCCCTGAACCTGAAGAGTCTAGTCCAGGCGAGCATTCCTTCATCTACTCCCCCTCACGAAGAAAAACAAGAGGTGAGCATTTTATCCATTTACCTGTATGTTGGTCCATTCATCTATCATGGTTTTAACCCTGTGTTGTGTCTTTGTGTCAGCTAAAAGAGAAAAGTCTCCTGAACCAAGTGAAGAGTCTGCAGCACCTGTCACTCGCAGCAGGAGAAGAGTTTTCAAAGATACCTCTGTTGCTCCTCATGTAAGTGCTTCTGCGTATGAGGTTCACACTTTTTAATGGGAAGGAGGCTGGATTTGTGTTTTAACCTGGACATACTTGTAATCCCCATTGTTAAGCAAAGTAGTTTTTTCATTCTTTCTCTAAAACTAAAATAACCCTTCCCCACTTCCTACTTCCGGCGCTCTTGCTCGGACCACACCCATCTCAAAGCTCAACATTCATTTTGATCTCGATTACACATCAGTAACGTTTTAATGACTGCATGGTTGCAATACTGTTGGGGTCACAACCTATGTTGTTAGACATGCGCTACACTTTGGTGCAGGGGTGTCCACAGTCCAAAGATTTCATACGGCCCGTAGCTTCGGTCTTATAATGTATTATTTATGGCCCGCGAGCACTGACTCTTCTAGTACGGACCCTGTCGCCGGTAACAGGAAGTAACATGCCGCATTGAAATTACCGTAACTCTTCGAAAATGTACGCTATCGATGTAATTCCAACGGATTCTGAACGCTAAGAAGCGGAGCTTGCCATTTGGTATGCGTCACATTACGGTAATGGTTAAAAAAAAAAAAAAAAAAAAAGCGCCTAGCTTGCCTGTGGGGAGGGGCAGAGGAGGACAGCAGGTGAGAGTAGTTTGAGTGGCCTTTCAAAGGCGTTTTCTTTGTAAATAATATGTTGATGTTGTAAATAAGATAAGATAATCCTTTATTAGTCCCGCAGTGGGGAAATTACAGGATTACAGCAGCCTTGCTCACAAGTGAATAAAAAGAATAATACAATAGAAACAAGTAATATAAATAATATAAATGAGCAGTAAAACAGTAGAGAAATATTAATATACAGACTGAATAGAAAGAAGAAAAAAAAGTACTTAAACGTATTGCATGTAAATACACGTAATATACGTAATAATAATATTGCACCAGGTGAATGATAAAGTGACCAAGTTCAGTTCAAGTGTTCATTTGTCAGAGTGGTCTACTGGGAGCTCAGCTGGTTGTGCAGCCTGACCGCAGCGGGAAGAAAAGACTTGCGGTACCTCTCCCTCAGACACCGGGGATGAATCAGCCGGTGACTGAAGGAGCTGTGCAGCGCTGCTAGAGTGTCCTGCATGGGGTGGGAGGCGTGGCTTATCATGGACGAGAGCTTACTCATCATCCTCCTGTCCCCCACCACCTCCACGGTATCCAGAGGACGCCCCAGCACGCTGCTGGCCTTCTTTACCAGCTTGTCCAGTCTCCTCCTGTCAGCTGCCGTGATGCTGCTGCTCCAGAAGACCACTCCATAAAAGATGGCTGATGCCACCAGAGTCAAAGAAGGTCTTCAGGAGTGCTCCCTGCACCCCAAAAGACCTCAGTTTCCTTAGCAGAAAGAGTCTGCTCTGTCCCTTTTTATAAAGTGCGTGTACGTGGTCGGACCAGTCCAGTTTGTTGTTCAAGTGGACACCCAGGTACTTATAAGATTTAACGATCTCAATGTCCAGTCCCTGGATGCTCACCGGTACCGGAGGAGAGCGTTTACCCCGGCGGAAGTCCACCACATAGTATTAGTATACTTTCTGAGAGTTCTGCCACTGGCTGGCCCACCTAAACCCCCCACTGAAGGCCACTTTCCTATCCCCACAAACACAAAGGACAGTGAAGAACAGACAGAAAGCAGCCTGGGGAGGAAACGGTGTACTCTCTGCCATAAAAGCACTCGTTTATAAGGCTATAATACATTTCTTTACTTTTTTGTTTCTACACACTGTGTTAAGCCTTTATAACATAATGACAAATACTTGCCAGATTTTGAAAGTTACATTTATCCTAAAAAAAAAAAAAGGAGCAAAATAATTTTGGCAAAAGACATTTTCTGACACATTTATTGATTTTTATTTTTATTTTTTTATTTTATTTTTTTTTAAAGACAAAAAGGACCAGGCGGACTATCATAATTATAGATGTAAAAGGGTTTTTAAATGATCACAAGGTAAAGATGTTTATCAATTTCATGGAAGTTTAAGGTATTCCATATAGTTTGTTTTGACTCTCCAGATATGAATGAGAGGCAGAATGGTGTTCACGCCTGCCTGAGTGGCTTATATCTGGTTACATTGCCATTTGAAAAATAAATAATTGTGACAATAAAAATTGTGTATTATTTGCATGTTACTTTTATGGTTAAAACATGTCAGAAGGGACTATTGGCCCCCGGGCATCTCCACATTATCAAATCTGGCCCTCTTTGAAAAAAGTTTGGACACTCCTGCTTTAGAGGGTTAATGAACAAGAGGTCTTTTGAAAAGCTTTTATTTTTTTCAGGATGAAATTGCTTCAGAAGAAGATCTTGTGGAAGTGGAGAAAGCAGCAGGTGTTTCTAAGACCAGAAAAGCAGGCAAAAGAACAGCAAAGTAAGATCCTGTTGTCTTCAGAAAAACAAACCCAAAGACCGAGGATACAAAAGAACTGCTTAGTTTGCACTCTGTGCTTTGTTGGTTCCGGCTAAAGAAAATCACTCCCTGCTCAGTTTTTCTTCTTTTTTTCTTCTTCTTCACTTTCAGATCCAAAGCCGTTTTGGAGCCGCCTCCCATAACAGAGGTGGACCTGATCTCACCTCTGCCCAGCCCAGCTGATCCGCTCCCGCGAGCACTGAAGAGGATTATAGAGGGAGAGGCCCCGACCTCGAGCATAAACCTTAGACGCAAACGCATAATGGAAACCGTTTTCACAAAACCTGTCACGCGGAGGAAGAAACTTTAAGGAGGTTGGTTGTGGTTTTAACCAGTGAACCTCAGACAGCCACCATACAATTGGAACCAACTCGGTCAGGCGCTGTCGAATAAAAGTGTATGCCTAAACTCATGATGGTTCTATTTCCTCAAATGCCTCACAATGCTGTGGTTCTCTTTGTATATTTACTTCCCTGCAGGACAATAAACAAAAGCAATGTAGGTGTGAAAATCTATTTTTTAGGACAAAACACACGTGGATAGCAGTGTGAGTGAGGCATATATTTTTGGAGTTTACACATCCCGCTCGTACTAACTGGATTTCACTTGATTTCGTATCTGTTGCCATTTCTTGTTGGACATTTTGCGACGCTCCTCGTAATCCACTTATTTCGCTAGACACAGAATGGCACAAGGGAAAGCAATTAATGTGGGCTTTTAGAAGCTGCCATTAATCAAACCAGAGAGACTGAACTGAACCTTCCTCTAATAAAGAGGTTTTATTCCCATTCTTTTTTTTTTGTTTAGATTTTAGATTTTGAGGCTTGCTGGTTTTCTATTTAAGAAAAGCAACCAACCGAGTGAAGACAACATTTTTTTACTGATAAATTTGTATATAGTCTTTTGCTATGTTCCAAATAAAGTTAATTAATAAATCATTAAGAATTACGTTCTTTTTGAAATTTTAAGTGTCTTGAATGTGTTTGATCATCTATTTAGACTGCCTGTGCCATAGTCTTAAGATTTCAGTCGATTTGTGTGATTTTCTGTGGGTGAGGCAAGCACAGACTTGTACACTAATCAGATTTGGATTGTTTCTGTATGTTATGGGGATGTATCGTGTGAAAGAAACAAAAAAACTTGCACAGTGGTTTGGAGTTGTTAAAATTGTTTTGGGACATGTGAATAGGCTTGTTTAATTAAATTAATGTCAACCACCATCTGACACATAGGCTATTTTCTGATGAATGTATGTAGAATGTCTTATTTTTGATGACTGCTCTTTGATAAATATGGTAAAGCTTGAATACTTCTCGTGTTGAGTGGTTATCTCAATTTATTGTCTTTATTGCTTGTGTTTTGTTAGTTTGGTGGGGCGATGAATGAACCACAGAGCCTTTTTATTTCTGTCCGAGGTGTGCACCGAACCACTGAAAGGATCTACAAGCGACTAATTATCCTTCACAATAGCTGAGACCTTATCCTGCTAGTGCCTCAGATAATAGATGTCCATCAAACTCCATCCTAAATGTCAGGTCAGGTTATGGATAATACATTTTTTTTTTTTTACCTGTTACGGTGTTGTTTGATTTCAGAGAGGCATTCAAATGTTGACATAAATGTAGCCGTAAACATGTGTAACCTCCCTGGATGAAATTGAGCTGTGTCTCTTCTATAATTTATATGGGTATAGAAGGTGAAAGTGAAACCAGCCTGATCTCTGCAACTCCGCTTCATTTACAAAACCCCAGGGTTGGGAAAATTAACTGCAAATTCAGAGCATCTTTTGTCCCATATTAAATACAGATCTTTTTCTTTTTAATTAAATAACGAATCACTAGTCATGCTGCTAGTTAATATTTGAGCATTACTGACCATCATTGTCGGTTTTAGTTTAGACAAGGGTTGAGGGTCACATTCACATTTTCAGTATTTCAACATTTGTTTTCCATCATGTGTTCAGTGAAAGTTCGAGGCATTTCCTGACTAGTTTATATGGACTCCACAGCACTGTGTCCATGGCGACGTGTAATTTGAAACAGTGGAGTGTCACTGTGTGAGGGAGCTGATCACTCAGTGTGCCGGTCGACCTGCCCGCTGCACCATGAGGGCTAAAGCCTCAGACATGCACAGCAAGGATTGTGTCAAAGTGGCCGTCAGAGTCAGACCATTCAACAAGGTCAGTGTGCAGTCCTTGAGTATCGTTTCTTATTTTATGCAATTTCTCTGTTTATTTCTCTGATGTTTTCCTAATGTGGTTTTATTGCAATGTACTGTATTATGTCACATCCACTGATGTATATACTGTAGTATATTGCTGATACTATATACACTGATGGAACTTGCAAGTTTAAAAGCGAAAAAGGCTTTGACACAAAACTTATTGTAATAATTAATAGTATTAGTGTTAATGGTATACAAACTAGAGTCGGTAAACATTCATATTTAAAAATTTTTTACAAAAGTTTGCAACGCACAAATACAGGTCAAACTTAGGTCAGAGTGCGAAGTCTGTCTAAAAGTACTGAAAATACAAAGGTTTGAGTTGGAATAAGGATGGAGGATGTTATGGAGCTCAGATAAATAAACAAGGAATATGGTGACACATCTAAGGTAACTTTTTATTCTTACACTAAATTGTACAAGTTTTACATAGTTATTTAGCTCTTAATTTTCACCGTGCTTCCAAAGAGGAATTCAATATCAGTCTTCCTTTCACCTGCTCCCATTTTCCTTAACATCCACATTTAACCCCCCCAATCACCTTGTTCTCTTCATTTCTCACCCTCCTTCATTGTATTCCTCCATTCAGAGAGAGAGGGACGCAGGCAGCCGATGTATTGTCTCCATGGTGTCGAGCTCTATCACCATCCAGGACCCACGTGAATCCCAGAGTTGTCGGTCCTTCTGTTTCGACTACGCCTACTGGTCCCACAGCAGCTTCGCACGAGACCGCAGCGGCCTCTATGTGCCTGAAGAACCCGGGGGCCGATACGCCGACCAGGTCAGCTCCAAGACATCCTGGTAGAACAGGCAAATAGTTGATACATTCATTACAACCGACAGAACATAGTGGACTCTGTGCAACAAGCACAATTAAAAGAAATATAGACAGTATAAATGTAGACTGTTCAAACTAAACAGACCTAGAATGACTTACTGACAATACTGGCTTACAATGGTTTACACCAATACAATATCATCAATCCCCAGAACAGTGTGTTCCAGGACCTAGGAGAGGGAATACTGGAGAATGCACTGCAGGTAACAATCATATATTTAAGTTGTATTCACATTTGTATCACAAAGCTCTGCATTTTTGCACCAAAGCAGATGTTGTGCTGTGCTAGTGGCCCAAATATATGTAAGGGATCTGCTGTCTCTCCAATTTAGATCAGTTCTGATAGTAAAAGTCCTGAAATGATGTCTGCAGGGTTACAATGCGACACTGTTGGCTTATGGGCAGACCGGCTCAGGGAAGAGTTATTCCATGGTGGGCTATGGGCCGAACAAAGGCCTGGTTCCTAAACTCTGTGACCGGCTGTTTCAGGCCATCAGAGAGAACCAGGACACCAGACAGTGTCAGGTAAAGAGTGGATGTGGCTGTTTCTCAGCACTCAAGTGTCATGTTTGGGGTGTTTTGGTTGTGAAAATTCTGAATGTTTTGGTTCTTGATGTCTCCACAGGTCTTTTTCAGTATGTTGGAGATCTATAATGAGCAGGTAACTTTAGGGAAAATAAGCTGCTTCATATTTAGTTTTTGTGTGTAACTTTTCTTTCTCTGGATATTACATTCATTAAGAAGTCACTGTCTTATTTTCTCTTTTACTATTGGGCATGCAATATCCAGAACCTACTTCACTGGTTTGAAGACAGGCCAATTGTAGGAAAGGCGGACTGGGTACAAATAGAATTCTCCTCCTGCTGGCACCACCTTGGCTCAGTGATCTGTGCAGCCCTGCCTCTTCTTAGCAATAGCTTGAGTACAAACATTATAGTAAATCACACAATAAGAATATGGGCTCAGTTTAGGAGACATTTCGGGCTACAAGGAGCCTCCTAGAACTGGACCCGAACAGTAGAAGATTGATATCAGATCTTGGAGTGGTTATATCAAATGACCAATGAGACTCTATTTTAGACTTGATATATACATCATCTACATCCGCTAAACACAATTTAATACAGCTAAAAGTGGTCCACAGGGTCATTACACTAATGCTAGATTGGCAAAAATGTACCCTAACTCTGATCCGTTATGTCCTCGATGTAAAAGGCCAGCCAGCAGACTTGTTACACAGGTTCTGGCTATGCCCGAAACTCTCCACCTTTTGGATAAGTATTTTTAAAGCTTATAGTGAGATGTTTGCAACTCAATTTGACCCGGACTCAATTTGCGCACTCTTTGGCTTAACACCAGAGGAACTCTGGACCCGTTTACCAAACGAAGCCAATGTGGTTGTAGCCTTCACAACACTCCTTGCTCGACGTTTGATCCTTCTGAGATGGAAGCAACGTGCCCCCCCCCATCGTTCTCCCACTGGGTCCTGTCATGTATACGATGTCATGTTAATCTTGACTTGAAAAAAAATAATATACTCTCAAAGTGTCCTCCCAAACCTTTAGTAAAGTATGGAGACCTTTTCTAGACTACTACGACTCCTTACAAGAACCTCTCGACAAAGACCAATGTGGATCCCCTATCCGTCCCATAGCAACAGTGAGCAGCCCCCCCCCCCCCCCCCCCCACTTCCTTTTTTATTTTTATTTTCTTTAGCTATTGATCATTTTATTTTTTACATGTAACTTCTCACTTTATTATTTGATGATCGATTAATGAAATTATTTGATATGTCTACATCTCAGTCACCTGAATGTACCTGAATGTATAAGTTCCATAGCCTGTATCCCTACATTGGGTGGGTAGGGTCGGGAATGAGGTTTTACATTTATATCTGTAAATGTGTGAATCCTCTTCCCTGTTGGGATACAAACTGTGAAAATCAATAAAACATATTTACAAAAAAAAAAAGTCTCTTGGGAGATGATGCTCTCTTCATCCTTTATCTCTGCATAATTTATTTTTGTGTGTCTCCTCTCGGTCCAGGTGGTTGACCTGCTGTCCCGGGGGTCTCGTACTCCAGGGGGACTCAGAGTCAGAGAGGAACAGCAAAGAGGCTTCTATGTGGAGGGTCTTCGAACAGTCCCATGTGACAGCGCACCACAGGTAGAAGGTGGATGGAGAGTATATTTACAGAGAAAAAAACCTCTGAAGAGGAGCTGGATAGACAACAGTCCTCGTTTTTCATTCAACTCTGGCAGCTGTGTCCTGCCAGTTTTGTATTTCAGGGTTACTTCAGTGTGGTCTGTTAGTGTTTTGTATTTAGAAACATCATGTTAAAGTGTCGACGTTAACATGTAGGTGGAGCAGTTGATGGAACAGGGGACCAGGACCCGAACCACTGCTGCTACTAACATGAACGCCAATAGTAGTCGCTCGCACATGCTCATTATCCTCCAGCTCAAACAGGTAAGTGGCTCAACTTTCAGCCCAACTACAACACAAATGATCCAACATTTGGATTTGTCTGTTCCAGTATCACCGCAGTTGAGACTTACACTATTTTTCAAACCAAGTTATGATGCTTGTATCTTTAAATATGTCATAATACTATCTTCAGGTTTCTTCAAGCATTTGTTTTTGACATCCATCTGACTTCCCGTCAGATATTTTCCAAAGAGAGCATCACAAAGCAGTCCAACATCAACTTGGTGGACTTGGCCGGCAGTGAGCGCCAGCGGTCGTCAGGGTCTGAGGCTGACCGGCTCAAAGAGGGCACGGCCATCAACCTGAGCCTCACCACCCTGGGCAATGTTATCAGGTTGGCCTGCTGTTTGGTTTACTGTAGTTTCCATTCAGTTGGGTTTATCAGTATCTATCACATCCTTCTCTCCCCCAGCTCCCTCGCTGATGTGGCGGTGGGGAAGAAGGTTGTCCACATACCCTACAGAGACTCGGCTCTCACCAAGCTGTTGCAGTCTGCCCTGGGAGGCAACAGTCGCACTGTTATGGTAACAGGCACTTTATAAGAAATAGTGCTTTCATACACTGATGTCTTATGTAAATTAATGTAGTTCTTGCTATCAATCAATTTTCAAGATTGCCACGCTGAGCCCTGCTGATATCTGCTACGAGGAGTCTCTCTCAACCCTGCGCTATGCTGAGAGGTACAACAAACCATTACAACACATCATGAATTCACAGGATGCCACCATAATAAAAAACACACAAAACATTCTACTTCAATTACTCATTGTCGTATCTTTCTGCCTCTTTCTTCTTTCCTTCTCTTTCTTTCTTCTTGACCGTTCACTCTTCCTCTGTCACTTGTACCCCACCCACACCCGTCACTCGTTACCTCCCTCACCGCTTTAGGGCAAAGCGTATCCAGAATCGAGCAGTGGTGAACGAGAGCCCCACTGAGCGTCTGGTTAAAGAGCTAAAAGCCGAGAACGCCAGACTGCTGCAACGACTGAGCCGGCTGGGCCAAGAGGGACGCAGAGCTAACGACGAGACCAGTAAGACTCCCTTTTAGAATAGAATAGAGTAGAACTCAGCAGTCCAGGGTAAACGTGTGTGTGCGTCTGCGTGTGTGTGCAGAGGAACTTCGTCAGCTGCTGACCCATAATGAGCTCCAGATCAGAGCCATTCAGACTCTGTGGGAACAACACCTGCAGGAGGCGCTGAAGGATTGGGAGCAACAGTATGCTAATATCACACAGGTGCGTGCGTGCGTGCGTGCGCACACACACACACACACACACTCTCATCCTCTCATCCTCTCACTCATGCATTTCCGTAGTTTCAGATGAGCTTCTGAAAACAAGAGCACATCATGTTAATGAACTTGGTGAAGGTATAAATACATCCATTACGATGAGAATATTTTTCAGCTGTCCCTCTCCCACACTCTCAGGAGAGGAGGATGATGCAGATGCATCCCTACATCCTGAACATCAACGACGATGCTCAACTTTCGGGCGTGGTCAAGCTCTTCATTCAGGAGGGTAACTCTGTCTCCCTCTTTTATATTGTGATGAATGTCTCACTCTGTAGTTCAGTACACCTCGTAGAGAAGGAGGTATTGGGAATAGAGAATGCCACAGTAGGCTGGAGAGTTGGATGTCTAACGTCACTGCGCAGCAGTTATGAGCGTGTTTATTACCACTCATTAATACTGTTTAGTGTTCCAGGTGATTGGGATATCGGCCTGTGTGACTCTTCCCCGAGATCCATCTCTATCAAGGGCTTAGGGTGAGTTTACATCACATCAAGGTAACAACAGAAGAACAACACAAACCCCAGTAGGAGCAAGCTCAAATCGTGGCACCGGCAGCTTGTACAGGCACTTCCTGTGGCACCGCTCAGGTGCCGGGGCAGCTCATACGAGCTGCCACTAGTTTTTGCGGCAGTTTCTACTGTTTGAGGCAGCTGCCACTACTTCCCGCTGCAGCTGCGACTTGCTTAAAGTCCTGGAAGGTATATACAGTTGTGTGAAAAAGTGCATGCCCCCTTCCTGATTTCTTATCTTTTTGCATGTTTGTCACACTTAAATGTTTCAGATCATCAAACAAATTTAAATATTAGACAAAGATAACACAAGTAAACACAAAATGCAGTTTTTAAATGAAGGTTTTTATTATTAAGGAAGAAAAAAAATCCAAACCTACATGGCCCTGTGTGAAAAAGTGATTGCCCCCTAAACCTAATAACTGGTTGGGCCACCCTTAGCAGCAACAACTGCAATCAAGCGTTTGCGATAACTGGCAATGAGTCTTTTACAGCGCTGTAGAGGAATTTTGGCCCACTCATCTTTGCAGAATTGTTGTAATTCAGCCACATTGGAGGGTTTTCGAGCATGAACCGCCTTTTTAAGGTCTCTGCCATGCAGGCCATTTTTGCCCAGTCTCTTTCTTATGGTGGAGTCATGAACACTGACCTTAATTGAGGCAAGTGAGGCCTGCAGTTCTTTGGATGTTGTTCTGGGGTCTTTTGTGACCTCTTGGATGAGTCGTCGCTGCACTCTTGGGATAATTTTGGTCGGCCGGCCACTCCTGGGAAGGTTCACCACTGTTCCATGTTTTCACCATTTGTGGATAATGGCTCTCACTGTGGTTTGCTGGAGTCCCAAAGCTTTAGAAATGGCTTTGTAACCTTTCCCAGACTGATAGATCACAATTACTTTGTTTCTCATTTGTTCCTGAATTTCTTTGAATCGCAGCATGATGTCTAGCTTTTGAGGCTCTTTTGGTCTACCTCACTTTGTCAGGCAGGTCCTATTTAAGTGATTTCTTGATTGAGAACAGGTGTGGCAGTAATCAGGCCTGAGTGTGGCTAGAGAAATTGGAACTCAGCTTTCCAAAGATGTGATAAACCACAGTTAATTTATGTTTTAACAGGGGGGGCAATCACTTTTTCACACAGGGCCATGTGGGTTTGGATTTTTTTTCCCCTTAATAATAAAAACCTTCATTTAAAAACTGTATTTTGTGTTTACTTGTGTTATCTTTGTAGTTGTAAAAAGAAAAAGAAAATGCAGAGTTGTAATAGGCCGTTTCTCAATATGCGTTCTCCTCTGTACTTGTGAAACGTCATCAGTCGCAGCCCAAGTACCGTACTTTTCGGGTTATAAGCCGCTCCTACGGCTGATCAGTGTCCCCGCTGTAGCAACTAGTAGCGCTGCTAGATAGCGCTGCTAGCTAGCGCTGCTAGCTAGCGCTTCTGCTGCTACCGGCCACTGCTGCTGCTACTGCCTGCTGCTGCTGCTACTGCCCGCGTCCCCTCTGCCCAAGTCGGGTGTCGAGCCTGGTCCCGCTACCTTCGGTGGTTTTCAGGGAGCTAGCGGAAGTTAGCGGGGAAGTGACGGAGCGCTAGCAGGAGCCCCAGCTGGCTACAGCGGGGAGCTGTCGGGGACACTGACCGAAGGCAGTAGCGGCTTATAACCCGAAAAGTACGGTACTGTTCCAATTCAAAAGTCCGCTTCTCGCCAAGCACGGTGGAAATGCCCGGATGTGACTTGATAATTGACATTCTCTGAATACTACTGTTGTTGAGTCACAAAATGTAATTTTAGGATGTTTTCAGGAGAGTAGTTAGTTGTTTAAGCATCAAATCTGTGGTCGGTTTGTCAAGAATCAGCTTACTTAAAAAGATACGCCGACGGTTTGCGGTCCTGCTCGCGGGGCCGGTGAGCCCCGCCAGCACCGGGTGGTCAGCGCTCTGCTGCCCGCCGAGAGCAGCCTGATCTCGGCAGGACTTTTTGAAATTATCCGATTTCTACATAGTGGTTAAACATGAGATATAATTCGGTTTTGAGGATCTAACTAGCAATCTTTATTAGTTTATTATTTATTCACAGTAACGTTACATCAGTTTGACTAAGGGAAAGGTTAAGATGTATATGTATTATTTATCACCACAAGTATAGAGATGTTTTCCTCTGTTTCTCTTTTCAAATGTTTTTTTCTGAATTTATAAATCCACTGTGCAATGAAATTCGTTAGCATAGCCGCTCATTCACCCGTTTAGTCTGCTAGTGTAGTTGCCATGGTGACACTAACACTGCCTGATTATGATGCCTAAATCTAGTGCATCTAAATCATGTGAATTCAAACTGTCATTTTCTGTTTTGATATTGGTTAAATAAATAAAATATTCTGGTTATTGAATATCTATATTGAATCAAATATCTGCCTCTTTGTCTAATTTTAACTCATCATTCATATTTTGCCAACCAAATCTAATATTTATTATGTAGGACTATTCATGTTTTGGTTAGACTTAAGTATTTTAATGTGAATCATGACGTACGAGCTGCCGCGGCACCTGAGCCTGCAATAGGAAGTGTCTCTACGAGCTGGCGCGGCACCGCCGAGCTGCCACAGGAAGTGCCTATGAGCTGCCAGTGCCACGATTTGAGCTTGCCCTCTCTTATGATGTGTTCACACCGGACGCGACAGGATATGTCGCGTCGCGCTTACCGCTTCAGTTTGGTCGCGAGTGAAACGAGGGTGTTCACACCAAACGCCACAAAGACAAATCGCCCCGCGACAAAGGGGTCGTGGCTTATTGCCGTCGGGTCTCTCCGTGGAAAAAAAAAAAAGTCTTTTCCCGGTATAGACTATGGAATAAATAACCACTAGTTCTGCTTTATACTTGTTGTGGAAGTCCCAAACATGTCGGAACATGAAACGCCCTCGCGTTTGGGTTCATAATATTATCCGTAGCCGCACACAGCTCGGTGAATTTCTCCGACTCCTCCAGGAACTGCGCCGGTCTTATCTCCGTAAAACGGATACCGATTATGCCATCCACCATGGAAATAACCACTAGTTCTGCTTTATACTTGTTGTGGAAGTCCCAAACATGTCGGAACATCAAACTCCATGGTGTCTGAGTTCATAATATTATCCGTAGTCCCTCAACAGTGTCTGAATGAAGCCTCTACCAGCGCTACTTCTGGCGGAGAAGCAGCAAGACGGCGGTGGTGACGGGCGGAGCTTCTCAACGCTGATTCTCAACGCTGATTCTCAACGCTGATTGGCTGACGCAACTATGACTCACGCGACTTTGTCGCTGGAGTTGGGATATTTCAACTGCCGCGACTTCGCCCCGCGTCCTTCGCTCTGTCCGCCCCACGTCAAACGTTCTGTTCGCGCCGCGTCAGTCGCGTCGCCCGGCGGAAATGACGCGCCGTCGCGTCTGTACATTGACTTTGCATGTAATCTGGTCGCACGACAAAATCGTGTCGCGTCCGGTGTGAACACGGCATTACAAACCCAGCACAAGCTCAACAGGCTATACCTATATCTAATAGTGGATGTGAATGATGTTAGTGTTTAGTGATCCAAAAAACAGCAATGTAATCAAATAATATGTACATTAGTGTCTTTTTTTGGCATCTTTATGGTCCTACACACACACACACTTATGTTTACATGCAAGTGTTTTCTTGTGTCAGGATCCAAGAGCGTCATGCTGTGTTCAGGAATGAACAGCGCCGGGCAACACTGACCCCGCTGACAGGGTCAAAGGTCATTGTCAATGGCAACACTGTCTTCCAGACAACTGAGCTGCAGCACCTGGTTGGTGTTAACACACACTTTGATATTGCTATAGGACATGCATACTCTTGTCATAAAAAAAGCATACTCTTGTCATAAAAAAGACCTAGTGTAGTATTTCATAAATATATCATAGTATGTCAAAAGTGTACCATTTGTAACAGGACGGCACGGCGGACACCGAAGTTAGGGCAGCGCAGCAATCACAGGCAGTCAGTTCTGCAGGTTTCAAAATGATTTTAATTAAACAAACACAGAAGAACTCAAAATGTAGCTCAGTCCAGAGCTCTATCAGTTAACTACTGAACTACAGTCTCTTAGCCGGGCCGCTAGCTGACTTACCGGCTCAATCTTCACAAAGAGGAGAAGCCTCTCTTCTCCTCTCGTCGCATATCCTTGTTCTCTTGGGTTGAGCTTCCGACTGATGTAGATAATGGGATGCTTCCTCACCTTGAACTTCCTGGGAGAGTACTGCCCCTATGCCCATCTTTGATGCATCCGTTTGAACAATCAACTCCCGGCTGAAGTCAACAATACCGGCTGTGAACCGAGGGCCTGTTCAGCTTCTTCTGTCCACTTAACCCTGAGTGGCTGGGAGGCTTTGGTCAAGTCTGTGAGGGGAGATGCTACAGCAGAGAAGGTGGGCTGAAGCAACCATGGTATGAGGACCTTAAAATGTCTTTACCTGGGCCTTTGTGGATGGGCGTGGCCAACCCTGGATCGCCTGGACCTTGCAGTCTTGTGGCCTCACGTTGATAGTGTAGCCCAGCTATTTGGCTTCTTACAGATCAAGCTTGCACTTTTTGGGGTTTGCCGTCAATCCGGCCTTGCGGCGCGCTTCTAGGACTACTGCCAGTCTTCCCAGGTGGCTGTCCCAGGAGTCACTGTGAATTACCACATCATCGAGATACGCCGCTGCATACTCACGATGCGGCTTTAGGACCCTGTCCATCAGTCTCTGGAACGTGGCTGGGGCTCCATGCAGACCGAAGGGCAGCACAGTGTAGTAATACAGCCCTGATGGGGTGGCGAAGGCCATCTTTTCCCTCGAGGTTTCCGCCAGGGGTACCTGCCAATATCCCTTCGTCGGGTCCAGGGTGCTGATGAAACGGGCTTCCCCAAGGCAGTCGATCAGCTCATCTACCCTGGGCATAGGATAGGCATCAAACTTTGAACCAGGTGGTGTTGTCTGGTTTAGGGACCAGGACAACCGGGCTGGTGGACTCAATGTAGGATTCCTCCATCACCCCTAGAGCCAACATTTTCTGGACCTCTTGCTCAATGGGTATCCTGTAGGGGCACAATTTTACCTTCTTGCCTGGTTCGGTTTTATTGTGCGCCCAGGTTACGCAGAGAAAACATCAACATTCTGCTGAACCAGCTCCCTGGTTTGTTGTAGCTGTGCTTTTGATAAGCCAGGGCCATATGCTACTTCAGTAACTTCACTTCCTGGAGAAGGGAACACATCAGGGGACACACAACACAGGAGCGCATCTCGGCTGCGCCACCTTTTCAGCAGGTTAACATGGTAACATGGTAGATTTGGGAGGTTTTGCGTCGCCCAGGCTGACATACCTTGTAGTTGACTGGGCCTACCTTCTCTGCCACCTCATAGGGCCCTTGCCAGCAGGCCAAGATTTTGTAGTTAGTGGTGGGGATTAGGACAAGCACTTTGTCCCCTGGTTGGAACTCCCGAGGTTGGGCCCCCCTATTGTAGACTCGCCTTTGTGCTTCTTGGGCTTGAGCCATGTGTTCCCTCACCATTGGCCACACGTCCTTCATGTGAGCCTGCATCTTCTCCACATGTTCCACAAGGCTCCGATGAGGACTTGGTTGCTCCTCCCAGGCTTCTTTTGCTATGTCGAGGAGACCTCTGGGCTGTCTCCCATACAGCAGCTCAAAGAAGGAGAAGCCAGTGGACGATTGAGGAACCTCCCTGATTGAAAGCAGAACATAGGGCAGAAGCTGGTCCCAGTTACGTAAGACCATCTTTATCAACAACCTTCTTCAACATTGACTTCAACGTTTTGTTAAAACGTTCAACTAACCCATCAGTTTGTGGATGATAGACAGAGGTGCAAAGCTGTTTTACCTTGAAGAGCCGGCAGAGGTCTTTCATTACCTTGGACATGAAGGGGGTGCTCTGGTCCGTCAACATCTCCTTGGGGATTCTAACTCTGCAGAAGAAATGGACTAGCTCCCGAGCAATCGTTTTTGTGGTCATGTTCCTCAGGGGAATGGCCTCAGGGTACCTTGTTGCATAATCTAGTATCACCAGAATATACTGATGTCTCCAAGCAGACTTTACCTGGGGCCCCACCAAGTCCATAGCAATGCGGGATAATGGCACATCAAGTATGCAGGACACCGGCACCCTCGCACTAGACCCGGCGGGTTCCAGGAGATGGGGTTGGACGATGGACACCACACTGCCGGAGTCTACCAGGGCTACTGCATCCCTCCCAATTACTTTGACAGGTATACGGGCTGGCGAGGTTTCCTGCACCCAGCAGGAGGAGAGCATCGGTTCATCCTTCCTGTGGGCATCGGTTCATCCTTCCCTGGACAGTCCCAAGATATGTGGCTTGGCTCTCCACATTTAAAGCAGCTCCTTAGATCATTTGTCGAGGGTGGTCACCTTAGTCTTGGACCCTCCAGTTCATGCGTCCTCCTAGCCCTTGGTACCTCTTCCCTGGATTTCCGGCTCACCTCAGGTTCCGCTCGCGTTGGTTTTAGTAATTCGGCTGTAACCCTCTGGCTCTCCACAAAGCTAACCAGGTCATCTAGGTTGGCTGGGTTCTGCTGACTGGTCATTTTCTTGGCCTCATATGGTAGAGATTGGATGCATTTGTCCATCATGATCCTCTCCAAGACACTTAGTTCCTCTGGGTCGGATGTCAGCCAAGCTTTGGTTACCCGGCCGAGGTCATACATCTGAGCCCTGGCTGGCAATTCTGGTTTAAACCTCCAGTCATGGAAAGTCTGGGCTCTTGCTGCTAAACTGTAGCCCTACCAGGATTTCTTTCTTCAAGACAGTGTATACCTTGGACTGGTCTGGAGGGAGGTCGAGGTATGCCTGCTGGGCCGGACCGAGTAGGAAGGGCCCGACCAGATCGGCCCAGGAATCGTCGGGCCAGCCCTCCCTCTTAGCTGTGCGCTCGAAGGCTGTCAAGTAGGCCTCTACATCGTCGCTCTCTGTCATTTTGGGAATAAAACGACTAGGGTCCCTTCGTGCTGGAGGGGTGGCCGCCAAACACTTCTGGACCGCTGCATGGAGAAGGCCGTTGTGCTGTCGTTGCTCTTGAATCGTTGTCCGGTGCAGGGTCTGTTGTTCAGCAGAAATGCGCACCCACTCTCGCACTAGGTCCTCCATCAGAGGACCTAGTGCTTTAGAGTTTGACTGCTACGCCACCACTAGGGTCCTCGCCCCCACATTCTCCACCAGTGTAACAGGACGGCACAGAGGACACCGAAGTTAGGGCAGCGCAGCAATCACAGGCAGAGTCAGTTCTGCAGGTTTCAAAAGGATTTTAATTAAACAAACAAAAGAACTCAAAATGTAGCTCGGTCCAGAGCTCTATCAGTTAACTACTGAACTACAGTCTCTTAGCCGGGCCGCTAGCTGACTTCCCGGCTCAATCTTCACAAAGAGAAGCCTCTCTTCACCTCTCATCACATGTCTCTCTGCTCCGTTCCCCTCCTTGGCTTTTGATTTGAAAACCTCCCTGGCGAGGGGATCAGGATCAGGTGTGTCGTCCCACACCTGATCTCAATGCTCTCCTGACGAGTGGGTGGAGCCTTCTGGCTGGAATGTAGATGCCATCCACCACACCTCCTCTCAGGCCCTTACACATTGTTAAGAATGTTATAACATTTTTAAACATGTCATATAGTATGACATTAAAGTTCAGCATATTATTAAAAAAAGTCGTACAAATGTCATAGTATTGTATAAAAAATGCCATGGTATGTATGTTCTAACAAGCTTTTTGTGTCTTTTTTTTGTCTTCCTCAAGGACCGTCTCATTCTCGGCTCCAACTGTACCTATCTGTTCATTGGCTTTCCCTCTGAGAGGGGCGGGGATGACTGGAGCCGCTATGACTACGACTACTTCCAGTCTGAACTGGCTGCTGCTGAGGGCATCCACCTGGGTAAGCAGGAGGCTCAATAGCTGGAAGTAATGGAGGTATCTAAGGAAACTTATCTAAGGTATCTAAGGAAACTTAATAGATATTATTTATGTATCTGTGTTAAGGTGAGTCAAGTGCTGGGTCCACTCAAACAGACCCCAGTCTGCTGGCCGTCTTCTACGACTACATCAAACTGATGCCCATGGTGGCTGAGGCCAACCAGATGAGCCAGGAACTGAACAAGGTAATGCAGCATGTTTTAAGGAACTGATTCTGGTTAATACGGTCTTACTGGAGGCAGTTATGTTTGTAAATTCAATTTTGTTTTCATGTGGTCATTGTTATGTATTAATCATTAATAAACGCCTACTCTTTATCATCTGCTATGCTTGTAGGGGGTACAGTTTAAGTTGGAGATAAAAAATCTGGCATTGTCTGATTCAAAAGGCCACGATCTGCAGAAGGAGATTGTTGTCAGAGTCACCTCTTTGGGAAGAAAACAGGTTGTTATATCTCTCCTTCTGTATCCTTTGTTTCTGTCACGTACACTAACTAGTTCATGAGTTCTTTTATAATTAATTCCAATTTCCTTCGAGGTTTGAAATCAGGTCATGAATTTGTGTTTCTTTGTCTAAACAATTTTCACACTCCCTCCCTAGGTATGGATGTGGTCCAAGGCCAAGTTTGTGAACCGTAAATTCCTGATGGAAGAATCTTACCAGCAGCATCAGGTTGTCAGCGGAGACAATGTAATTCAATAGAGAGAATGTTGTTCTGAGAGACTATTTACAAATCTGTAAACAAAAGAAAAGACTTTTGCCATGTAGCTGCATATGGGATTTGCAGAAGTGTTTCATGTATTTATATTTTTTAAGCGATTCTGCTTGAAATCCAATAATATGTTAATAGAGTAAAATAAGTGAAAGGGAGAGGGTTATCTGACAGTGCTTTAAGTTGAAAAGGATTGCAGCTTGAGAAAATGGTAGCCTGACTTAGAAATTCTAAAATACTATTACAATGTCTGCACAGTCAATGCCAGTTATCTTTACCATTAATAGTTTTGAATTCCAGTGCAATAACTCTGTCTTTGATCTGTCTTTGGTTCTTGCTGTCAGAGAGTAGAGGGGCTGTCTACGGCTGCGTTACCCAGAGATGAAGACCCTTTCTGGGATCCTGTGGAGCCTGTGCTTCTGGGCACCGCTCACCTCTGGCTTCAGTCTTTGGCCTTCCGCATCCCTCTGGAAGAGCAACTTGAGGTATACTGCATACATAACACACATCTGTCAGATGGTAATATAGGGGAGCAGAGAGTCATATTCGGTTGATAATCTCTATCGACAGGTGCTGGGGTCAGAGGGCACAGAGGAGGCCATTCTACAAGCACAGCTGGTCCCCTGCACCTCCACTGGACTGTATGACACACTCACAGATACACACAGTGAATAACCCTAATAAACACATCAAGCTATATTAGTAAATTATCTTTCTCACCTTCCAGCCCTATGGGTGAGGATGACATTCTGATTGACCCGTCTGTGTTACTGGGTCGACGACTGGACTTCCAGCTGGTCCTGGAACAGTGTTGTGGCCTCCGGTGGATCAGAGAGGCCCGCAACAGAGGGGTCCAAATTGGGTGAGGCATATGGGGCTACATGTAAATGCATAAAGAGAGTTTAAAGTACAGGAAGGATGCAGAGAATTTGTGAACGGTATATGAATATCCAGGTACATTAGGATGGACATGTGCTGTTTTCAATGGCGCAATGATTGAAAGTGAAGTGTCATGATAGAAACAGGAAATATAAATGTCCTCTGGACTCAATACAGCCAGAAGTGAGATACTGCTCTTTGCTTTTCCCTCTATCTCAGTTTCAGGTTATATAACTGCAGCCAGCCTCTGTACTCTCCGGCTGTGTGGCACAACGTCAATCCTCTTCTGGATCACAGGGTTCACTTTGCCTCCCTCCACACCTCCAAACGTCTGTTAGACTACCTGCAGAGCAGTGCTGTGGTGCTGGAGCTCTGGGGCCTTCAAGGTGAGGATGAAGAGATAGATGGATGATTGGACAAGACATGATTTCAGTAAATATGAAATACAACAGGTGCATGTATAACAAATATGTTATATAGAAGTATAAATACAGAGTTATGAATGCCTTATTTCACAGCAGCAGCCCAAAATCTAGTAATCAGATATTACTCCGCCTTAATGCTACCCACGCAGAGATGAGTTAGTGGGATGAAATGTAATTGTTTTTTCATTTTCCATACCGATCATCTCACACCCTAGTTAGACACATTTCCTGTTATTACTATGTTACTATAAATGTATAATAGACAGAAGACAACAGTCCGAGGTCTCATTAAAGCTGCTGATGTGTGTTGTTATCTGTTCCAGAGGGTTGTACTGACCTGATATCATCTCTGGAGGGAGTGAGGATGACTACAGAGGGCGTCTTCATCATCGAGGAGGCAGGCCCAACAGACACCGCAGTGAGTTTGATGTTGAGTCCGTATTTCTGTGTCAGGAATAATCTTTAATTTTGACGTGTTTCTAAAACTGGGTAAGACACTAATAAATATTCAAAACTATGGAAGTGATACATGTGCAAACGTATGCAGTATACATTCATCCTACTGTAAGATACATTGTAAGACAGCAGAAATGTCAAATCAAAGATCATAGGATATTAATTACTCCCAACAACTTAAGTGCACAGGCGTGTCATTTTGTATTCAAAGAACAAATCATGAGGCAAACATTTCAATAATTGTGCTTATATAAATCTGTGTTGTTGCAGCTAGTAGACTCTGCAGAGCTCAGCTGTTCAGTGAGAGCTCTTCAACAGGACTTGGAGGAAGTGAAGAGTGGTAATGCTTCACTGAGAAAAGAAAATCAAAGTCTGAGAGAACAGCTCAATGCAGCTCGGAATGGTAACTGAAACATACATTCATTATTCTTAAATTATATATTACATTATATAAATATATATATAAAAATGTATTAATTAATTGAAAACACAAATTAAAAATACAGTTTAGATCACATCTATACTATCTTTTAGAGTAATGAACAAGATTGAAACGTTTTTACATGGCAAATTTTTCCTATTCATAAAAATAAAAATAATTTTATGTCCCATTTCTTCCTCTGTGTTAGGTGGGGAGAGTGTGCGTGGTCGGTCGGTGCGTCCCAGCTGCGATGCAGAGTTTGCTCGTGCTCTCAAAGTGTTCTACCACAGCATGACCTCAGTCAGGGGTCAGCTGCAGCGGCTGCGCAGACACAGGCCCAGTGTACGTATCCATGTCTGTCTGCAGCGTTAGTATTAGTGAGCATTACAACAATAAGGCCTTTGATAACCTGATTTAAACCTTTGATAGCAGTTAATCGACACACATCTATAGAGAACAATACACAATCAAGCACACAAAT
The DNA here is from genome assembly GCA_038501785.1 of Myoxocephalus aenaeus. Classification (NCBI taxonomy): domain Eukaryota; kingdom Metazoa; phylum Chordata; class Actinopteri; order Perciformes; family Cottidae; genus Myoxocephalus; species Myoxocephalus aenaeus. The sequence goes on from JBAMJR010000116.1 coordinate 1,695,453, forward strand.
TGACTGGCAGGAGAAAAGTTTTAGTAAGATTACAGTGAGCTCCCCCAGAGTAACTGGTGGGGATTTAAATACTTTTTCTACTTAAGTTGCTTAAATCAAAGACTTTCCTTTCAGCTTGGTATGTTCGAAATGTGATGAAACAGGGAATTCGTAGTAATGTCTGGACATTTCAGGGAATTTGCAAATGGTAATTTTACAAGAATCTATTAGAAGGTTTCTACGTTGTTCGATATAACCATTATATTATTTACAGGCATTGATTTTTTTTTTTAGCAAAACAGCTATATATTTTGGGGTAGCTATCTGAAAAAGTATCAAGTAGAATTAAGAGTGAGCTGATAATATTAAGCCCTAGAGTATGTGTATAGTAATTTTGTGTGGTTAACTGTGGATGTTAGTTTTGAGGTCATGTGTTCCTGTTGTTTCCAGGAGGAGTCCGACCTGCTGGGGCTCAGACTGTTTGTGGACGAGCAGAGTCGTCTGCTGAGAGACTTCTCCGAACGTCTGGAACAGAGCGTCTCCACACTTAAACAAGATGTAGCCGCCATCGTCCGCCGGAAACGAGAGCGATCGGGAATCTGGTCTTGACTGAGTAACCGTTTTAAGTATTGAGAAGGTGAATGTTTCTGGTCATTCTTTATTTTACAAGACTGCAGATATTTCCAATGTGAAGTGAGTGTGTTTAAGAAATGTGCTTACTGAACTGGACTTTTACATGTGATTGAAATTTGCAAGATCCACAAGACATTATGTAAGTTTACAGTTTAAGACTAGTTACATTAAGTAATCGAGGAGAACTGTCTTAACCAGGTGTGGTAGCAGGATTAGTCAGCAAGAACACATGCACAAGTTTAGTATTACCAGAATAACAAAAGCTCTGAAGTCTATAAAATGTTTATTAGACTGCATGTAAAAGAAGTAATTACAGTTCCAATCTGCAAATAAATTAAAAGGCAAATACAACTCAAGTTTCAAAATTCACAATATTGTTTTTTCTTTTTTTCTTGACCATCATTGATAACATGTCATATTTTCAAGCGACTCCATGACATCACAAGATGACATCATAAACCAAAGAGCAAGGAAAGCTCTTCCTCATGCCTGATGACTAAAATGAATGGTTCAAGACTCAGGTAAACTAACAAGAATGAGATATTTTGGAGCTGAAAAGGAGAGATTTTAACACATCATCTCGCATTGTAATGTCCAATTCAGAGGTAAAAGCACAACGGTTAATGTTTGTAAGCAGTAACGAAATTACAAGAGAACAGACGGTTGCTGTAGGTCCAAAAAAAGATGAGCGTGGGCACATTTGCAGGAAGAGAGGCAGAAGGCAGATGTGAGGCAGATTAGTCATCAGATAGAACAGAGCATCTATGTACAACATATTTGAGGGAAGGCAACTAACAGGAGGTGGTTGGTCATGAGAAACTTAAAAGGTGTAGATGGACTTTTATGATCAGAAAGACAGAAGAGAGGCAGCGGTGAAAGGCCAGAGAGTTAGCTAGATACATTTAAACTGAAGAGGTAGACTGGAAAAAAACACAAAGCCAACTGTGGGAAGGACAGAGAGCTAGCTACAGATATCCTACTGTGTGTGTGAAGGCAAAACCTATGAGTCAATTAAAGTTTGATTTGGGTTACATTTTACATAAGTTGGTTCAGAAATAAGAGCCAGTTCTACTGAACTGATATATACCACAATGTGTTTGTGCGGGTACAGAGAGGGCCGAGGTTACAGGTGAGGTAGGTCAATTGGGGTCTTCAGGGATTGGGAACAAAACACAAACTATAGAAAAACATTTACAATATATTGTGCACTTCCTGTAACATTTACTTAAATGTAAAATAAGGTCAGAAAATGTAGAAATTTGCAATTAGCAAACACTTCTCGTTCTACAGTTTCACTGCCAAATCGTCTGCACCTCTTTGGGTAAGTCTGAGTTCAATGTTTGAACAACAAAGACAAGCAAAGAGCATGTACAGCAGCAGTTTAGGTACATCAAGTACAGTGGTGAAAATTACATTAGAAAAAAAGCACTTACCAACCTTTCAGCCTTGTGTGTGTGAGACAGATTTCAGAATAGAAGCACGGTTATCAGTTTATTTTTAAAGTGCACTCCAGTCTATACAGCCAGGAGACTTGATTGGACTGATGCATGTGTACCTGAATTTGGGTTACGGTCCTCTGGATAGCAGTTAACTTTTGTCAGTACTCTAATTCTGTTTATCTTTTCGATTCCATGACACAGATTGGCATGCTTACAAGTGACCGAACACAAACTGATTAAATTGTCATCTTGCTTTAGTCCAAAGATGCCTTCTCCATCTGTAAAGCTAATGCCTCACTGCAGAAAAGTCAATGCCTAAATGTTTTTGGGAGGCCAAATGTTACTAAATGTTAGTGTGTGTCTAAGTGCACATACATTATTCCAGCTCATTTCACCCGATCACGTCCGTATTATATCACCATCTTTCTCCCTCTGAGACAACACCTTTGCATTCTGTGTTATACAAATATTTCAGTTCCCTTCATCATACTTTCTATGTTCATCACTGGAGTGGAGAATTTAAGTTTCAAACATATATTACCACTTGTGTCTCCATTTTTCACTAATTCTCTCTCACACACACTCACTTAATGAAGCTTTCAGCAGCAGACAGACAATTTTCACAGTATAAAAATATTCACTAAACCACAGAGAGGTCCACAATTTCACATTAAGCCCATATTTATCGGCCTTTGATGCCACACAAAGATACACATTGTTAAGAGCTGCAGTCGAGAGCACACACAATAATGGAAATAATCAAATCTCAGTGAAGTCTGAGACTCAAATAGGTCAACATTTATGTGAGACATTACCAAGAGAGTCGGCAAATCAGTTACGATTGTTGCAAAAGCAATACTCGGCAGTGTTCACACATTTAATGATATTCATGTAAGTCCTGCAAGGTTGAGAAAGATCAAGATTTGGAAATAACACCAGCATAAGTCTAAGTGTTCTTGTCCATGAAGTATGATGACTTCTCTTTCCCAGTTCTTTAGTGTTTCCTATCTAGGGCGAGCTCTATCCGGGCACAACCAGAATGATTGATACCTGAGTAATGTCCGCATCCCTGATGTCACCAAACGTCTGAGGAGATGGACTTCTTGTTGGCTCCGCCCGTTTGAGTCAAGCATTCAGGAGTCATTTGCCGTGTAAATTCAAAAAGTTACGTAAACCAACTTCAGCTTTTCAGTGAGCCTAATAACTGAATCTATGAAGAGATCTGTCAAATTCATTGACTGAACGGTGTTACCCACGCTGCTAACACATGATCATTAAGGAAATAACGCCCACAGAACTCACTGGTACATTCTCCACCTTCATAGAAGAAAACACGTTGACACTAAAACAGACGGGTGTGTGTATGAGCAGAGGGCAAATCTTCCCTAAAAGGCGTCGACAACTTCCTTCCAATAATATCTTCTCAGGCACTGGTGCCGTCATTCTCAGCAGCTTGGCTGTCGCATCCCGTTGATCCGTGGGTGATGACGGTCGTTGGGGCCTCAGATACGTTTCGCTGGCTGCCGTGCCTCGGGCCGTCTATCTGATGGAGGCTGCTGTGAGCGGACAGCGGGTGGTCGAGTCGTGGCATGCTGCCATGGAAACTGCGCTGCTCTGTAGCTCGATAAGCCATCGTATCACTCCTGAGAAAAGAGAGGCAAGGTTGAAGTCTTACTTTTATCTAATTCACAACGTTTGACAGACAAAGAGGAAGTCGTGAGTTTCCGCTCTACCTGTCGTCACGAGTGCGGCGCAGGCTGCCGTGGTAGCTGGCCTTGCTGTGGACACTGCTGGCCTTGCTCCTGGTGGACGTGGGGTTGCCGTGGTGAGTTCTGATTGGTTCATCGAGGTCGTCTATGACGGCCAAGTGGGTAGAGGAGGCGTGGGTGGATGTGCCCTACAGGAGGATGACAGGTCAGACAGATATAATAACTATTGGCATTACACTCTGTGACAGAGATTTGTGATATTTTTCAATAAAAGTTAGGAAAGATATAACATAAAACAATTTCATTGCATAACTTTAATGAAGCTGTTGTACTCTTGCTGCTGTAATCCTGCAATTTCCCCACTGCGGGACTAATAAAGGATTATTTTATCTGATCTTATCTTGCTTCAGTGCAAGTGATATACTGTAGTACACGGTACGTATGCTTCAACCTCAATCTAAAGTTCTTTTTAGTAATCAAATTGCACAACTATGGCAAAACAGTATATTTGTCGTAACGGTATAGAATGTCGAAAAAATATTATACAAAATGTCATAGTATGTGTTCAGTCAGTTTTTTGTCTATCTCTCTATAGTCTCCATGGTGCTTGAGTTGGCGATGGGTGACGAGGAGGAAAATAAACAATTACGCATCAGTTTGAGAGTCTCTGCATTCTGCTTATGTGAACCAAGCGCTGTTATATGTATTATGTCATGGATGTAAATGTTAAAAAAAAAGTCATAGAATATAGTATGTCATCGAACTTTTATTTAAGAAGTCTTAGTTCAGCATATTGTGAAAATGTAATAAGATATAGTATAGTATGTCAAAAAAGTAATGTTGAAAAAAGTCACAAATAAAGTCTTAGTATAGTTTGTTATTGAAAAAGTATATTAAAAAGTCCTCAGTGTGGGAAAAAAATCCTAATATAGTGTCGGAAAAAAAAGATCACAGGACACTATTTATAAAAAAAAAAAAGAACATCATAAAAGTAATGATAGTTTTTCCAAAGAAATCATAAAAATGTCAGACAGTATGATGAAAAAAGTAATGATATAGTATATCATTAACATGTAAAAATACCTAACTATAGTATGTTATAAAATGTGTCAAAAACATTTCATAATATAGTATATCAGAAAAAATATGTAAAAAAATGTGGGTAGCTATAGATAAGGCATCTACTTTCTTTTGTATATCTTTCTATAGTTTTCCAGGTGCTTGAGGTGGTGATGGGTGACGAGGAGGAAAATAAACGACAGTGTGTTAGTGTAGTACGCCATTAAAATGCTTTAGTATAGTAGGTTATAAATTGTCTCAATATTAAATATTATATAGTACATTGTGAAAATGTCATTAAAAAGTCAGCACAATAAGTCATAAAAGTATCAAACAAAGCCAGAGTCTAGAGTCATGTGCTGTTATAAAAAATATCTTAAAAAATGTCAAAGCATAGTGTTTCGGCCTCCACAGACCTTTTCTAGTTCCAGTGAAGAGAACTTTCGGTCCATGCAGGTTTCACACAAGTCTGGTTTTGTGTGTTACATCCTAAATAAACTACAACTGCTATCCTGTTGCTTCGATAAGTGGTATTACAATGATTACTTTTGTCACTGCTGTCTTTGCAGTCCTACCTGAGTGGATGTTCCTCTGGATTTCCTAATGATGGGGGTGTTTGGTTCACGCAGCAGAGATTGGGCCAAGTCTGGCTGCTCCTGTAGCACCTGGCGAGATTCATTCACCCCACTACTGTGGAGAGGGAGGGCAGAGGGGAAAGGTTTTAAGAATGAAGTGGAAGAAACAAGAGGAACCTGGGTAATTAAGTTAAGTTATTAAGTGTGTGTGTGTGTGTGTGTGTGTGTGTTTTTCGCTCGTCTTACTCTTTGCGTCTGCGTCCATGCAGGAAGCTGGCCCATTCAAAACAGGTCTTCTTGCTGCCCACCCAGAACACAGAGGGAATCCCCACCACCAACATCATCAGATATTTAATGAGGAACAAAACCATGGCTGGTCGGCTGGTCTGCTCCACCTAAAGAGAAAATACATATTATACACATATTACATACATAAATACAGTCTGATATGTACAAGAGCGAGAAGAAGAGAACATATTTCATTATTGCATATAAATATTGAGATGCAGGACAAATATTTCCACAACAGTAACACTGTAAAGACATATGAAATACTTAAGATGCCACTGGAACTATTACATGGACTAAAAGTATCCAGCAGTGACAAGTGTTTTTAGCCCAGTCAGTTTGAATGATGGAAGAGGGGGGAAATCCTTGAAAAAACAGCTGTTTCAGCAGCTGAACTGCAGTTGGGATGTACAGCGTCTGCTGGCTTGAACTATACATAATCTCCCACCAGAGGGCAGCAGTTTACAGCAGTTGTGTAGATTGAGAGGTAAGAACTGTTTTGCTAATTTTGCTTGTAGAGTAGTGTACAGTATATTTAAATTAGATGTATACAGTAGTTCACCCCTAAGTCATGGTTTTATTTTTCTGTAAGATAAAACTCCACTGAGGAACCATCAAACACAACAGCTGCAGTGTAAACACAAATGGCTGAGGTTAACAGGATGATCGTTATGCAGCATCAAAAACATGCATACAAATATCAAAGTCTGTTATAAACAAACAATTAGAGAATTGATTACAATTCAGAAAGCCTTTTAATGCACATCTCCATCAGACAACTCCATGAGGAAGAGGACTTTTAGAAAGCTGAAGTTGCTTGCTTTGGAAAGAACAAGGGGCCAGGACAATTGGTATGTATAAGGTTTATTCTGTCTCACCCAGGCTGAGATTAAATTAATCAGATTTAGGTCCTAAAATAATAAATTCTGGGCTTTCTGTAAATTACTACCCATGCACACATACAAAAATAATGAAGTCACTTGAACTTGAACAATGGCCACAGAATCTTTTAATTATCCTAAAGCATGCAATTGTACCCTCTTACACATCTTTGCACACAAAACTCCCTCGGGTTAAGATCAAATAACACATCGCAATATTGAAATTCCAGAGCTACAATAGCTACAAACCCAAGCATGCACACATACATACACTAACAAGTAACATAAGAACTTGCACCTGCCTCTCATAAAGTCTGTCAGTCACAAATTAGTTGACACATTTCTATTAGAAAACTACTGTAACAGCACTCGGCAGAATGATGGAAACATACACAAACGTTTGAAGTAGAAGTTTTGATGTCTTACGATTAATGAGATGTACTGATGAAAAGCCTTTGTTGTCTTGTGAGTATGCAGTTTAGTGTGTTTGTTTTTTTGCATTGTGGACATTTGGTTATTAATTTAGCACCAGACTGTACAAAACACTACTCTCCCACCACTCTTCACAACTGCTACAAAGACGTTATAGAGCACAGGCTGCAGAGCATGACTGAGCAGGCCCTGAGAGAGACACAGAAAGACAGCGAGTAGAGGTGGAGACGGACTGGGAGAAAGAATTAAGTGTGTGAGAACCAGCCGAGAGAATGAAAGACAGAGACGGTAGTTTGTGTGGAGTTGGTCTTGAGAGCTGTATTAGCTGAGCTGATCGATCGATCGATCGATCGATCGATCGATCTCTCTCTCTCTCTCTCTCTCTCTCTCTCTCTCTCTCTCTCTCTCTCTCTCTCTCTGAACAAGTCAGAGAATAAAATAAATAGTAAACAAATCAACAGGTTAGTCAAACTTATTTGAAAGAGGAAACTAAGACAAACAGTACCATTATTACTCCAACAGTCTGTTGGGAATATCCATTACAGTTACCTGGATTTGACCTGCTGTACTTACTGTATTTACTGCTTACTTACAATTTACCATCATATAAAATGCTCATGATCATCCATCTTATCTTTGTTAACGGTTCATGTTTCATTTCCCTGTAGACTTTGACGTAGCAATGATGTCTGTCTTGTTCTCAGATCTTAACAATTACTTTACAGAGTACATTGTTGACATAACTGATGAGAAAGTATAAAAAAATACATAAATCTGTCTCAAGTTATAAAAAAAGTATTGTTCATTCTTGAGTATGTGTGTACTTAATGAGGAGAAAAAAACACTGTATCCTCCACAGTGGGTAACGGAGTACTAGTTAACTTTGTGTGAGTGTGTGTGTGTGTGTGTGTGAGAGTGTGTGTGAGAGGGAGAGATCATGGGGAGTTTGCATGCCTGTAATAGGAATACAGCTGGGATATCTTGTCAAGAGTGTTTTCTGTGTATTTGTTTTTAATGTCCAGCTGAGATGACGGACAGATCCTAAGAAGCCATCTGTTTTCACACAGAAGGTAATAGAATATCTTTGAGCTCCTCAACAGACCTATTGATCTTGTAATATCTGGGGGAATTTAAAAGATGATGTAAGTAGACAGTGACATTGGACCCACTCCTTGCGAGCTTTTCTATTGACAATTGTTTTGCCTTGCAAGCAGCAAAGCAACAACAGACACTTTTTAACTTCCATCTCTCTTTACCTTGTATGGGCAGGGGATGTGATAGCGCTTGCAGTTCTCCTCCATCCATGTTGTCTCCCAAATGTTCCGGTAGGTGTGTTCGTACAGGTAGCACCCAATCACAGTCAACAAGGGGACCAGGTAGAGAACAGAGAACACTGCCATTCGGATCATGAACTTGACTAATTTGGTCTGGTTCTCCTTCTCCAGAGGGATCTCCATGCGCACCCGATTCAGAGCCACAATCCCGACTAACAGGAGAGAGACACCGACCTGAAGACAGAAAGGCAAGTTTGACTCAGAGACAGAAAACTAAAATGAAGACTGTCAACCATCCACCAATCTATTAACTAATCTAGCCAACGCTCCCTAATTGCAGTCAACAGAACACTGTTGTTTCGTTTCATCCAACCATTCATTAATCTCTTCACCAATCCTACTCATCCACTCTTTCATCCACCCACTCACTCATTTATCTTCTGACTGTACTCACCGCCACGTTGAGGCAGAGCGGTGCCAGAACAAACCACCTCAGGGCGTCGATGTCATACAGCCCTATGAAACACACTCCACTGATCCCATCTCCTTCAATTTTGTTCAAGGCCAACAGGGTGACAGTCAGGGCCCCTGGGACCCCCCAGGCAACAGCATGGAAGAGGAGGGCTTTCTTCTCAATGGCCTCGCTGCCCCATTTAGGCACAGCGGCCAGGAACCAAGTGATCGTCAGTATGACCCACCATACGCTGCCGGCCATGGTGAAGAAATATAGGACCATGAAGAACAGGGTGCATACCTGAGAGAGGGAGAGAGAGAGTAGGAACAATAGCTTGTAATCAATAATGTGTAAGAAGTCATCAACTCATTAAAAAGAGAATTTATGATCAATTAAACTCTGAACTTAATCATCTAATAAGCAGATGACTACTGGAGTTAATAAGACCTACATTTTAAGCTATCACATGTTAAGAATGTTTCACATTGCTACTTAAACGTCTGTTCAAATGAATTCTGATCAATCAGAGAATAACTGGCTCACTGGATTTCACAGTATCTAAAAAATTAATAAAACATTGGGGAAAGTTTCTCATGTAAATGGATAATCAGCACATCATACATCAAACTCTCACCTTGTTGTGTGAGCCCTGTGTTATGGTTGAAGCTCTGAACTGGGAAGGGCTGACTGCATTGCACGCTACCCTGTCTTCCAACATGAACCCCAGAAAGAAAATCAGTGACACCATGACATAACACACAGCGTAGAAGATTATTGGCCGCTCAGGGTATCGAAACCTAATGAGGTGAAAAGAAGAAAAAAAAATTAAAAGCATAGAACAACAGCGAACACATATTCTTTCCACTTATTCTTTTAAAATCAGAGTCATATTTCTGTTTTATTTTTTATCCTTCTTGAGTTGAAGAAGTGATCAGACTCAATAAGTTGATATCAGATATAATGCAACAATCATCCATTCAAACCTGGTAACATCGATGAGAAACGTCAGGAAGGTGAAGAGCGTTGCAGACAGACAGACAATGGAAACAACTCCGATGAAGTAGCGGATAAAAGTCAGCTCCTGCTTGTTGAAAAACATTGAGGGACACGGGGCAGAACAGTCCTTTTTGGCCATAAAAGTGTAACCCAGGTCTGGGTCGACCTTGAGCTCTCTGGGGCACCAGAAACCATAATCTCTCTGGACAGTCGGGGATGACTGGTCCGTAGGATCCGTGCCCGTTAGCAGGTCCTCTGGCCGAGGATAGGGCTCATCGCAATCTGGGAACCTGGAAAAGAATAATTCTGTTAGATCGTGCAGCTTAATCTGCTATCAATTTAGCTGAGAACTTTATTGATATAAATGGGGTGGACACAACATCAAGAACACCTATCAGTATAAATAAAAGTCAAGTCAACAGCACCAGAAACAACATTTTTTTTTTTTTTTCCATTTGCCAGATACAAGGAAGATATTGGGAAAAAGTGAGAAAGGGAAGAAGATAAAGAGGAAGGGGGCTGCTGTATGGAGATACACGACGCGACCGTCAAAGAAAGTGACATCTGTGACAAGGTGCTGAAGTTCAGAGTTAGGTAGGCTTGATGGGTTTGCAGTTGGCATCAGTTCAAAGAGAAGCAGCAGGCAAAGAGGCAGTGCAGATTTGAAGTATATGCAGAACACATATTGCAGGCTCAGTCTTGTGCAGATATACAGTGTACAAACGTACACTGTATATCTGTTTATATACACTGTATATATTATTCAAAATGAAACTAACAGAATATTACCAGCTGCATTATCTCAGATGCAACGCCCTGTTTGTAATGACATTGTTTATATTTTCACATACCGAGTTGATTTTAAGATGTAATAGACATACACACCTGCTACATTCCATGTCATCTGGCCAGGCTAATCCAAACACCTCCATGAGTTTGTGGCATTCATCCTTGGCCTGCTGGCAGAGGGATTGACATGGCATGGACACGTGGCCGTACACAGTGCACACCGGAGCGTACAGAGCACACAGGAACATCCTCAGGTCCGCACTGCAAACTAGGTTCACAATGGGATGAAAAGGCTGCAGAGGAGAGAAAATTATTTAGTTTGTCATTTATGTTTGAACCTGCCACAAAGCTTTACGTTGTGACAGAAAGCATTGCTAGTGCAAAAAAGTGTATCATCGTCATGCAATGGTCTCAAAGCTCTCTTGCAAACATCCACACATCCGACCAATGTTATATCCCAATATCAGTGGGAACCAGCTCGACAAGGTTGTTATCGAATCGGTCCTGCGTGTAGCAAAGAAGGTTAAAGTTAACTGCTATCTGTGGAAAACATGAGAAGGCTCACATGTAACCTGAAATAGCCATCAAAGAGGATGGAGGGAGTGCCAGAAGGAGGACAAGTGTGTTCCAACTCCTCTGCTGCAACTTATACTACTCAGTATACCATCAATATTTAGAGGCTCATAAAATATGTATGGCAGCAATCATATTACCAAACACCGCTTTGAAGTAGGGGACAGCAAAGACGGTTGAGCCACAGCGATACACTGAACAAAAACAGAAGGGCTCCCCGCACGCTAAAGATGATCAATTATGTCCCTGTAGTGGGATTCTGGAAATTAAGAGTCAGGCTTGTGACCTTCAGGCCGCTGAAAATGTGAGCGGCAGAAAGTACATATAACTCCCTTAGCGATAAAGTGTGGTAGTCGAGCAGTTAGCGCACAACCACATAAGTGCAACATCACCAGTTTGATTCCAGCGAGCAAACTTTGTTGCATTTCATACCCCTCTCTATTTAATAAAATATAGAATCTTGAGAAAAATCCCCTTTGGATTTCTCTAACAACGACTGCTGACATACGCCGGAACGGATACTCTACGGGAAGTTAGTGTGTGTGTTTTATTCTCTGCTATACGCAGCAATACAGAGGCAACGGCTCAATTGTCAGGGATCACTCAAGCAGCGTGGGCAGTACACTTCCCTTCTGTTGATCGCTGGTGGCTACTTCTGCTCATGCTGACAGGTGAATTATTCATCAAGCTGTTCTTCAGAAATTAAACTGGGACTTTAATACTGAAAATGCACAGTGTGATATTTTAAAAATATATACAGAGATTTGTGATTGTGTACACAGATTTAAAACTGCGAGTAGCTCTCAGTTCTCTCTCTTTCTCTCAAGTCACAGCCTTGTTTGTGAATTTCATATGAAAAGAGAACCACTAAGCATTAATGAGGATAAGTACCTAGAGACAGGCTTCATTGGTTGGCTGGAAACTGCTTTGCACTTTAAAATGATTTTAATAAATTAAAGACAACTTAAACAAACACTTACATTTCTGCTTTTACGCAGTAAGCACACCCCAAAATATTCAACATATCTTAATAATACATTTATTTGTATAGTGCTTTAAAAAGGTACTCAATCTTAGTGATGTGCTCATACATCAGCAACAGCCAGCAACATTATGTGCACAGTGTGCTTCTGGGGTTATGTGTGCAAAGTGACCTGCATCTAATCAGCTATTTAAAATTTCAAATCATCCAGCTTCACTAAAGCGGAGTATTGAATGCAGCTTTCACGAGAGAAATCAGAGCAGAACCATGACAGCAAAGAATGGAGCGTAGAACAATGAGTGTATATCAAATATGTGTACACGCGGCACAAAACAGTGCACTTACATTGATTGCTTGCCACAAAGGCTACAGTATATGCTTACAGACTGTATGAGTGCATTTGTGCAAATACCCATGCATCAGTGAATGTGTGTATGTGTGTGTGTGTGTTTTATGAATGTTTCTGTGTGGAGCCTGGCCTTGTGAGTATGTTTTGATCGTTCTCAATTGCTGTGTTCTACATCTGCACATTGGAGAGATGTTCCACCAGTAAATGGATGCAGCGGTGCATGAGCTGTGTGACATAGTTTTGAGTTTTGCACGGAAACACATATACGCATGCCCACACACACCACTCTGCTCCATTCAATAATTCACTCGTTTTACAACCCATGTGTTTTTTTACTATCTTGTGGACAGGCAAGCTTCAATGTGTTGTGACAAGAAGCACAGCAGCTTTGATCGTGGACTGTCAAATCCTGAATGAGGTTCACTCATTCAGGATGCCCTGCATTTGAACCACAATGTTTTGAATACACAATTATGTTTGGCTATTAAAATATTGATCCAAATTAACACCAGGCGAGGCAGCCCTGGATAAGCACAGTCATAGAGGTTTAAATTAAAGTGTACAGAACTGCATTGTATTGAGAGGTTTTAATATTCTGCTCCCCTCATGCTTGTGAATGGGAAGGACACAAAATAATAAACTCCTCCCACAAATATAAGACATAAACATAACATATGTCGACAATTCTGACATTCATCAAAAAGGAGTTTTATAAACTTTGTGAAAGTACACTTTATGGAAGAGGTGTTGTATTGAATTTCATGAGTAAGTGTCCCTAATAAAGTAGCCATTTTGTGAATAACACTGTGAATAACACATTCAGTGCAGTGGCTACAGTGCCACTACATAAGAGGTAATGATATCAGTTAATGTGACATTATGACTTGATAATGTAGTGTTAGCATGAGTACAATTAAGAGACAACACTATCATTGAAATATGTTATAATGTGTCAGATGCAAACAGTTAACATAAATTAGGATATGAAAGTCTTCAGCCAACCTCAACAATAAGTGATATGGGCATCGCGCTGAACAACCTCTCTCACTCATACTTCTGGTATGAGCCCGAGGCCACACTTAACTGAGTAGTATTTTTTTCCCGTACAAGTGTCTCACTGCCCAGAATGAAGCCTTTCTTTATGTCCTCGTACTAACTCTACAGAAAATATGTGTGTGACTTCCATTTTGTGTGTCCCCATTCTGCCTATTTCTCCTATGTATGTGGGGTTATGCATGTGTGCATGTGTGTGTGCCATTGTTCTTGAATTCTGGGTAAGTAATACGTCCCAGTTATCGTGTTTTCCGGTGTGCGAGTGTGCAAGGCGTGTGTGTGTGTGTGTGTGTGTGTGTGTGTGTCCACAAGTCATGCACACTGCATGTGCGATTATTCTGGCAGTCAGGGCAATTGCCCCCCATCTCCCACCAGAAAGAGAATATTGATATTAAGTGGCCTAACTGTGTCACCCAGCAAGAAAGGAGGGGGGTGGCAATCAGCTTTCCATGGAGGACGACTAGAGTGAGTTGTCTGGTATTTTGTAGTCAGTTGTGATGGAGGGGAAGGAAAGGAAAGCAGAAAACCCCTCAGGTTGCAGACTGCAACTAAAGGATGGAAACGAAGATGTAAAAGAAGGAGATAAGAATGAAGAGAATATGGAAACAATAAAGAAAATGTAGTGCATCAGCTTCCAGCACAATTTTTTCAACAAATATAAAATCAACCAGATCTGCAGTGCTCCTACACGGTCAAGCTACAGTATTGGTCCCGGTTCATGGTTACATATTATATCCACGGCTACTATTAGCATTACTATTAGTCGTATCTCTATTATAGCTGTTGTGTTATTATTGCTGCTGTCTCTCTGAACCCAACCAGAGACTAAATAGAATTTAAGAGTTGGGATATTTTATAGCAAAGATTGAAACAAAATGCAAAGGGCCTCTGACAACATGGTCAACATGCACAGGCACATTTGAACGATGAAATTCAAAATGTGAGCTATACTTCTCTTTAAAAACGTTGAAATTGAAAAAGATCTAGCAAAACGAAAACCTTCATAATGCAGATAATAAAATCTCCAATCATGCAAACCAAAGTATCTAAACGCAATCCATCATGCAGCGCTCCGACTTGGCGTATCCCCACATGGCTTTAAAATGGTATGAATGGTGGCTTGACCTCAGCCCTTTGGCAACCATATTTGAGAGTCAGCCAATTCAGGGAAACATTTTGACTTCACAAATTCATCCTTCAGAAGTGCCCTGATGAAGATATTAATAGACTTTATGTACCGAAGGCAATTGGTATTGTACACACACACAGTACAGTCTCTGCTGTTTGGAAAATACTAAATAACATAGTGTTTACAGTACAAACACAGACTGTCACCATTCTTTACAATATCTGAACATGTCCCACTACATTTAGCTAAAATAACTTTTTAATTTGCTCAACAATAATTGGCACCTCGATATTGATAGGAAAACCTGATATTCTCTCCAGCTATAGTCAACAACAACAACACATTTCCACTTGAAAGATACTAATAGATATCCACAAAAAGGCTATGCAACAAAACTACTGGTAGGTTAACAGACAATGCTGGAAGAAAATCTAATTCAAAATAAACTAAAAGATGCATTTCTGTATGTGAGGAAAGGCAATTGTGAGCCCTCGGAATAAGAAACAGGGTGGTTTTTTGACACAGAGGAAAATTTGAAAAAAAAGACCCTGACTGGTCCACCTCTTGTTCAATAGAGGGATTAAGTTTCTTTCTCTTTACTCCCTGTCTCCAAAGAAACCTAGGGGGAGGGAGAGAGAAAGAAAAAAGGAGAAAAAAACTAAAGTAAAAAACAACAAAGAAAAACGGACATAGCCTAAACACAGAAAGAAGAAAGAGTTGTATGATTAACGGGCACGTAATGCAAGCAATTCCACTTTTAGATACCAATAACCACTGTAAATGTGATAGCAAAAAGAAAGCAGTGTATACAACATTAAAAGCACAGGGGGTGTTGTATGTAAAAACCTTTTACACCAACACGTTTCTGGTTGAATATTTGCCGGTTTAGTGGCTGTGTTGGGGATTAAAGGATATATGATGAAAATATAACAGCACTGTTACATCAAATCACATGGTTGAGGTGAAATTCTGGATATTATGGACCATCAACTGCCAATCACTTTTCTATACCTACTCTTTAACAATCGCCCTAAGAAAAATAACTAAATGAATAATTGATCTCCAAAATCCACAATCCCATGATATGCAATTTTCACTTCGCTTTTTACACAATAATAAAACATTTGGGAATTATACATTGATGATAAGTGGTAAGATAGATGAAAGTAGTATTGGTCCATTTTGAAGTGTCTTTGGTTTGCAATTTAAGACTTTTCCAGTTAACAGTCCTGTCCATAATCGAAATTGGCCTATCCACAAAATAAATTGATGGCTCGGCCAACACCCAACAGTCTAATAGCCCTGATAGCACTGATTATCAAACTAATTACACTTTATATTTGGAACGATTGTAGACAATTTAGTCAGCCAACACTGCAGAAACTCATATATTTCCAAGTGTATGAGGAGGAGGAGGGAGGGAGGAAAAGAGGAAAAAAACTGGAATGGCATGGAGAAAAGAGTGGCAGTTTCCCGGTGGATTAGGGAGTCAAATGGATTGGAAGTAGTGTTTAGAGTGTGAGAACCTGAGACACACATATATACTTCCTGAAACTCTCACCAGCTTTGTGTTGTGGTCAGATCAAGGTGACAGGCGGTTGGGTCTAAGCCTCCAAAGAAACAGCTCCTGAACTGGCAGCAATGCCCACTTTAAAAAAATCCCAAGTGTTTTGGTATTCAACGTATGCAACGTCTGATCTGATTCTGGATTTCCACATGTAGTGGATGTTTGTCTTGTCGTATCTATGATGTTCATTTACTTTATGTTGTTATGTTTATAATTGTTAAGAGTGCTTTTAGAGTGCTTTCAGCCCTCAATTATGATGCATAAAACCACTCACATTGGAAATCACATCATCTCAACTGATATGAAATCCAATTTAAAAACTATATAAAATGCGTTTTCAGGGAAAAACATTCAGGAGCAAAACTGGTGGCGTGCATGTTTTGCTAATAAGTATTTTCATGGAACATTTTTGTGCACTTGTCTATTAAGTAACAAATCAGTAACCTCAATCCCTTAAACCTGCACATTAAAAGGACTTAAATGTTGATCTTTTAATGCACTGGTAGACACAATGCATAATTTCTTGCACATCTTTCTGGCAGTTGAGGAGGAATTTAGAGGAGAAATATCAGGCTTTTTGCTGCTAGACCTTGCAAAAGTCCATCTGGACGCGTCACATTCATACGCCCTCAAGGTCGTTTTCTTCCTCTCGTGCCATCTCTATCTCACACAGTAACTCACTTTCAAAATCAGTCGGTCAGGCCCTGCAGCACAAATGCTGTCAGACCACATCAGCTCTTCTTCCATTTGCTAGCTACCATAAAACATCCCTGCTACATTCGCTCTCCACTGGCTATTACAACTAAATCCTCAATCTATCTCTGAATTTATGCAGGAGCTGTAATGTAATGCTTCTGCCTCTACTGCAACTCAGTCCCTCTTTTTTTTCCAAATTACGTAGCAATTACATGATCCCTCCATCTCCTTGAATCAGCTCACCTCCTATTTTTCATGTTATTCTCTCAGCATTGTTTTCTTTTATTGCTGATTAGATTTAATCTCGAGCAACATTTCCTACTATCCCGCTCAGTAATGCTCACATGAAAAATGTGTTCAAACCACAAGACACACACTCTCTCTCTGGCTATGTGCCTGCCTCTTCACTCCTCTCACAGGCTCGTGAGAGAGACAGGCGTTGGCCATGAATAGATGAAATGAACAGGCCGCGATGCTCTCCTCCCTAATCTCTGAAAAGACAGTTAAGAAAGGGGCACCCTTCTCTCACACTCTCTCTCTCTTTCATTCATTTGTTCGTTTATCCGTGCCCATCCATCGCTCAGTCGGGAGGACCGGACAAAGCCGTTAATGGCATTCCCCTTCACGTTCACTTCCCCTCCTCCTCTCCTATCTTCTTTCTCCTGTATTCATCTCTTATTTTCCTTGCCTCCCATTTACTCCTGGCAATTACGCTGACATGCACTTGTCCTCCTCCTCCATTTTCTCTTCCAACATCAGCATTCATTGACTTAACCTAGGTTTTTTTAACCTGCCGTTTGACAGAAACCATTGAACAACATGCTTCCGTCACTCCTCTGTTCTCTCCTTTATGTCTTAATCCCAGTGCACCTTTTGCCCAATGTCCTCATCTCGGTTTATTTTCACCCAACTAGTCTATCTCATCATTTGCCTTCCATTTTTTATTTAATCATTTATCTGCTTATTAATACCCATCAATTTAAACTTATTTTCTCCCGTGGCTTCTTTGCTATTTTTTTTTTTTCCTCCATTTTTCAAAGATGCACATTGCTATGATTTACTGTATTTCTGGCCTCACAGAGCCATACTAGATCTCACAAGCTCAATCTTTCTCCACAATATTTGAGTCTGGAAATATTTGCAAAAAAAAGTTGAGACCTGATAAACAATGGACATCATAAACAGCAGATATTTAGAGGATAACAAGGCCCTCTTCTCTAAACTCTTATAACTCGTTGGGAAGTAAATCTCAGCTTTATAGATTGGAAATCAGGTATCACTCTCTGAATGAATATTTTGCCTCTAGTGTATCCACTGATTTTGGCAGACAGTTTAAGCTTGGTTCTGTGTGGAAAATGGAAAATATGTACCTCAGGTACACAGGATCAGGAATCACTTGTTGACTGATTAGGGCAAAACATAACATAACAAAACACCCTCCCTTTACCAACGAGAAATCAGCTAAAATGATGACAATGCCTGGTTGAATGAATGAAGACGAATATATTGGGATCTCAGTCTGAAGCTCAGGTTAGGATAGTTTAGGAAAAAGATGGTGCAGAAAATGGTAATGTTATTACTGAACTGTCAAACATCTTCAATACAGTGTGATATGACTTGAAGTGATATCTTTCTCCAGTTAAATCATGTCATGCCTTTGCCAGACAACAATGAACAGAGCAAAAAATTGTGGGTTGACTTGCGAAGGCTGCTCTGTCTCTCCACTCCACAATGGAAGCCTCGGTGTGGGTGGAGACATTATATCCTTAAAGTACACCATGTCTGGCTGTGATTACATGGCTTTGACTGCAAATATCACAGCTTGCAGACTTTGCATTACTCTTCACATATTCCAAGACAATTAGCACTAGAGAGCAATGTGCATATTTCAAACAATATCTAAGCGACCAGTATGAGTCCCTTATTTCCTCTCTTTCCCTTTAATTGCCCGTCCTTTCCCTCCTCTTCCTCCTCTCCTTGGTTTAGTCCAGAACATGCAATCTAATTTCCCTCTCCTATCTTGCCTGTCTGTCTCCCTCCATTCCTCCCCTTCCTTCTCTGCCTATTTAACTACCATGGCAACAGGTAATGCGGTGGCACTCAATGAACCATGTCTCATTGAGAATAACAGGGTAAAGCACATGCGTGTGCAGAGACACACACGTGCACCCACAAACACATTGTGGTAAGACTCCTTTAATGAGTGAAACCATCCAAAAAGTATGGCAAATAAGCCTACACAATGAGCACCACAGAAGAAGTGTGAAAGTGAGAGTAAAAGAAACTGAGAGGCGTAGGAGAGAGGGTCAAATGAAAAGATAGAGATGTAGATGGGGATAGCACCCACACATGTCCTCACACCATCCGAGCCGCATGTGCATATCCATCTGCTTCTCACTTACATATACACGCTGCTATTTCCAGTAATTTCTCAATTACTATTTTTCAAACTGATGGATTTGGAGAAACCATTACATTTGAAACTATAAAACATTACTTTATCAATACATTATTTTAACAATTATTATTTTACAAAGCACCTTCATTCACATGATGAAACATCCAGTTCATTGTCATTTTATATTTTGATCATGTTTGGCCATCTCCCCCATTAGTATGCTGTCTGTGTAGTGCATAAGCTCCTGTGTCAAAAACATTAAACCACTTATTTGCCTCTTTCAAAATGTGCATCACTTATAGATTCTGGAAGTTGGAAAGGGACAGGAGGTTGACTTGGACTAATAAGGGGAGTCACAGAGGGAATGGGATGCTGGGGTTGGGCTTGTGTTGGAAGGACGAGATAGAAGATGGATGTAAACAAGAAGAAGTGAACCACATGCAGTAGAGAAACTCACCTGGTAACCAGTGAATATTTCAACTTCACCAAACTATGGAGAAATGCTAAGAATGCGCATGTAGCAGAAGAAAAGTACTCACATCCCATGTGACTATATACTGTACGTTTAAATGTGAGCTCTTTTGGAGAAGTTCCATGCGTCACATCAAGTGCACAATTAGTCGCACTAGAGCTCTAAATGCTGATGCTGGTCCTGACCTGCACTATGCTGAAAATGTTAGAGCCGCCTTGTGTTGAGTGGCTTTGCGTGAGAAGGAGATCAGTAGTGTGTGTGTGTGTGTGTGTGTGTGTGTGTGTGTGTGTGTGTGTGTGTGTGTGTGTGTGTGTGTGTGTGTGTGTGTGTGTGTGTGTGTGTGTGTGTGTGTGTGTTGGTGTTAAGTTGGGCTTAACAGTGAGTGTCACACATCTATCACCAGACGTACATACACAAACAAGCACAGTTCCCAGGCTGGGTCATGGGTTCAGATTAAGACTATAAGACATGGATAACCTATATACTGTATGTGTTTTATCAGAACTTCACACCAACAGAGCACATGTATAGTATGGACTCTACTATTCCATACTCAGTCGTCTAGTGGGGGGCATGGAGGGATACAGAGCAGCCCAATTTGGACATGACACAAACACCTGAAAGGACTGAACAACAGAAGGACTACATTAAAAAAAATCAAAAAGAGATTAACAGGTGGACAGCTCATGTAGACAAAAGCGCTGGGGGAACTTTAGTGCTGAAATGGTTCGTCAATAAGGGATTAGTCATAGCAATTTAGATAAATCAACAAAAATGTAAACAATAATTCTGGACAGCAACATGTGTTGATTGTCCTACATCTTTTGTGTCAGTATTCCACACCATCACGATCGAAATAAAAGCAAAATGCGTGAAAGATATTTGGAAACATTAATCATCAAGTCATTAATATACCAAAAAAGTCAAACATGTACCAGTGCTGGCTTCTCACACGTCAGCACTTACTGCTTTTTCCATGTTTTATGTTATTGTAATTTAAATATACTTTTTGGTTTTGGACTGTTGGTCAAAGACAACATGGGATTTGAAGATGTGACCTTAAGCTCTAGGGACGAGTGATGGACATTTTTCATTATTGTTTCACTGATTAACGTATTAACTGGGGAAATAATGGACATGGGCTGCTGCCCCCCCCCCCCCCCCTCTTAAGTGATAGGTTGACCAAGATATGTCCAAGTCCATTAGTTGTTTTTGATGCTATTTTTGATGTATCCAATTCTTCAACACAATCATTTAAGTAGTGATTTTAGTGTGGATAATTATTTCTATGGTCAAGGACAGTCCTATAATTATTAGATTAACAAATAATGAAAATAATTTTTAGTTGGCTGAATTAAAGATGACAGAGCACGCTGAAAAAAGGGAAATGGGAGAGGATGGATGTTATTTGTAGTTTATGTTTTTTTTTTTACATATGCCATCTGAAGTTACATCTGAAGCATGGTGGTGACACATAGTATACACTTAGTGGACTGGGTCAATATAAAGTTGTAGTATTAGTATTTGTAGGTTGGATAATTAATGTTGCATACACCAGTGCTTATGGAAACCTGTGGTATTTTATTTACAATGGGCTACAGAGCAGTATTTGAGCAATGCAAAATCTCTCCAATCTTTCTTAAAAGCTCTCTTAACTTGGCATTATGAGGCTGGATAAGCAGCGGTGGCAGCTATGCTGATGGGAACATTCTGCCAAAAAACAGCACCAGGCAGTGCCTTTGTTCTGTGCATAAATAAATGATTGCTTCATTTGGGCTGGCAGCTTCAATAGACTCTGTAGGAATAAGCAGGATAATCAAGAGTTCAACTGAAATAAACGGGAACTTTTAAACTGAATGAGGACCTGTCTGTCACCAGAGTGAATAGGGTAATGAGCCTCTTCAGATGCACAGAACACACACATAAACACACATTAAAAACACAACACAAAAACAACCAAGCAAATCACACACAAAAAAACACACCTCTATAAAACCTCTTTCTCTCACACACACACACACACACACACACACACACACACACACACACACACACACACACACACACACACACACACAAAGCTTCGAACTCTCCAGATTTGGCACACACAAACTCTCTCTGTTGTGGGGACATGGTGGCCCCAGGGTGGCCCTACTTGAACAGAGCAGTCTTATTTTGAAGGACAGGACCCCATACTGAGAGAAACACAAACACCGGAGACAGTAAGGTCTAAAGACTTTACACAACCTGTCACTCTGTCAGTATTTCCCTGTGCTTAGTCTGACTTTTGGTTTCTGTTCAATTGCCCCATTTTCTTCTTTGTCCCTCCTGTTGTTTTTGTGATTAAGGTATCTACCTCGGCAACTCATAAAAACACCAGCAAAGTCTTCACCTTCTTGACCAGAGCTCAATTCATTACCGAGGAGAGTGGGCAAACCACATAAGAGATTGTGATTAAGACTCAAACTCCCTGCAATCTAATGGAATACAGAGGCTTTTTTTTTCCTCACCAAAAAACATCTATTAAAAAGGTCTTTCAACCTTCAATCATTTAAAATAGTAATCACATTCTTCCAATTTACCATATTATCATCACAACTGTCAAATGGCTTCTTGTGCACGTCTTTCAGGATGGTGAAAACTGAAGTGTAATGAAAAATAGTCTCACACACTTAATAAGTTCTTAAGGGTATTGGACCAATGATACATTATCAAATCCTTTTTAGCATCGTGGCTACGAGTTTGTGACTAGTATTCTTCATAGTTGTGCAACCCGGCTGGATGGAGAATGCCTGAATGTGTTGACATGCACTTTCTGCAATAATTTGATTTTTTTCATACCCATGTAAAGTGCAAACATGGTTTTATTGCTCAAGGTAAGAGACAAAAATAAACACAGTGAACACACCTTTCTGTTGGATAAGCCTTTTTTCTTTTCTTCAATGGATATAGTATTGGCCTGAGATTTTGTGACAGCATTGTGGTAGAATGAAAAAACATATATGGAACATGTAGCCGTGCATCCCTGTTCAGTAAAAAAAAAAAAGTGACACAGATAAATGAATCCAAATAAGCTGCTTTCCATAGCTGAACAATATACTGTAAACTTCAGGCACATGCACACACTAATGAAAATCTGTGCGACCTGTTATTATAGAGCCTGTTCTCTCGCTGTGCCGTCAGTCTGAATGCTGCGTTAGATAAAGAAAGAAAAACTGCATCGTCTTATATAATTATACACTTTAACTGTCAGCATTGAGCATTGATTTAAAAACATAGGAGTCGGTAGGAAATAAACTGGATTTAATATCAGCTGCATGGAAAGGTGGGTTTCCTAGTAATCAGGTTATAGCAGTATATGCAAAGGCCCGAACAAATTCCTTGCCGAAACTTGATTTCTCCCAATAATGTGAAGCATTAGTGGGCATGTAAATGTGGTGACTGAGAGCTCCTGATCCCTTCATTCAGGGCTAGGGTTGCTGTCTGTTTGCTTCATAAACAGAGTGCTCTATTGTAGCCCAAATGAGCCTTTCTCTAAATGACCGTTGAGCAGGGACTCTCTAATCTCTCTCACTCCAGGATCCATGTGACAAAAGATTGGGCTGGAATTGTCCGGACAAACTCAATGAGGTATATTATCAGCACAGAATACTGCGTGTTTTTTTTGTATATCCTGCACAAACCACAGTCTTAATAATAATAATAATAATAATAATCATTTACCACAAAGCTGAATCAACAGCTTTCTGACATCATGATACTGCTTCATAAACAAAAGGTCCTGTTTTATTGTCAATTACAGATACAATCTTTCAGAGAATGGCATTGATTCTAAACAACATGAACAAATGGGAGAATTAAGAAATGTAGGCCTTTGACAGATTTTAAGAAGAACTTAAAACCAAGTATTTTATTTACAAATGGTTAATGGTTGAGAATGCGTGCTCTCTCACCTAAATTATACCAAAATAAAACTCCACTGCAGAAAGCCAAATATCTACCCATTAACTCAAGGGGAAACTCCCTGGCCAAGCAGACCTCTGGGCTCTGAGGCCTCAGGCACACAGACTATTTATATATTTAACAAAGGACAACAATTGGCATGATGAGCTGTTCTCATTTTCGTAATTGTCTTGAGTTTTGTTCAAAGGCCCCGTCAACCCATAAAAACATCCCCTCTGTCCCGCCACCTTTCTTTGTCTGTAACGGCATCAGAACCGCTATACACAAAAGAGCCGACATTTTCTAATTAATTTCTATTATTAACAAAATGATATATCAAGTGCGTGTCTTCAAAACATGCCGACATACACTGTCTTAGGAAGCATCGGGCTATATGTTATTCTAATATAAACTTTGGATATGTAATCTTAGAGCAGGAAATGCTTTAGAAATCAATCTTCACTTTTAAGCAGAACTCAACATTAGGTTTAAGCCATGTGATCAGTTCTCACCTCTTAGCGCCGACACACAATCCCAATGATGCAATATGTCTAAATATCTGTGTCTAACATGAAGAAAGATCAAATTATGTCCCAACCTACAGCACATCCTCTGGGAACCATAACATGCAGCGGCAGATGGACAATACAGGCCATATTCCTACGTGACATGAAGACACACACACACACACACACACACACACACACACACACACAATCTCCCATTCTAATTTCATCTCCCTTCTCTTCCACTTTCCCCTCTTATGTTTCAGTCTATCTCACTCTCTTCCCTCAGGTTTAATTGACTATTGTGGCAGATGGGGAGGCGGTTGGTCTGTGGGAATCAATGTCCTCATTGTGGGACTGAGAGAGAGATTAGCAGCTAGTTAGCACCAGTGAGCGATGACAGCTGGTACCGTTAACCTCCTCTGTCACTCATACACACAGCGAGAGGAAGTGCTAGTGTCAGTTAACCCTTAGCTCGGCTCAATAATTACACACAAGAAATATACATGCTCTGTAACTTAAGCCTGTCACTCAAACTCAGAATAAATTAGGCCTAGGCTACAATGTTAATCGTGCACACACACTCTGGGATAATCCATTTTTTGGCTTAGCTTGACATCTAAAAGAAAGAAGGAAAAAAAAGCAGTATTTCCACTGTCAGCCGAAACTGAGCTCTCACCGAGGGAACATCTCCACACTATCCAAAATTGAGCATGGTGTATGAAATGTATTTAAATCCAGACCTTAAATATGTCTCAACCTATTAATTGAAGACAACTCGCAACAAAATAAAAGTAACATGACAGCTCACTAGTATTTGCAAGAAAGCCAAGACATTACATCTTTGCAACTGAGGCAGAGCAAACATTCATCATGCGATATATGACCCAAAAAGTGACTGCAGCAGCTGCTGACAATGGCTCCAGTTTCATAAAGGCATCTGAAATACGTCACGCTGATTTGGCAGCAGTTGTTTGTCTTACATTTTTTTCCAAGTTCAATTACCAAAAATCCACCACACACACACACACACACACACACACACACACACACACACACACACACACACACACGTCACTTGGTAGAAGACTTCTGTATTTTACCAAACGCCATGCCATCCTCTATTGTAGAGCATCTTCAAAACCACAACTGGATCCATCGGGCTGATCATATGCAACACTTTAAGCTATAAGAATGTTAAACTAACAACATATATATATTTTTGCACAATCCCAGCTATTTCTATTTCTATTTTATTATTATTATTATTATTATTATTGTATATATCTTTTATCTTTCGTCCTGCTGTTTTTGTTTATTTTGTTGTAAATTGCTGCTACCCCCGACACCAAATTTCCCCTCGGGGATTAATAAAGTATATATTCATTCATTATTCATTCATTCATTCATTCAAACAGTTTATATGATATGAATGTCATATGTTAATTCAACAGGAATGTTAGCTTTCTGTCTAAAAGGTAAAGAATGGAGAAGCCAAAGCCATTCATCACTAAAATCAGAAAATGCTACAATAATTTAATATAAATATATCAATAAAGTACTGGGATTAAACAAAATGTGGAATCCTGACCAAAAGTACCTCTCTTTTAACACTATTCACACTATCATACCTGCACATACGCCGGTGCAGAGTACATGTATAGATCTGTCCACACACACAAATTGATATTATGCAGCCACTGTCCCATGAGAGATATCATTTAATTTCCTGTAGGGGTTTCCCAAGCAGGACTGCCATGCCTGGTCAAAGCTGACCAGAGCAGGAAAACTAAAAGAGCTTGTGTTGCTACTCCACCATCTTCAGAAAGCTGTCTCTTCCATTACTGGAGGGACTGAGGGTGTCAGTTACTTGGCTCAGTCTTCATCTGGGTCAAATCAAGTTCAACAACAGATGCTTCCTACAATCCATGACACAGCATGTTTTTACATGACACTGGGGAATTGACTTGATTTGAACATGGTCCTTAATGAGTTGAGTGAATCCTATGACTCGAGGAGTATCATCATCCTTTGCAAAAACACACACAAAGCAAATTCAAATTGCATGGCTGTCAATCCGAAACAAAGCTGTTAATCCTAGTTCCTCTATAATTTAAAAAGACAAAAAGGGAGTGACAGACAACAGCGATCCTGAACTACATATTTTTGACGTGATAAAATGTTAGAAATCCCCTTGTAGAGCACCAGAGTGTTTCTGGCTGACATTCATCTGGTTTTGACATGGGAAATATTAACAACAACAAAAAATCCCCCAGAGATTAAACACAACATGCTCAGCCAACATTAGCCTTGTCCAAATTCATCTGCTTTTCCATAGGGGTAATTTAATATGCCAACTATGAACAGCTGGGAGCAGATTTCATGCAACTCACTGTATTTGCTTTCATTACCCATTCTTCAAATATAAACCACAGTTTATACATGGTAGCCAAAACATGGGTGAAACTATGCCAATGAGCATATGTAGTGGACTGGTGCTGTGACATCTGGATGTTAACAAAAACATGACAATTTAAGTGTCTGGAGATTTTAAAAAACTCAACCTACCTATCCCACTAAAACAGGCTGGGCCTTGCATATTTTGTATTTATGTTATTATTGTTTGGTATAAATGATGATCTTTTATCGTTGGGAAATTAAAAAGATAGTCCGACAGTAGTTTAGTCTCATACAACCAACACACTCGAACATGTTCAAATCCCAAAACCAGTGCCATACACAGCCTTTGTTACCAATGAATAAGTGCTGCAAACCGGTAATTACAGTCTAGTTATTGAGCAACACCTTGCTCTGCACTCTATCTCCCTCTATGGGGAATGACAAAGGAAAAGGAAGGGGAGGTAACATGATATAGATGGATGGTGTCGTCTACTATTGCACTCAGACAGTGTGTAACACAGCACCGTCTCTTTTTTTTCGCCGTCTTTTTTGCCTAAAACTAATGTCCTTACACCAAAAATGTTTCTTTCGAAGTATCAATCACTGCTTTCTGTTTTAAAATGTCTCTGACTGCGACTGCTGCTCAGATTGCACTATCCATCTGTCAGCTACTGCTCACATTCAAGGAAGGTCATGAGTGCCTCAGTACATACACATTCATCTAGGTCTACCAGGAACAGTAACATGTAGTGAGAGGGACCTGGAACACAACCTTTTCTCAACTGTTTCACTGCTCCTGTTAACTCTTTGATATTCCATGCCTGTGTGAAAGCCAATTCCTTCCAAGTGTGATTCTGAGTATCCAATTTGTCCAACTCTAGATACAGATTATTTGGGGCTATGTTTAAAAAAAAAAAAAAAAGGAACTTTGTTCTCTCTGTGTAAAACAAGACCTCTCCATTGTTTCTGTGCAAACCATCTCTGTTAACTCGGACGATAAAAGATCTTGGTGATTTGCTGGTTGATAGCTTGGAGAGCTTGTTTGCAGAGAATGCAAACAAATCTCAGTCTATGAATTGACTATAATTATTAACACAGAGCTAAAAAAAAAAAAAAAAAAAATCGTACTTGATTAAATACATATTTGTGGTGACATTTCAGGAATTTTCCTTTCCAACTACCATCATATACGAGCCACCCTCGTCTTTTTACACTGTATGTGAAGTCCTTTGTCCTTAGCAGGTGCACAACATTAAAATGTGAAACTCAGCATACTGTTGCTTTGTAGTTGTTCACAATTTCTACACCTTGTCACCAAGACAAAGAAGTGTGCATTTCCACAATACAGTTCAGTGCTTTACAATGTACATTAACCAACAATATGTAATTCCACCTGTCTCATTCAGAGCATGAGCTATCCAGTCTCCCCATAGTGCCCCCCCCCCACACACACACACACGCACACACCCATACACACACAAAGCATGCAACAACTAAATGCCACAGACAAAACAACCTACCTCCATGGCCAGTGCAGCCGTCTGCTGGTCATAGTGATTCAGTAGATTGGGCATAAAGGTGGTGTTGTAAGGCAGATCCTGGCACATTCTCAGTCTGATGGGCTCACAGCTAAACTCACTGTGGCTCTCTATGGACTCCATATGAATGGACAGAGCGGGTGTAACCACAGAGAAGAGGAGTAAGATGGTAGGGATGAGGAGGGCAGAAAAACGGACAGAAACTCGTTGCCTGCAGAAGATTGTTGTAGTTTTTGAAAAGCAGTCTTTCATAAATCCTCGTCCAACAGGTGCTTGCTTCTTAATGTCAGACATTTCTCCACAGTGGCTCATTCTGATGACTTTCTCATCAAAAAGACAACCACTAGATAGCCCTGAAGACATGCTGGAATTGTTCTTGAAGCGCAACATTAGAATCGATTGAGTCCATTTTCAGTATCAGTGGTGGCGATAAAAGCAAGAAATCCACAAGGCGGGTAACCTCTGAATATGTACCATGAACTGCACACGAGGGCCCAATTCTTCTGTCGGCCATAAATGGAGCTGCTCTTTGTGTCAGTCTTTGAATTCACCTGTCGTCGTATTTGCTTTTCTTGTAGCGTCTCAGATTGTGCTGGGTTGTTCCTCATTTAAGAAGAAAAAAAAAACCACATGGCTTCTCACAAGCTCCAGGTAAAAGCCCTTTTCAAAAGCAGATTCCCCGTTTCATCCTCAAACTGAGAGCATGCCACTGAGATAACGAATCCACCAACAGCTGACTGCTGGAGCTCTCCTCTGGGATCCTGTACATCTCTTTCTTCCTG
Source organism: Myoxocephalus aenaeus (assembly GCA_038501785.1). Classification (NCBI taxonomy): domain Eukaryota; kingdom Metazoa; phylum Chordata; class Actinopteri; order Perciformes; family Cottidae; genus Myoxocephalus; species Myoxocephalus aenaeus. Next base: position 1,724,348 of record JBAMJR010000116.1, read on the forward strand.
TCTATTTGTTTGTGTCTTCCCTCGCTTCCATTTTCATCGATGTTTCAAAGAAACATCTGAAGTTGAGCCCCACAAAAGGTTATTATCCTCCAAATGGTTTCACAGATTCCACTGGAAGATCCAAATTCCTGTCTTCAGCATGCAGCTGCCACACTGGAGTTGATCCATCAAGCAGGTCCTGCAGGTTTACACACACAAAGAAGACGAAGGGCCGATTGGTCAAACAAGCAGAGTGGACATGGGTGTCTCTCATCAGCCACACCCGTCTCCATAGAAGTCAGGATTCAAACTTCTGATGAAATCCACACCAGCGCGTGCTAGGTTGGCTTTACTGAAAGACCACGACCGACTGTAGTAAAACCGCAACGTCTAATGTCTATGAGTGGTGTGTCTGCAAAAAAACACGGTCAAAGAAAAGCACGAGAACTTGTACCGCTTCAAGTCCCGAGCAGTGACTGTGGACTAAACACGCACGCGCGTGCGCACACACACACACACACACACACACACACACACACACACACACACACACACACCACTCCCACACTGTCATGTTTGTGTGAGGTTGGCCGGGAAACGGTGGCGTTCCCCTGCGATGTTTCACACTCCGTGTCTTTATGGTTCACTACACTGTAAACTTAAAAATAAATTTAAAAAAATACGCGTGAGTAGTGTGCAATTGTAACGCAGATTGAGATTTAATTTACACCTGCGTGTCTCACACAAGCCAATTTGTGGGAAATCCGAGCGACGTTAGGTGACGTGGGCTGGCTCGCGTCCCCTCTACATGGACCACGTTAAACGGCGCTAAACACCTCTACCGCACGGTACACGGTGCAGGACGCATCCCGGAGCAGCGGCTCCCGTTGGAGGACAACCTGGCTGGTTGTGGAAAGCACACACCAAAATGTGGGCTTCAGTGAGGCACCCTGCTTGTGTTGAGACAAGAAGCACACGGTGACAAGCACACGAGAGCGTATCAATCTTGTGTGTGTGTGTCACCGCAGTGTCTTCAGCCCAACAGCGCGCTGTTTGTGCACATGTCTCGTTAAAGGCGTTAAAGTATGTCCGGCTTACCGACAATAATCAATTAAACGACTCGCATAGTATCGGGTCTAGTGAGTGTTACAATTATAAATATGATTTACCTTGTGTGAAATGTAACGAGCGGTTCGGGTCCTCGGCTCCGTCCACTGCAGTACTTCGCTGCTCCTCCGTTTGCAGCTGGTTGCCTGCAGCGTGCAGCAGCCGACAGATCGTGCACGCGGATTCATCGTGACCGCGCAACGACATGACAAAATTGGCCCCACTGGACGTTGCATGCTGCAGGCTTACTGTACATATAATTGTCTGACAAATAGCACACTAATAGACATGTGTTGGCGAGAAACTGTGCATTTCATTTTAATAAAAGGCGAGAGAAAGGCGGATTTGCTTTGAATTGATGATCATTTGTTGTCTTATCAAGTTGATAAAATAAACAATAGGAAAGTAGGGACACTGTCAGTGTTCTATGTCCTGGGTGAATGTGGCAGGTCTTTCATTGATTTTTCACTGGGGGTGATGTGGAGTTTATTTTTTAATGTATACCCACCTTAATTTGACATAAATGTACATGGGTATACTCATACAATTTGAGGAATAAGTGAAGCTAAACACAGTACATTTTCAGTGTACAGTATCTGTAATACCAGACAGGACAAAAGGAGTGAAAAACATCGTCACTGAAGTGAAGGAAGACATGAACTGATTACGTCTGGGGTTAAGTGCAAGGAGAGACAGTCTTCCTGTAGAGAAGATGTGAACTAAAAATATATGATGGACAGGCATAAAATGTAACATTATTAAAAAATCTTTATTAAAAATTATACATTACATGTATATACTTCTATAAAACCATGAAGCAAAAAATTAAACATACCATACATCCAAATTTGTAATTTGCTTTAAATCAGGCAATAAAACATGTTAGAGAGTTTACATCTCGGCTGCAGCAGGGGAAAAGATTAGTGATGTCACTGGTTTTGTCCCATTGGGCTGTCCTGCTCCAATTATTTCAAGAGCAATTCTCGTTAGGAAACAGCAATGCCTTCACCACAAGTGTTGTATTGTCTATTTAGCCTCATAAGTGAACTTTAAGTCTGCCATAAATTCAAATCCTTGTGTTTTTTTCATTTGTATGATATGTAGGTTTTCAAGACAATCAATTTCAAGAAAATAACACATGCTCATTCAATCAATGACAATCTAAGTCATAATAAATACCCGTTTCCAAATAAGCGATTTGCTAGATCGTCAATTATTGATATAAAATATGAATTTTGATTGGCTGCATTTATAAATGGACTGCATTCTATATAAACTTCTGATATAGTAGATCCATTACTTCGTAGGAAAAGATGTCCCCAACAACCACATGATAATGCACTTAAACATTTCTGAAAGTGCCAACGCATGCCTTTACTTGAATTCAGTTCATTTAACCTTATACAACAATAAGCTTACCTCATATTCATCTTGTAATTTCAAATATACATTTAATGAGTGTCTACTCTTAAATGGCAAAACAGATTTGTTGGGATTGTGTCAGTCAGCACTATGTCAATATTTATCCCTTACAGCCTGAGGATTAGTACTGCGTGCTATGATTCCTTTCCACACAATTGAGCATGGCATTAGATTAACCGTTTCAACACTGATCGGATCTTCTCCGTCGTTGCCTTGTGGGGGTCTGTGCCAGCTGAGGCGGCTGGCCCACATACTGGCTTAACCTCTTTATATGACCCCACTTGACATTCAACCACAGTATAGTGGAGTACAGTATATAGGAATTCATACTACATTTTCACATGTTTTCTATCTGAAGCATATTTCTATGAAATTCAAAAGGTTCTGTGTTCAACTAGTCAATGGTTTATCTGCAACATAAAGCCACAGCAACACATAATAATACAAACTACGTTCAAGAAGTGCAATTTAGCATGCCCAATTTAATTTGAAGCCAAATACTGCATAGAATTAAATATACTTTGGGATTTTATGGCGAATACGCACAATGGTTTGCTTAATGCATCTCAGATGCAACAGTGTGTTTTAAAATCTATACAAACAGTATATTAAAAACGTTAAGAATAATACAATATTAAAGTTCATGAAAGCTCAAATATACCTTCATTCAGCTAAAAATAACTGAGAAACGTTTTTGCTAGAATTTTTTTTTTTTTCTTCATTAACACATTTTATAGTGAAAGAAATGACATATAGCACAAATTAACCTAAACAGTCCTGGATGGATACTAATAAGACTACATATAAATCTTATTTCCACACACATACTGTATGGTGTTCACTGAATCCCAATTTACTGCACAAATGGATCTGTGCTTTGGACTGCACCTACTGTGAGTGTGTGTGAGTCTTCCTATTTATTTTTTTAATCTTTCACTGTAAATGAATTTACCATGGGTTTCATCAGGGACAGATGCACTGAAATCAATCCAACTTTATTCTGCAAATGATTCACACACACAAGACAACACATTTTGATTTTTAAATGAAAACAAATAGCGTCATTTGGTATGTGGCTGTATGAACCAAGAACCAGGTTCTTAAAAAATACGTCACTCCTTTTACACAGTGACACTCACCTAACTGACTGTAGGGCAAAATCTACTGGTCTCAATATAGGTGCAGCAATGCCTTTTGGGATTTAGCTGTGTTTTCCCAAACAGAGTGGTGTCCTTCCTGCTTTTTGTTCAGTTAGGCATCAGGGTTCAAGTGCTGTCCAATCAGGCGTTGGCCGTGGGGAGCGCACTCAGCTTCTACCTCCAACTGGAAAACAGAAAGGAAGGACAAGGTCTGTATTCAGTCTGAGTTATCATGAGCGAGGAGGTTTGTATTTTCTTTTGACCTAGAGATGAGGAGGAGTATGACAGACCAAGTGGGAGTAGAGGAGTGTGGAAGCGCTGTGCATCTGAGTCAGACAGAGATGAGACAGACACACAGCCCCCCGACAAAAACACATACACACACCTGCTCTTTGATGTAGCTGTTCCCACAGGGTGGCAGCCCTCTGAGAGCTAGTCCAACGATGAAGCACCAGACAGACACTCCAGCCTCAACTGCTGCCAAGAAAGCACAAGGGATCCACAGTGCCAGGGTGGTGTCCTGAGAGATAGGAAGTGATTGGAACATGGAGGTAAAAGTATGAAATAAAGAAACACTACGAGGTCAAACATTTCTCCTGTGACGCGTTTATGGAATTTCATGCCTCAAAAATTGCAGCTTGAATTGTGCTACAATTGGGGAGAAAAAGGAAAAAAAAGTATGCAAAAGTATGAAGTGAGATGAAAATGTAAGAGAGGACTTTAGACTCACATAGATTCGTGTCGTATCAAACGGGCATCTGGCACTGACAGGTGACCGAGCGTTGATGGGCACCTCTGTGTCGTTGCATCCCAGCATCAAACTCTCACCATTGTGGGCAACAGTGATACTTATGGCCAAGAAGAGCCCAACGCAACATGCTGCTGAGAGCAGGGCATTCAGGAATGATGCAATTAGAAGTCCTATTTGCTAGAGACACAGAGACAAAACAATATAAAACAGAAGGGGCGGTAACTATTGAATCGACACAAAATGATTGACTGGAGTGATTAAATCAGTTGTTGAAAACAAATGAACTTCTTACGAGTTTTAACACAGGAAGGTTCCTTGACACCACAATGGCAATAATCCCAGTGGCAATGCTCTGAAAAAGATTTAAATGACAAGATGATTGTTTCAGATCAATTAGTGTTTATTAAATGATGTGCCACAAGTATTAATCCTAGCCCCAAGGATTTGAAGCTGCATTTTTCATTTGGGTTCCAGGCTAGAAGACTGCAGACACAAAGAAAGTCTCACAAAAATAGTCCTACTAATGACAGAGAGACATCGCCAATGGAAAGCAGTGCTGGTGAAATATATTTAGTAACTTGTCTTTTTGTTCTGTTTGTTTTACCTTTAAGCCCTGTAATACCCTGTGCAGAGTACATAGTATGGCATATATTTCAAAGAAATTTGACATTAACACCATCTCATCATGAACAGCTGCCAGTTCATCTGACACCTCAATCTAATGAAGCCTACCCTGGAGCAACGAACAGGTTTAAAAAACCAGCTCCCTTATAATAACAGGCAAGTTGAGTCTTGATTGCTAAGACAAATACACAACATTAACCTGAGCGAACAGTGGAACTCGTGCTTGATGTTTACTGCGGGTGTTATTCTAATGCACTGAGCACAGAAAGTCACAGGGAAGAAATAATCCGTTACTCAACAAATTCATGTTAAAACGATCTGATCAGGATTGCTTTGCTTTTAAAAGTCCTGTAAGCCTCTTGGTGCAGACTGCAGATCTGACATGAAACAAAGGATGCATGTCTTAACTATTGACTCACCAGCAGGCCAGATGTGACTGAGATGATGTTGGCGACGGTGTATTCAGTGGTGATATGCTGGCTGGGATTGGAAATGTGGCGGAGGACACTGCCATGTACTATAGCTCCAAGAATGAAGTTGATATGGCCAACCAGGATGAGAGTTAATCCCTTTTTCATCAGCCTCCTTGGCCCTTTGTCCTTATCTGGATGACAGAAATGCAGAAAATACATTTTTTTTTTTAAATTTATTTTAGATACAGCCTTTATGATCTAAAACGTTCCTTAAGTGAAAGTTTAAAACTGGACACAAAAATAAATAAAAATAATATTCATTAATTCTGTTTTATAGCCAGACTGGATTTTAAGGGCCAACACTCACCAATATTAGAGAGTTTAAAAAGTCAAAGAAAATTATCATGTTGAGTGACTTCTTTCTGTCTTGCTATTAAATTAACAGATTTCCCCATATGTATTCATATATTTACGTGCTTTTATTTCATGTACATAATTATATACATTGCATTTATATCACCAATATCCAAAGAAATTTATTTTGTGTGGTAAATGTATTTAATACCTACTGTGATATACATTAGCAGCAAGCCTTGTGGATACAAATTAAGTCCAATCGTGGGCTATATGGTCACAAACTAAATGAAAAAATAGTCCATTTGATGCATTGCTCTCCACTACATTACACTGCTTGCTGAGGGACGGACATGCATTTGCATAAAAGGCTCCGCCGTGGCGTCTCTTTGTGTACTGAGGCGCAGAGATGAGAGGAAGCAGTGAGGCTATGACGTGGTAGTTTAAAACATTCAAAGTATTAACCTCTCCTCTTGTCAGTCCATTTACTTTCGAATAAAACAGAGTAAATCATGTTATAGTCACACTGACACGTTACATCCGCAGAGATTTTAGAAATGAAACCATCCTCCCTGCAGGCCAGCAGTCAGATCTGCGTCGGACACGCGACCTCAATGACTTTACTTACCGAAAGCGAGGCATTTTTAATAACACGTCATGATAGTTACTCACCAAACAAGCACATCTCTGCTGTGTCGGGCGTTTCCCCTTTTGAATAAGCGAATCAACGTAATTTTCGAGCAACGGTTCAGAAGCACACTCCAGCGTCGCTCTGTCCACTTCCTGTATGACGTCAGGAAATTCACCTGTGAATTACCTGTGTTTTGCTGGACGCCGAGGGGCGCAAAAGCCATTCCACATTCACTATAAGCGTTTCTTTTATCATTCTCAAACACCATCAGTCACAAAACCTGAAAAATCTAAACACACGCAAAGTAAAAAGTAAAACTTCCTTACTAAAAACAACAAAGTGAAGCATTTCACACATTTATTTGAAAGAATAGTCATACTTAGCAGATTCTGTCAGGATAAACGTCTCAGAAAAGACACACACATTTACTGATACTACTGTCATATACAAAATAGAAGAATATACACATTTTACCAAAAGCTCACATCCTCGAGTTACGGGCAAAAGCTGCCCACCCTGTATGATTATTTAATAACCAGTTTCAACACCACCAATAATAATTTGGATGGAAAATATAGTAAACACTGACAGAGAGAGACAGACAGGTGTGGGGTGGAGGAGAGAGAGAGAGATAGAGAGAGAGAGAGAGAGAGACAGGTGTGGGGTGGAGGAGAGAGAGAGAGAGAGAGAGAGAGAGAGAGAGAGAGAGAGAGAGAGAGAGAGAGAGAGAGAGAGACTCCTGATCACATTGGTTGGTTTTTAACACTTCTCTATACAAGAAGTGCACTTACATTCTCTTGGCTGACTTTAGGACATATCTTTGGAATATACAACCTTAGCAGTTCACAAATACAAAACAAAATAAACATTAAGATGGACTACACATGTATGTATAGCAAAAATGCAAATTGGAGCACATTAGTAGGGCCTGACTACATTTAAAAAATACTTCAGAAATATATGAGTGGAGATCATTGGATTAATATGATCTCATTGGTGAGTTGACTAACATCATAACTAATCAACCAGAAAAAGAGTAATGTCTGCAAGTTAATTCGGTAGTCTTCAATTAAACTGGTACTGTAATTATAAGACACTTCGAGTAGTCTCAATAAAATGCCAGAAAAATGGTAAATTATTACATCTAATAGTATTGTAACTGCTGTTTTTTCTATACATACTGAGAATGTTATATGTTCTTTGCATGCTTCTGCCTTTTTAAGTTCATGAACTGGATGAGCTTTCAGAGATAGTAGTACCAGTTGTCCACAAAGAGTTCTGAGCCAAAATGTCACAAAAATAAAAGGCCACATGGAACTCCCTAATCTCAATACAAGTCTAAGAAAGACAGATTTGATTTCAAATTTAGGCGCCTCTGCGCTCTGAAGGATAATGTCAACCCCCGAGGTCCCAATTTTATCAAATGGCAATCAAATGATACAATAGCAATAGAAATAAGAGGTGTTGTGTTTTGGCTCAGATGCTCAACAATGTGGTCTGTGTGTGAAATCACAGTAAACAAAAAGGAAGTAAGTGAAGAAAAACACACGCTATACAGTGTCTTAAACATAAATAAAACATATGAGGCTCTCACACAGATGTGTCAGGAAAAGGCAAGGTCCTCTTTCTACAGCATATGGCAGCTGAGCTCAGTACACAAGTCTCACATGAATGGATTTTACAGGAAGAGTAGCATGTGTGAACCCAATAAGCAGCAAATGGTTAAACAATGAATAAAATAACAAAAACAAACAGAGAAAAGAGGACTTTAAGGCTTGTGCGTAGGCCCAGCATAAGGCAAACAGTGGAGTGAAACATAGAAAAAAAAAACACACAAACAGAAATTCAGTAACACTGAGTTCACATTACCTCAAAGTAACCAAGTAACCAATATCCAGAGAGAGCTGCCATGATGCCTGCCCAAAATGTGATATGCAGTTATGCATATACATTTTGTTCTGTATCGAAGGCTTTAAAAAAATATATATCATGTGTATGTATTTGTCTACAATAAAGTCAACTGATAAAGTCGCATCTGCCATCCAGTTTTTAAACTATTACATATATAGCTGGTGACAGGATGGTCAAAGACATAAAAGTCAAAGAGGCGGGAATGTTCATATATTTCATGTTCATATGAGGCAAAACAAAATGGAGCCATTTCATCCCAACACAAAAAGGTTGGGCAATTCAATACATAAAATACAACTGGGACTTGAGAAAAAAAGTGTTTAAAAAAAGAAAGAAAGTAAAGCTGTAAATAATTGTGTCAGTACTGTTGTGATCAAGCGCCTGTTGCAGCATTAATGAGTTTAACAGCCAACGCATTCAAAAGAATTACACACATATTTATGTATATTTTGACTTTAAAATAAAAACGATAAATCCATCCAGGTGGCTTTTCTGGAGTCTCCTGGACTCCTGGATAAATGCTTTATGTTAAAGGTTTTCTGTGCTTTTGGAAGTTTTAATCCCTGATGCAGAGGAAAAATCCCACCCTTTTGGTCACATTACCACCAAAGGCTTACTAGAAAAGACATTTGAAAAAAGCACTAAATATAGTCACCGAGTTGAGTAACCAAACAGAACATGTAACAGGGTTGAGAGTGTACTTATGAGACAGTAACAGAGTTGAGGAAACCGTTGCTAGTGAAGAGCCGCTTGGCTGAATGATTCTTCTAGTAGAGAGGCTATTTTGTTTTGGTCCACCTGTGAAGAGAAAACAAACATTTTCAACAATCCAAGACATTACAGGTAACAGATCGACCCGTCTGTTAGATAGTATAGTGGAGACACAGCCCATTGTTACAGCTAAGACACACACGACAAACACCAGTCCAACAGGTGAGGCACCACACTCTTTTAAGTGTCCATGAAATCCATTAAGAGGAGTAAGTCATTAAGACTACATGTGCTCTCGCCCACAAAGACTTGAAGTGACTATATTACATGAATGTGGGAAGGTAAGTGGGCACAACAGGACATATGGTGCAGCAAATGTGCTCTGAGAGGGGTAGCAGTGTACGTGTTGGATGGTATGAAGAGTCAAGGGTCACCTCCCCTTTAAAAGGAAACTGAATTTTCACACAGTTTGGTACAAAAATAACACGCTCAGCTACAGAGTCACCCACACGTTTGCCTGCAGCTTTGCACTCTCACGCACACACACACACACACACACACACACACACACACACACACACACACACACACACACACACACACACACACACACACACACACACACACACACACACACACACACACACACACACACAGGATCTCTCTTTCTGACACACAAAACACCCACCTCACTGATTAAGCCCAGCTGCACCAACTCTTCAGCCATCTCTTGAACATTCTCATCTGAAAAACACCCCGAAACAGTAATTAATTGACATGTAACATCACCTTCATCATCATCATCTCTCTTGGAGTTATGCAAATACTATAACAAACCCCTACCAAGGTTGTGAAAAAGCGTTACATCACTGAAAATACCAGTGAACTATTTATTCAGAAGTTCTCCTCCACACCAGCCCTCTCTTGCATCTCAGTCAATGAGCTTGTGGATGGCTTCAATTCTAAAGTAAAACATGTTATTGATGCCATTGCACCCAGTAAGGTGAAGGTTGTCTCGGGTAAGAAAAGATCCCCTTGGAGAAATGCCACGCTGGTCAGAATAGAGAAAAGAGAGTGTCGGAAAGCAGAGCGCAGGTGGCGAAAAACTAATCTCCAGGTTCACTGTGGTATCTATAAAGAGAGACTTAGAAATGCAAGACAGTCCTTCTTCTCTGACATCATAACCAAAAACAATAACAATACACGTGCCTTATTTGCTACCGTCGACAGGCTAACAAACCCTCTGGTGTCGGTAACTGCTACGCTCCAATCCACCTGTGCATGCAATCAATTTGCCTCCTATTTTGCTGACAAAATTCAGAAAATTAGACAAGCAGTCGGTGGCTCCACACCAACCACCGGATATGTGTTGTCCCCATCTAACATCCATTCAAATATCATGACACAATTTGACTCAATTAACCAAAGAGGCCTAGAAGACATTATACAACATCTGAAAACATCCTCCTGCTGCTTGGATATTCTACCAACACACTTTTTCAAAAATATTTCACACTGCATGACCGCTGATCTTTTACAAATTGTAAACACATCCCTTCTTTCAGGTGTCTTCCCTCAAGCCCTAAAAACTGCAGTGATTAAACCACTCCTAAAGAAGGCTAGTTTAGACCCCGAAATATTGAAAAACTATAGGCCAATGTCAAACCTCCCATTCTTAAGTGAAATAATGGAAAAAGTGGTTTTTCAACAGTTGAATAACTTCTTGGCCGAAAATAACTGTTTCGATGTCTTCCAGTCCGGCTTTCGTCAGCACCACAGTACTGAAACTGCTCTTGTTAAGGTTTTCAACGACATCCACTTAAACACAGACAGTGGCAGAACTTCAGTCTTGGTATTACTGGATCTCAGTGCTGCATTTGACACGGTCGATCATGACACACTACTAGACAGACTGAAAGTCTGGGTAGGACTCTCTGGCGCAGCACTTAACTGGTTTGAATCCTACTTGAAGGACCGACAATACTTTGTGTCGGTAGCTAATTACACATCAGAGCTGACTAGGATGACATGTGGTGTTCCCCAAGGCTCAATACTGGGGCCTCTTCTGTTCAACATCTACATGCTTCCACTGGCTCAGATTATGAAAAACAACAAAGTGTGTTATCATAATTATGCAGATGACACACAAATCTACATAACTATATCACCAGGGGACTATAGTCCCATACAAGGGCTGGCTAAATGCATTGAAGAAATCAATAACTGCATGTGCCAGAATCTTCTTCAATTAAACAAAGATAAAACAGAAGTAATTGTTTTTGGTCCCAAGGACGAACGATTGAAAGTCAGCGCTCAGCTTCAATCACTGACATTAAAAACCTCAAACCAAGCCAGAAATCTAGGTGTAGTTATGGATTCAGACCTCAACCTGAACAGCTATATCAAGACAATTACGAAATCAGCCTACTACCACCTGAAGAATATATCAAGGGTTAGAGGACTTATGTCTCAACAGGATTTGGAGAAACTTGTCCATGCATTTATCTTCAGTAGACTGGACTACTGTAACGGTGTGTTCACAGGCCTCTGTAAAAAGTCAATCAGAACGCTGCAGCTGATTCAGAACGCTGCAGCTCGAGTCCCCACTAAGACCAGGAAAGTGGATCACATCACACCAGTTCTGAGGTCTTTGCACTGGCTTCCTGTCAAACAAAGAATTGACTTTAAAATCCTGCTGCTGGTTTATAAAGCACTGAATGGTTTAGGGCCTAAGTATGTTTGTGATCTGCTGCTACCTTATGAACCATCCCGACCCCTCAGGTCGTCGGGGACGGGTCTACTTTCTGTTCCACGAGTCAGAACTAAACATGGAGAAGCAGCGTTCAGCTTTTCTGCTCCACACATCTGGAACAAGGTCCCTGAAAGCTGCAGGTCTGCTGAGACCCTCAGCTCCTTTAAATCCAGATTGAAGACTTTTCTGTTTGCTGTTGCCTTTAATTGATCCAGATTCAATTGCTGCATCTCACTACTGCATTTTATTTCTTAAACTGCACTGCAACTTTTATTCAATTTTTATTTTTTATTTAGCTTTTTGACTGTTTTAATGTTTTCTTAACTGTTTTAAATCCTGTTTTCTCTGCATTATGTTTTGATGCTCTTAATGGTTTTATGTGAAGCACTTTGAATCGCCTTGATGTTGAAATGTGCTATACAAATAAACTTGCCTTGCCTTGCCTACCTAAAAAGGTCAGGCTTACTGTAAATACTATATTCAGAAAACATGGTCCAGATGCTGCTTTTAAATCCACATCCCCCTTGAAACATTAAAAACCATCAAATAGCAGTAGCTGCTGTTGCTCTTAGCATCTCTGAACCCATTTCTTTGTTTGGTGGTCCCATTTTTATATTCCTGTGGACATCTGGAAAAGCGTAAATGAAGTGATATCCAATACAGTTAAAAAAGACAATGAGTGACAGGGAAATGAAAAAGCCAACATGTTTCAACCAGCATGGCCCTGATTAGTGCATGCTCTGTTAAAACATGTTAGCGTTTTAAATATTTCTCTTTAGCCTTGCTATTAAGGGCTTAAGGATTTCATGAATAGCCTTAAGCCTCTTCTCCTTTCCTCAACTTTAGAGTGCCCAGCACTGTCTTTCTGGGCTAATTATTTTATTTTTTATTTCCAATTTGTCCCAATTTCTAATTTAGCCCGAGCTCATCAAACATGTATCCCTTTTTTAAAACCTGTTTAACCTAAAATTCATCTGTAAACTTCAAGTAAGACTTCTTTCAAGACTCAATATTCAACAATTATACAGGAACAAATCTATCTACGAAGTAAAAAGACAAATATTAAGATTTCTACACCAGCAATAATGTAAATAATCCTGCTAATGTTACACTGAAGCTACAAAACCTTTTGTTATAGTAAATAACTTGTGCTCCGTCTGTACATTACATGAAAGTGTAAAGATTCACTTGAAAGTATACGGCAGTTTGCAGGAAACTTACTGAACTACAAAGGGCATCAACAGCAGTCTAAACAAAATATATGCAAGGTAGCATACAATATGGAAACATATGCTGGATTTTACTTGACTAAAACCTTGAGAAAATACACTCAGAACAAACCAGCTTAGAATTTCTGACATAAAAAGTTCCATAACTTTTGATGCCTACTTTATCTTGAAAAGGAAGACTGCTTTCAGTCCCTGACCGTTTTTATTTTTTAAATGGATGGTATCTATTGCAAATGTTTTTTACTTTTGTATTTTAGTTACCTCCCAAATTGGGACATTCTTTGCTTGTGCCCAGTGAGCCGAGGAATGGTCATGGTCTACTGATTTTTTATAACTTAGCGGTCAATTTACAACTATATCAGGAATGTGGCCGGGGCAAGACAAACAAGTGGAGGAGGTGGAGCATCCGACAACTTTGACATTAGGAAAAGAAAAACACCGGCAACCCAAAACTAGATGATACACAGATTGGAGCTGAGTGAGAAGCTTCCTTGCATGTTTGCGTCTCGTGGTCTGAAAATCATGTAACTAACCAAAAGGGTTACTATTTAGTTTTGAGAAAAACTCATGCTTCAACTGTGAAACGGTTTCAATTGAAGTAGAGTGTAGGAGTGCCATGCAAGGGGGGTGAAATTTAAGTGGCTCAGTTTGCTTGTGACCCTGCCCAGTGCACTTTAGACTTTGGTGTGTTGATAAGTAAAGCTTTGAAGAATATCCCCTGATATCAGCAGAGGGACTGTTTACAAAAAGGAGAAAAGGTGAGCTTCTCACTCAGGGTGTGTCTATGTTGAGAAGTTACATGATGTGTGCCAGTGGTATTAAGGTGCGAGTGTGCAAGACAAGACATATGATGGGAGAAAGAAAGAGAGTAGTAGAGTGAGTGAGAGACAGGGAGATGAAAGCATGGGAAAAGATGGTCAGATCTTGACACGGGAGGTGACAGCTGTCAGCTGCAGCCTTTCACAGCCCCGGCATTCCCCACACGCCTGCAACATTATACATGCCTACCATACCTGTGCTTGTATGCGCACATTGGATCATACTGCCTGCATTTCTCTGACCAAATGTACCACACAACAGTTGTGTTGTGTAGTGTGCTGCTGAGCATTGAGATGAAAATCATTAATTAAGTAAGTATGGAAAAAATTCAGAATTTGGCATGGGCAGTTACTGTTTTTTTCCCCAAACAATGTTTATTTCAAGCCACTGTGGCCACCAGAGGGTTTTCATGACACATAAGCGACAGTTAGTCTCCCTGTCTAAAATAGTCTTGCTACTGTATATTGTGACGCCATCCGAGTTTAAACTCTCTGGAATCCCACCCTCACTTTCCTACATGCTTAAGTGCACACATATGGAGAGGCACTGTATATTGAAACTCTGTGTGTGGTAGAATCTAAGAATACAGTGGATTTAGCAATGCAGTAATTCATACAGACATAACTCCATGATTAATCATCTCCCCAAGTCAAATGTAATCCTACCGTGAACATTAATCCCAAACTGTAAACCCTAAACTGTCCAGATGGATACAATGACCACATTTCATGAAAACCATCCTACTTTGAAAGTGTTATGAAATCAAGAACTAAATACACACGCATAAACAGGTGTCAATCCCTCTCACCCGAAAGTACTTCAAATACTGGTATTGATATTCTACACAAACGTAGAAGTGCTTGTAAGGGGACTCGACGTGACGCATTCACACCACATATCTGAAAGAATAGCCTCTAATACTCTTATCTTCCCCTCACCTACATCTTCCAACAATATCAAATGATTGTTCTAACTAATCTTGACTGGTTGGAAATGTTGAAGGTTGTACCTTGTAATTTTGTTTTAGCACACAATTTCACACCAAAATCAAACCTCCCAGGTCACTTTTGATGTAATGAAACTTGACTTTGAGCATTGAATTTCAGAATGAAGAAAGCTGTGTGGGAATTTTAGAATGTGGGCACACCGTAACAAAAAATGGTGACCGAATCTTGAAGCTCAGAGAACGGCTACAATAGAGAGGGACTTACGAGGTAACATGTCGCAGCTTAGATGTCTATTCAGTTTATCCTCCAGCTTCAGCAGTAACGTTAGCTGAAAGGAGAGAAAGACAACAGCCGACAAAATTATTATTATACTTCTGAAATAGCGAGACTAACAAATGGTTGGAATATCATGTCAAACAACAAATAATGAACCCACAAATACTATTGCAGAGACTTACATGGTACTTTGCTCCCTCCTCGACAGATTCAACGTTACACTGCATATGAATGACCTGCAGGAGAAGTATGGGAATCTAAGTATGAATGGAGATTTCAGAACAGCACTCTCCTCTACTACAGCAATACATATTTAACTATACATATTCATCGTGAAAATAAAAAAGTGTTAGCATCAGGACAATAACTTGTGAAATGTCACTATTGTGATTGTATCTTCCTTTGGTAATATGCAGTATAATCAGTTGTACAGACCCGTCGTGTCTCGAGCTCTGCAGGTTCGGGGGTGGGGGATTTGACCAAGGGGACGACAATGGGAGATGTAACGGTCTCCTGTTGAGGCTGCTGAGGAATGGGCAGGCCGAACGCTGTCATTGGATAAATACCGTTCCTGATTCAGGGAAGGGGAGAGAAACAAAGACAGGGAGAGGTAGATAAAACATCATAGATGAGGGGAATGAAAGAGAGCGGAGATAGGAGTTGGACAAAAGGTGGGAGTTATATAAAGTAATTAAGCAACCATTATGAAAAAGTTTGAGGTTAGGAAAGTTAGAAATTAAAGGAGAGATGAAAGAGATGAGGTGGAAATAAGAGAACATTTGAACAAAACCACCAATTTTTGAAACTACATTATATATATATTTCATTTTGAATACTTTGGTTTGGTTTTCTTATATGTACCACCATTTGTGAAACTACATTATTTATTAAGTGTGGCTTCAGCTCCAGGGGTCATAGACCCCTGGGCAAAGCCCACTTCATGTTCTCCTGCGGGCTTATTAAGTGTGGCTTCAGCTCCAGGGGTCATAGACCCCTGGGCAAAGCCCACTTCATGTTCTCCTGCGGGCTTATTAGTTGGAATGCTTCAGCAGTCCAACTATTGTTATCCTCTTCTTTATTCAACTTATTATTAAGTGTGGCTTCAGCTCCAGGGGTCATAGACCCCTGGGCAAAGCCCACTTCTTGTTCTCCTGCGGGCTTATTGTTGACTATATTTCTTCTTATT
The DNA here is from genome assembly GCA_038501785.1 of Myoxocephalus aenaeus. Lineage (NCBI taxonomy): Eukaryota > Metazoa > Chordata > Actinopteri > Perciformes > Cottidae > Myoxocephalus > Myoxocephalus aenaeus. The sequence goes on from JBAMJR010000116.1 coordinate 1,740,599, forward strand.
CCGCAAAACTTTGGACCGTATCTCCTCCCACAGCGTTGCCAGCACATGCGTCAAAATACATCAAAACGTGCGGCCTGATCGGGAATCGCGCGGAATGACTTTTCTAAGAGATTCAACCGGCCGTTTTCCCGAAAAGCGCGAAAGACGGCGAGAAATTGTCCCATTCACTTGAATGGAGTTTCGGCGTGAAGAGAGCAAAAAAAACACTCATCTTTCTGCCCACAGTGACTCGCCATAATTTAACGTAGAGAAATGATTTAAAGTTTAAAACGTTGACAAAAGTCTGCAGTATATTTGCCCAATTGGGTATTTTTTGATAGCTAGCACAGTTTTCATGTAATTATTGTTCAAGTTTAGGAAAATTCTGGGACCATTTCAGAGTTTACAATGGGTGTGTATGGGGCAGGTTAGAGTGGTGAGAATGATTTTTTTACTAACTCCTGTATTTGTATTTGTATTTTGCCATTCACTCCACAATATTTACTTTTGAGGCATAATTTATACATCAAAACGTAGGAAATATTGTGCTTGTGGTACACATGCGTCGTGGAATCCAACAAACTTATGCCTGAAAGCGACATGAAGTCCGGCCAACTGCTCCATCAACCGCCATGTTAATTCGAACCACAATTTTTTCTCATGACACAAACGTGAGCACTTTATAAACTGGATTTACGATCTCATTTCTAAATCCTTACAAATATTTAAGTAGACGGAAACGTTCTCAGAAGTCTTGTGCTTCTCATGATGACGTTATTTTCGCGATGGGATTCACGGTTGTCTGTCAAATACAATAGTTTGAAAGGTTGTTTTGTCATTAAATCAGCAGTCAAGTCTCCTCTCCTCTGCTCCGTGACACAGGTGTTTCAAGTTAGCTAATCAAGACTGCTACCATGGCAACAAGACAGGCGCCCACAGACGCAGGAGGAACTGTCAGTTGGTCAGCTGACATCCTGACTGTGTGTGTGTCTAAGTGCGCGCGCGTGTGTGTGTGTGCGCGTGTGTAATTAGTCACGTGAACATGGTGGAGAGACAGAGAAGTGTATTTGATTGCTAGCAAGAAGTTAGCTTTGTGTTAGACAAAGTTAACTGACTGTGTGTCTATGTGCGTGTGAACGGCCGCGCGTGCGCACGTAAACGGCCGCATGCAATTTCGCGTGCGCGCGCGTGAACGACCGTGCGCGCGCACGCGGTAATACGGTCACGTGCACTTTTTTTTTTTTTTTTTTTTTTTTTTTTTAAGTCAAGGAGTTGCTGATTCTTTAGAGATCAAGGACAATAGGACTTTTTTTTATAAACTTTTTTTTACTTTGTTATTATTACACATACACACACGCAGACACACACACACACACACACACACACACACAGAGAAGCAGCTGTTTGTGGAGAGGAGGTGAATTTCATTGCTAGCAGGAAGTTAGCTTTGTGTTTGACTAAGCTAACTCCCTGTTTTTGTCTATGTGCGTGTGTGTGCGCGCGCGTGCACGTTCGCGTGTATGTGCGCGCGAACGGCCGCGCACACGTGTTACGGTCGCGTGTACGTTCGCGCGCGGTGAACAGCCGTGCGCATGCACGTGGTAATACGTCTCGTGCACTTTTTTTTAATTATTTTTTTTTTAAGTCAAGGAGTTGCTGATTCTTTAGAGATCAGGGACAATAGGGGCTGGTATTCATATCAAGGTCATATGAGCTGTAGAACACCTGAAGGAGCCCTAGGGTTAATTCAGCTACAGACACCTTTTAAACGTTCACGTGTTGACAAAACCTTCAGCTATTATTCTATAATTTCATATTTTTTATATTCAGCTATATTCAGTTATTTTCTGCTATTTTCAGCTATCTTTTCAAATATTTCAGCTTTAAGCTTCAGCTATATTCAGCTATATTCCGCTATATTCAGCTATCTTTTCAAATATTTCAGCTTTAAGCTTCAGCTTTTAGCATTCCAACGCATTTTCAGCAGGAAATGCAATTTCTAGTTCAACTTCTTCTTCTTCTTCTTCATCTTATTATTCTATTTCTTCCGTACGTATTTTGAACTAACAGCTCCACTGACGCTCACATTAAGTCCAGAAAAATAATCAAGCATACCATTGCGATCGGCTGCTCGTTTCCTCTCTGGTGAATGTACTCTATTAGAGATTTGAGCATGTTTTTGCCTCTAAATCTGGGGTTTAACAGATGGTTTGGTAGAAAATCTGAACACACATATGACAGACAGGAGGCATTGTAACGCCTCCTGTCTGTCTACCTGTCTGTCTTTCTGTCTTCCCTTTCAAAATAAAAGCCCCATGAATTAACTGTATCTTAACATAAAGCTCAAATGAGAATTATTGTATTAAATAGAAAATAAATACACAATTGTACACAATATTTTTGTATGTAATCACGTGATATGTTGCAGCAAAGTGCTGTCCCATTCCTATTGACACCATCAAGCCCTCACAGCTAATGTTGGCATATATGTACCTCAATAACCTCAATAACACATCTCACTACCGGTAATGTATATATATTGCGACGTCTTACGGCAGTAGTAGCCACACTTTCAAAATTTCTTGCGAAATTTTCTAGTTATTATTATTACGTATTTTTCTTCTTATTCCGCAAAACTTTGGACCGTATCTCCTCCCACAGCGTTGCCCACACATGCGTAACAAATACATCAAAACGTGCGGCCTGATCGGGAATCGCCTGGAATGACTTTTTTTTTAGATTCGACTGGCCGTTTTCCCCGAAAAGCGCAAAAAACGGCGAGAAATTGTCCCATTCACTTGAATGGAGTTTCGGCGTGAAGAGAGCAAAAAAAACACTCATCTTTCTGCCCACAGTGACTCGCCATAATTTAACGTAGAGAAATGATTTAAAGTTTAAAACGTTGACAAAAGTCTGGAGTTTATTTGCCCAATTGGGTATTTTTTGATAGCTAGCACAGTTTTCATGTAATTATTGTTCAAGTTTAGGAAAATTCTGGGACCATTTCAGAGTTTACAATGGGTGTGTATGGGGCAGGTTAGAGTGGTGATGTCATCCCTAGAGTGAGAATGATTTTTTTACTAACTCCTGTATTTGTATTTGTATTTTGCCATTCACTCCACAATATTTACTTTTGAGGCATAATTTATACATCAAAACGTAGGAAATATTGTGCTTGTGGTACACATGCGTCGTGGAATCCAACAAACTTATACTTTTTTGTCAGCAAGCCTGAAAGCGACATGAAGTCCAGCCAACTGCTCCATCAACCGCCATGTTAATTCGAACCACAATTTTTTCTCATGACACAAACGTGAGCACTTTATAAACTGGATTTACGATCTCATTTCTAAATCCTTACAAATATTTAAATAGACGGAAACGTTCTCAGAAGTCTTGTGCTTCTCATGATGACGTTATTTTCGCGATGGGATTCACGGTTGTCTGTCAAATACAATAGTTTGAAAGGTTGTTTTGTCATTAAATCAGCAGTCAAGTCTCCTCTGCTCCATGACAGAGACACAGGTGTTTCAAGTTAGCTAATCAAGACTGCTACCATGGCAACCGTTGACACGCGCCCACAGACGCAGGAGGAACTGTCAGTTGGTCAGCTGACATCCTGACTGTGTGTGTGTCTAAGTGCGTGTGTGTGTGTGTGTGTGTGTGTGTGTGTAATTACAGTCACGTGACCATGGAGGAGAGATAGAGAAGTTAGCAAGAAGTTAGCTTTGTGTGAGACAAAGTTAACTGACTGTGTGTGTCTATGTGCGCGTGAAAAATAATCAAGCATACCATTGCGATCGGCTGCTCGTTTCCTCTCTGGTGAATGTACTCTATTAGAGATTTGAGCATGTTTTTGCCACTAAATCTGGGGTTTAACAGATGGTTTGGTAGAAAATCCATTTTCTTGTAACGCCTCCTGTCTGTCTACCTGTCTGTCTTTCTGTCTTCCCTTTCAAAATAAAAGCCCCATGACTTAACTGTATCTTAACATAAAGCTCAAATGAGAATTATTGTATTAAATAGAAAATAAATACACAATTGTACACAATATTTTTTGATGTAATCACGTGATATGTTGCAGCAAAGTGCTGTCCCATTCATATTGACACCATCAAGTCCTCACAGCTAATGTTGGCATATATGTACCTCAATAACCTCAATAACACATCTCACTACCGGTAATGTATATATATTGCGACGTCTTACGGCAGTAGTAGCCACACTTTCAAAATTTCTTGCGAAATTTTCTAGTTATTATTATTACGTATTTTTCTTCTTATTCCGCAAAACTTTGGACCGTATCTCCTCCCACAGCGTTGCCCACACATGCGTAACAAATACATCAAAACGTGCGGCCTGATCGGGAATCGCCTGGAATGACTTTTTTTATATAGTTTATATATATAATGTAGTTTCAAAAATGGTGGTACATATAAGAAAACCAATATATATATATATATATATATAAATATATAATGTAGTTTCACAAATGGTATATATATATATATATATATATATATATATATATATACACACATATATATATATATATATATATATATATATATATATATAGATATATATATATATATATATATATATATATATATATATAGATATATATATATATATATATATATATATATATATATATATAGATATATATATATAGATATATATATATATACACACACCAAAAGTATTCAAAATGAAATAAATCCATCTAGTCAAACTTTTACAACCCTAATTACAAACGTGTACCACAAAATTCAATAAATATAAAAACAATTCCAATTGCTTTAGATGTAGCAAAATTGTGATCTACATTACACACGCACAAACAAAATAAGGGTGATAGTGATAACCTTTAAAAGACAAACATATGAGGAAGAAAAACAGAGTGGCTAAAAATAATTTGAAAAACCTAAATCTTTTCAATTCCGTACATTTAGTTAAAGCACAAAATCTGTGAAAAGTTCAGTACTAATATTTTAGGAGGGAATTATTCATACTATTCATTACAATAGTCAGGTGGATCTATACTGCCCCCATGTGGACGGATAGTGTTTCTCTTTGGGGTTGAGAGAAATTGAGAGGACAACCGAGTTTCCTTGCTGCTTTCCTTCTTACCTCACATCCTCCAGGAATTTATCAAGCTCCAAGGCAGGAAACTGTGAAAGCCTACAGAAGAAATAAATATAATTAGAGACTGCAGTTTGAAGTCTTTACACTACAGAAAATTTAAATAAGATTTCCTACAAACTCAGAAAATCCTTGAGGATTTACGAGTAACGAAAAACCCAAGCTGTAAGACACATACCAACTAAGAATATAAATAATAAGAATAATAAGAATATTTTATCACTTGTCTGCCATTATATTTACTAATCATATCTTCCTGTATTGAACATATTGCTGTTATAATAAATACCTTTATCTGAATGCCTACTGTTATTATTTGTGCTGTATCTAGCTGACTGACACTTAATTATGGACACCAGCTTCTGGCCCTTACTTGAGCTGAACATCCTCTTTCTTCTCAGCGACGACCATGTCGGGGTCCAGGTTCTTCATGATCTCCTCCAGAGCATTCTCAGGAATCATGTCTGGAAAATGATAAAGCGTCTCTGATTAGGAGATGCTAGTAGTTAGGATACATCACTTTAAACTTAAGCTTGCTCAAGTTTTTATTGGAGGCAGGAAAGGTCTCGTGAGAGTATATCCCACGTTATGTGCAATTTCTCAAATGTGCTTCTGTGTGTAAATAATGTATTTTAATGTGAACTATACTCTATATCTATCTGTTTAGGTCTCCACCGACCCTCAAGAAGAAAATTCTGGCTATTCAGTCTGCAGGATGTTCAACTTTCTTCCCCAGTTAGCCCATTAGTCTACCTTCTGTTGGGGGCTGTAAGAGCACTATGAGCGACCTCTTTTATATTACCCATAACCATATGGTCAATTGTTCATACAGAATTTTTTTTAGCAGCACCTCTTCCCACTCAGCAAGCTCACAAGATTTAATTCTAGCTCAAGTCACTTATTTGGTCAGTCTTCTCATTAAGAATGTAATTCTGATAAGAGCAAATGAAAATGACTAAATCTGTTATTCTGTGTATTTTGTATGTGTATTTTAAAGACTCACGGTGATGGCTGACAATACAATGTGCAGCCAAAAGTTTTAGCAGCGGTACTTCAAACAGAGCTTGGTTGAACAGCAGCTCTCGGGCTGTAGGCCTTGTACAGGGATCACACTCCAGGCACTTCTGGATTAACTCCTACAAAAACAAACATCTGGGTCACACACTTCTGGACAAACGTCCTGTATGCACAAATGGGACTTTCAAATAAACGCTTGAGACACGTGATACACATACACATGCATACACATACTCCACTCTCTGTATCTCACCCTCTGCAGTGGGTCCTCCAGTAACTGTATGGCATTGTTGGTGGCTTCCTGAGAAACTAAAGAGGACTCTCCATTCCCATGGATTTCCAAGAGAGCCATCTGCAACACACCAAACATGTTAACATATTTAAGAATGGACTCAGACCATTTTATCATGTACTATGGGTCCAATCTCACCTCTAAGGCACACATGCCAAACGAGTAGATGTCTACAGCCGTGGTGACATCAACAGCTACAATGAGAAAAGGAATAAAGAGAAATAAGTATGTATAGATATAATATCATAGACCTTCATATGCCCTTCACCTGTTAAGAAGCAAACGTTGACATAAAATGCTTGGTCATATTCTTAGTCTTGTTCACTTCTTTGATGAGATATTTTCTGATTTAAATCGATCTCAGATAATTGTATTTAGACAAAGCGTTTGCAGAGTTGAAGACATCATTCAACACTGTAACACTTAGAAGTCTGCCATATTATGGTAAATAAAAATGCTTTCATAGAAACACATATTCCCCAAAAACATGTTCATTACACAAAGAAATTGTACAATATCATGCCCTACTTCTATTGTGCTATGTCAATATCTTATGACATCTTTCTAACATATCTGTATAATCCACTTTACTCTGGAGGTCAGAACACAATCAATATCAGTAACAGAAATAACTAAAAAGTGTCATAATGGTCAAGTTTACCTCCATATTCTGGAGCAAAGAAGTGCAAGTTCTTCTGTTCCTCATGACACGTCTTCACGTGGTTGTTGATGGTGTCTGGTGCAACTGCAAATGAGAGGAGGAGAAAATACGGAAGATATATAGATGTAAACTGGAGAGCAGGTAGAGACGCGAGTAAGAAGCAGGATTAAGTAGACCCAGGAAGTTGATATTCCTTAAATTAATATTCCCTTAACATTGTGAAAATTGTAGTGTGGGATGTTGAGAGTTTGGAGGCTGCTCGTTAGCAGATAATGGAGAACGAGAGGTGGAACAAAGAGCAAATACGTTTTTATGGCTGGACTTGAGTCACTGTAGTACATGCAACAGTTGTGTTCTAGATTATAGTACACAACATTCGGGCTGGGCAAAATATTTACATTGTATCGCTAACATGATATGCGACTAGATATTGTCTTAGATTTTGAATATCTGAATATCGCCCAAATGTCTTTTCTTGGATTTTAAGGCTGCATTAAAGTAAAGTGATGTAATTTACTAGTTTATCTATTTTTTGTTTGCTTTTACCGACTTAGAATATCGATTAATTGAGGTATTTGATCAAAAATATTGTGATATACAATTTTCTCCATATGGCCGAGCCACTAATACCCTTTGTCTTCATCTTATAAGTAAGCATTATTTCAGTACACTAGAGTTGCAATATCGGCACCATTTGTCACACAATAATTCTTGATTGCTGGATGAGTATTTTGTGCAGCCAACATTGGTACTGTGTAATCTTTAAATCTATAATTCAGTATGATCTGACTATATCAACGGCACATCTGGTTTGCACTGATACACCAATAATTGCATGTCTGCTGGGAACTGAACTGTTCATAAATTTACTTTAAATACTTTCCCATTTGTGTGTCTTATCTTATATCTTGTATTTCTAGGAGGAAAGTTGCGTGACTCTATACCTGATCCAATCTTGATGAGTCCGTTGTGTTGGATGAAGATGGTGTCACAGGTCAGGTTGCCATGGATGATGGGAGGGTCACATGAGTGGAGAAAACTGCAGTACAGAAAAAAATATTCACAAATAAAAATACAAACTTCATTAGAAAGTTTTTTTTTTTTTGGTTAAAGCATATTTCTGAGAGTAACCATATAAACATTAACATAATGTCTGAAAAGGTGAGACCAACCTGAGAGCAGACAGGATCTGTGTGCACCATCTCTTCCAAGCCTGTAGGACCATACACCTTATCAGAGCTCTTACTAGCTAGTTTTCAATATGGAGTAACTATTACTTACATATGTGATTTTATACACAGAATATATGCAACAGCTTTCTTTGTTTTGCCAACAGCCAAATGCTAATTAATACGTCAATTAAATTATTCATCCTCGCTTTGGAAAGCTTGAATCTTATCAATGCTTTGACAAAGGGTCAGACTTTCATATACCATTATTCTATGTAATTCTAATTCATTCTTATTATAATTAGAATGTATATACAATCAGTTATTACCTTTTCATTCATGGTTTTATGATTCTTCTTTGTCTTCTTCAGAAACTGTTTCAAGCTTCCTGATGACATATATTCAGTAATGAAAATCACCTGAGGGAGAGGAAAATAAAAATTGTACTTATGAAGACTGACAAAAGTCTCCAATTTTAAGTCAATCAAATAATGTTTTGCCAGGTCTGAGACTCACCCTCGCTCGGTTCTCTTTTGTGTCAGCCCAGTACTTGTGAAACTTGACGATATTTGCATGTTCCAAATGGATCAGGTTATCAAATACTGCCTTCACTTTCTCCTAAACACACAGGAAAAAAATAATAATATGCTTAAGTACATAATAAGTTATAACACTAATTAATATATACACATTTTGCTTTTGAACTGAGTCTTCGGTTCCTGAATGGTGAGTAATATGTCTGAAACAACCATTCATGTGAACAAACTATAAATAATAATACATTTCTCTCATGTTTTCATATAGTTTTGACCTTTTTCCAAGGGGTGGCCAAACCCTAGTCTCATTAGGGATGTGATAATACACATAATACAACATGCAAAAACAAAATGAACCGGCAACTATTTAGAGGATTGAGTAATTGTTGAAGTCATCTTTTAGGAAAAAGGCCAAACACTCCCTAGTTCCATCTTCTCAAATGTGAGGATTTGATGCTTTTCTTTTCATATTTGATAGGAGATGAAATATCATTGGGTTTTGGACTGTTGGTCGGAGAAAGAAGATTTGAAGATGTTACTTTGGGTATTTTTCTCTGTTTTTACATTTTCTAGATTAAATGATTAATTAAGAAAATAATTGGATGATTTGATCGATGATGAAAATAATATATTTCTGAAACTCGCAATGCCAGAAATGATGTGACACTAGTCAAATGTACACAGATTATCACATTTACAAACCTGGACACTATAACTACTTTATAACAACTGGAATTATTTGTGGACTTCATTCAACACTTGTTTATCCTTATATATATATATATATATATATATATATATATATATATATATATATATATATATATATATATATATATATATATGTGTGTGTGTGCATGAACTACTGAGGCACAAACATTTAAAATAATGCAGTGAAAATGTTCTCTTCCCGTTTATACATTTTAGCGTGAAATCACGACCACACTTTAGCAAGCATCTTTAACTGTTTTATTCAAACATACTAGAACACTGACTCACCTCAAGCAGTTTGAAGTTCCTCCTCTCTGAAATCATGACTTCATTCCATACTACCTCTACCCCTTCCTCTGTGTCCATGGCCAAGTATGCATCATCTATTCCTGGGACATTACGCTGATTCACCTAAAGTGGAAATTAACAGAAAATAGTTTATGAGATTATATATTTCCATCGTGACATGAAATACAAGACACAACAATAGTTTACAAAAGAACAAACAGAAAAACTTTAATAGAATACAGTCAATACCATAATCCTCCTGTTTCAGCTGACGTGGTAAATAAATACTTGTGCTGTTCTGCATATGAACACTGAAGAAAAATATGCTGTTTGAGATTAATTAAGTAAAGTTTTGAAATTATACTGAACACGATCAACCCCAAAGACCAGTTTGTGAGGAGCAAACCATACTAAAATCTATTGATAAGATAACACACTGGTTTGCAATGATTACCGACCAGGTTGTTCATTTTGCAGTAAAAAGTTATCGGAGTTCAGATCCAGAATATTAATTTGCTTGTTTTTGTCTCGCTTAAATGTAATCTAAAATGTAAGGCAGTCTTTAACAAGAGATCTAGGATCACAATATTATTGCATCCGTTATTCCAGTCAACTGAGCTCTATGAGCCTGGACGCCTCCCATTAGAGGTTTTCCAGGCACGTCCAACTGGTAGGAGACCCCGGGGAAGACCGAGGACACGCTGGAGGGATTATATCTCCCGGCTGGCCGTGAACGCCTCGGGATCCCCCAGAATGAGCTGGAAAGTGTTGCGGGTGAGAGGGATGTGATATAATAACTTTTACCGTAAGGATGGTTTGAACAGCTAAAAATGAGTCCATGATTTTCAGTTGATACCATCAAAGCACAGCTTCCTGGCCACCCTTACCTCCTCTCTGCGTTTCTGCCAGCGGCCGCAGGGACTCTCTTCGAGAATGTCCGACTCATCTTCACTCTCATCCTCATCCTCCGTTGCTGTGGTGGCAGGAAGTTGTATGGAGGCCACGGGCGAAGAGACAGATGCTCCAACTTCTACCTGTTGAATAGTACTGGACATGTGTACTGCTGGGAGCTCTGGCTTGTTTCCCTCTGTACCTGGAGCTCCTATCTCCTGTGCCTCCAACATCATGACACAACTTGTATCCTTGTTCCTGGGCAGAAACAAGTTATAGAAAGACTCTTTCTTGCTTTCTCTTCTCTTCGTTTGAGCTGGTCACACATCCATTTTATTCTCCAGTGCCTGGCTTTTAAAAAGGTAGAGCTTGAGGAGGAGGGGAGGTCTGTAAACAAATGACACATACTCAGATGTGTAGCCTTTGGTAATAACATTACAAATATTATTTTCTAACGTAAAGTCGCCCCACCTAGCTTAATTAGTTAACGTTACCTGCAGAGAGAAGAACTTATTTCATATGCTTAATGTGTAACGTTAACTTAGCTTGGACTCAGAAACATTAGTGTTACAGGGCACTAAACCATCAGGCAGTCAAACGAACTAGTTACCAACAGTAGTTAATAATGTTAATCAAGGCTGCTGCTAATGTCCAACGTTAGCTTAGAGAAGTTCAGCCTTTGCTAACTTTCCCCGGCTAACAAGCTAATGAAAGGTAAATAAACAAACAACTAACATAAGTTAAGTAGTAATATATACAAAACCTACCGTGGAACAGGAAACTACAGACGAATAAAGAGACTTGGGTTACATACTGGTGAAAAGGTAGTAAAAGGAGATGCTTTTAGTCAAATAAATGCTAGCTAGTTCGTCATAAAATATGTTGTTGGGTTTCAAGTCCCTTTCTCTGAGCAGAAGTGGGAGAGGCGGGGCAGCAGTTGAGGAGCGCCTAATTGCGCGCAGAAAACGCAGTGGTGTCGAGTTACTGCAAAATAAGTGGAACACACATGAAGTTTGAATGATACATATTGCATTGAAAACAAGGTTAAAACTTACCCTATACTAACAAGATATATTATTTTATTCAACATGCAATCTAGCGTTAACTGTGGAGTATAAGGAGTAACGCCCCACATGTATTGTGAGCTTGATTTAGCTTTAACCATAACCCAGTCGAGGGTTAACTAGCAAAGCTTCATCACACCGCTATTAGTATATTATATTATATTATATTATGAGATTATTGGGTCTGTTTTAATGTTCCATTTCAAGCGTAGTTGCAATCTCAATATTAATTTCCTAAAATCAAGAGCACTTAAATAAATAATTTGTATGTGATGGTGGGCAGTTTGAAGAACAATCAAGATAGTTCACATCCGTAATACTAGTTTGGAGGGAGCGCTTCGCTAAACTCCGCAACGGGTCTTTTTGCAGCCACAAGAAAGGGGCGTTCCTGTGGAGCGTGACAATAACGCCCCCTGCGCTGATTGGCTCATGTGGGGTACAGGAACGCTCACGTTTTCTTCTTCTCTACTTTCTCAGTACACAGCTGAACTGGTTCTTACCTTGTGATACAGGTTCTGGCTGTTGAGGACATGGAGATGACTATGGTGGCAGTTTAAGCACACGTCTTTGGATATTGTCAATTTCGGCATCGCCACGCCGCCTGCAGGATAAAGGGCAGCCATACTCGATATGTTCCTCTGGTGTCTGAGACAGATCCGTCTTATGCAGTATTGCAAAACAAGAAAAGATAATTAATTTGACTCGGTTCAAAGTTCCACTCCTCGTTTCGCTTGCATTGCCGATACATTATGAACACAAATGGAAGTTAAATTGCTTGCTAGAAGATCTGCTTGAATTACGATTACATTAGTTTGATTTTAGTAACTCTAAACCCATACATGATATGCTGTATGGTAATATTACATATACCTATTGCATTAAAAAACCAAATCAAGGGTTCCAACTGTCGTCGGCTAAGCGAAACCGGAAGTTGTCAGAGGTGAACCCTCTCGCCTCACTTGTAGACCGTTTGTACAGCTGTTTCACGTTGCTAATATTCTGCGCAAGATGTTATCCACGATTTACATGCGAGACAGTGATGCAAACAAGCTCGCTGGAAAATAAAGGCATTCTTGTGAGGCTGCCTTTTCGATAAGAAGGGCCCTGTGTCTCTTCGCGCACTATGTGGCGGCTCCACGATACCGACGCCGTCCGTATATAACGGATATTTTATGGAAGGTGGACCGAGGGAGAGGTCGTTAGGCTGGGGAGAGTCGGGACATCGGCTCTGCTGGGAAGAGGAGCGTTAGCAAGCTAGCTCTCGTGACAGTAACTAATAACGGAACAGGGACTTTTACGACCCACTGGCTCGGTCATCATGGCTACGAATGGGATCAACTTGACGCCTGGGATGGGAGAGATCATCCAGTTAAACGTCGGTGGGACAAGGTGAGCTTCGTCAACAGGACAGCCTGACTGATGATGGTCATCATTCGGGAAATTTGAGCTCTAACTACGTAACGTTGAGTGTATGATGACGTTTGCCATGGATGTGTACTCTTTATCATGAACTACTAACCATTCCCTTTATTATTCTTTCTCTATCTCTCTCTATCACTCACACACACACACACACACACACACACACACACACACACACACACACACACACACACACACACAGGGTTGATATTGTTTATTTAGATGAACCATTCTACACATCTACATTGTAACAGCAGTGCGATGTAGTGCTGCATTTATTCAAGGCATCTCTCTCCACCATCTACCATTGTCGTGCACTGACCCGAGAGTTTCCTTCACACAGTGTTTGTAATACATGTGCTATTGTGTCTTTATACTTCAGGTTCAGCACCTCCAGGCAGACCCTGATGTGGATCCCAGACTCTTTCTTCTCAAGGTGGGTTTAATGTTGGCAGCATTTGGACCCTCTTAGAAAAAACAGATGATGCATTGAATTGATCGAGACTTCTTGTACAAGATTTATATTTGAAGAATCAATCGTAAGTGTTTGCAAATTAAGTGCAGAGTGTGAGAGTATGAGGAACATTTGTCTCTGTATGGCAAAGATGGAACTGAATCTGTCTGCATAACCCCAGTACGTATGTTGATATACTGGACATATTTCAAAGCAGGCTTGAACCTGACGAACATGGGGCTTTAAATGGAGTAAATCTCACAAGTATAGACACCCCCTGAAACTAGACTAATCAAGAACTACGAGTACCATTACTACAGCATGCAGGAGTTCTACCAGAAACAGGTCAAAGGCTTAGTGAGCATGCCATGGTGCTGTTTCAACCCGGTAAAACAAAAGTTGTATTACATAATTAATGTAAAGAAGCATTATTCCATTATCTTGTCTCTGTCTTGCTTCATACTTTTACCATTCTGAGGATTGGAAGATGGTAGAAAATGTAGTCTCGTATTACTTTTATAAATGTTGTATTTTTTGTTTGATATTTTATTGATGCAAAAGTCATGTCTTGTATTTATCCAATATTAACTGTAAACATCATGATAGGCATACCTTGCTTTAAAATGTTTTGGCGGGTTGGAAACTGTAACTACAATATATGGACTACGTATATGTGTGGCCATACGTCAGTGTTTTCATATGTGAGTTATTTAGGTGTGAACCCACTGTTGGGCTGGGCAAATACCACAGTCAGAACAACCTTAAACACTGGACAGTGAGCTCACAGTTTGACAACAGCTGACCAAGTAATGTTAAATGCCTGTCAGTCTGTCTGCCAGTGCACCTGTCTGTCTGTCTGCCGGCCTGCCTGTCAGTCTCTCTGGCCCCAGCTGTCTGCAGTGTGCAGTCAATTTGAAGTCATTCTTTATACACACTTGCAGCACTTGGTGATGCAGCACTAATCTGTAGTTCAGAGTCAACAGGTCAGAGTCACTCTGCAAACTGTTTGTGTGTTGACTTCAGGTAGTGGTAACACTGCTGGTGAGTGTAAATGGAGAGGGCTGTGGGTTGACTGGAGCACTGTGCGTGTGTTCATGTTTGTGTGTTTTCCAGTTTGCTGAGTGGAAGGATATCCACTCTTCGGGATGAAACTGGAGCTGTGAGTATACCCTTTGTTGTTTTTTTAATGTAAAACTAGGACAGCATCTGCACGCAACATCTACAAACGCTTCCAGACGATAGGATATGACATTTGTCATTCGAGCTGCAACTTACTGAAACATGATGCATGACCCTGAGGTTATCTGTGTATGCTCTACAAGATAACATATATGTCATTATACTATTTGAGACCATATGAGACAAATTCTGTCGCCCACACCCACAGTCAATGTTTCATTGTTGACTTTTATTCCACTTTTCTATATTGTTAGATAATGTTCTGTTTTGTGTAGGGCTACAACTAATGATCATTTTCATTTACAGATTTATCGCCCAATAGTTTTTCAATGCCTTTAAAATCTCAGAAAATGGTGAAACAGCCCATGGTGATTGTAAACAATTATTTTCCACTTTCAGATATTTATTGACAGAGATCCAACAGCTTTTGCACCAATTTTGAATTTCCTCCGAACCAAAGAATTGGACCTGCGGTAAGGAGTCATGACACATTGTTTATTTTAGGCAGACATTGTGTTGAGTCGTAACCAGGGTCTTACTGAATATTTCTGCTGCTTTTTTTTCTCTGTAGGGGTGTCAACATCAGCATCCTGCGACATGAAGCCGAGTTTTACGGAATAACTCCTTTAGGTGTGTTGCTTTACAGAGTTTTGGGGGGAAATGGAAGCAGGCAGCCTTGTTCTTAGCACAAGTAGTGACGGAGAGTAAAGACCTTTATAATGTACCTGCCATACATCAAGTTTGTGCTGTAGCCAATACCTTTCTACAACATCACCAGGTACTGGTTACTAGCTGAGCATGTTGGCTTTCTGGGTACAGTTTGAACAGCTAAGTTCAAGTGACCTGTTGTTAAATGGACATGTTGTCCTTGTTCTCGCTTCAAATACAACTTGACCAACGTCAAAACCGTATTACTGTTTGTTCCCTGTACTCTATAATATTGTTTTACTTCCTGTTTCAGTGTTTACTTCCCTTCATTGTCTGTACTTGAGTGGGAAAGTTACCTTTGTGAAAACTGATCACCTGCTTAAAATCATAATATGCACAGCAATACATACAGTATGATACAATGCAAAGTAATTACATATAATATAATAATTGATATATATAATTTACAGTGGATTGTTTCAACTCAAAGACACGATCTAATCAGTCATGTCAGGAAGAAATAGAGTGTGACGTTTACAATCCATAAAACACCATTAATGACAACATTTGATATACTATGTATCGCCATTGGTAAATATAATCATCCATTACATTCTCCTAATTGGTTTTTCATGTTTACAGTAATTAAATAAGTAATCACTTCATTTTTTTAAATATCTGTCATGTTACTCTGTTCTTCATGGGCTCACTGAAGTTTGTGTGACGTGTTTGTGTTTGTATGTGCATGTGTGCAGTGCGCCGCCTGCTGCTGTGTGAGGAACTGGACCGCTCATCGTGTGGTAGCGTTCTCTTCCACGGTTACCTGCCGCCCCCAGGTAAAGCTGTGAAACTGAGTGATTCAGAATATGAACTGAAAATACAGTAAACCAATTAGCTGAACTAAATATTTAACCTGTATTCCAAAAGCAGTTGCAGGAGGGAAACAACCTGTTTTAAAGTCACAGAATACAATACAAAAACACAAATCTGCACACATTTCTATCTCTAAATGTCTGTGCGATGTTCCTTGACAGTCATCCCTTCCCGTAAATCAAGACCTGCCTCAGCAGCCTCTGGCTCCTCCTCTGATGAGCGGCCGGGTCCAAGTGGAGCAGAGGGCTTCACCCGGGTCGGCCCCCCTCCTCACCCTTCCCTCTCTGGCTCACCTGAAAAAGACGACAACCACAAACTGGGTGAGAAACCTGGTGCAGCCTTAGGAAGTGTGTCCGCATTTAAAAGATCAATAATGGTGATAATCTGTAGGATATATATATATATATATATATATATATATATATATATATATATCTTGGCATAAAAGAAAAAACAGCATTTGTAGCAATGTCTCTTATTTTGACAGTGACCCTGCTACACTCTCTGTCTTCTGCACGTGCTCTAGAATCCATACTGCATGTTCATGTGACACACATGAACATGACAGGAAGAAAGTAATGTTTATGTACTGTTTATGCTTGTCCGTGTGTGTGTGTGTGTGTGTGTGTGTGTGTGTGTGTGTGTGTGTGTGTGTGTGTATTTCTGTGAGTGCGCATTAATCCTGGGCTAATGTGACCTGACACATCCTTTTAGTGCGCTGACAGAGGTAGCCTAGTTTCAGCCTACTCTCTGCTGAGGATGACATCAGAGAATATAGTTAGATACAATAAACAGAGTCTGTGTGCTTTGGACTGAAGGATCAGGGATGGGTGTTTTATATCATGCAATATTTTGAAGTAAACATCTCTGATTCTTGCCTAGTTCTAGACCTTTGAATCACTGCCACCATTACCATTTTATTCAGCAACTCAGATAATGACAAATAATGGAGTGAAAACAAAAGGGACATTCAGTCTGATCATCAGGCTACATAAGTAGTGTTTTCATTTTTATTTTGTGTGTGTGCAGGTCCTGTGGTTGACCCCAGGAAGGTGCTGATTATAGCGGGACACCACAACTGGATTGTAGCAGCTTACGCACACTTTGTCATCTGCTACAGGTAATACTTCCACAACATGGTTGGTTTAATCGTTTCTCATCCACTCTATAGTTCATAAGGGAGAGACATTCAATTATTTATGATGGGAAGATCATTATCTGTTTTGTCTCACATTTCTCACATAATGCTTTTATACCTGTACCAGCTCAGTACAAAAAACGTCATCGTTGGTTCCATACACCTTCTGTAAAAATTAAACAACTGTTTATCTTTATTAAAATTAACAGACAAGTTGAGAACAAAATGTAAATTGGTTTGTAATGGTGGTTTTACAAGCTTGTGTGAAAGGGAGTAATGAAAGCTAACTTTTTTCATCCTACATAACATTTTCAAAACAGACCTATTAGTTCATAACTGTCCTTGTTATTTAAATTACAAAGCACTTTAATGTTTGTCTGTGTGTGTGATCTCGCTACAGGATAAAGGAATCTTCTGGATGGCAGGAGGTGTTTTCCTCCCCCTATCTTGACTGGACCATTGAACGCATCGCGCTTAATGCCAAGGTGGTCGGTGGCCCGCATGGAGACAAGGACCAGATGGTGGCCGCCTCCGCTGAGAGCAGCATCATCCTCTGGAGCATCGAAGACGGAGGCAGTGGAAATGAGATAGGTAAACAGACCAATACCCATACTGCCATACTATTTTTTTATATTACAGAAAAAATATTGAGTATTTCCCAAAACATTGTATGTCAAATGCAGTATTTAAAAAAAATACCAGGATGTCCTATTGCATCCGGTCGCAGTCATTAGTCTGCAAGGCAGCATGCTTTTATTGGCTTTTCAGACCCATAATCCTCTGCGCAGTGGATACATGAGCAAGAGGGTCAAAGTTCAAGGTGCAATGTTATGAGGAAGTAGTCTGTCCCAATTGAATGCATACGGCATGCAACAGTATGCACTTTTTAAGGGCATCTGCAGAACCTACTAAAAGTTAAAAATAAAAAGTTTGTGATTAGGATGCTTGTGTCTGCGGACCACATTGCTGATTTCTGACCCCCTTTGACTTTCTGCCATCTCTGTGACTCAGCCTTCACTCTCCTTTCCCCACCACCTCAGGTGTATTCAGTCTTGGTGTACCTGTGGATGATCTCTTCTTTATTGGGAACCAGCTGGTGGCTACAAGCCATACAGGAAAGGTCGGAGTGTGGAATGCCGTCACACAGCACTGGCAGGTAGGTACATGTGTATGTTTGTGTTTGTATGGGTCGAGGAGTGCTGAGTGTTTGTGATTCTCCTCCATGTTTGTGTTTCACTATTTTACTGAGTGAGTAAACCTCACAGTAAGGTTATGGGGCCTCAATTAGTGTCTATTCATAAACATTTTACCATTCATTGCAGTATGTGTGCTTTCAACTGAGGGACATTGATTGACACAGATTAACACTGCATTGATTGTGAGTTTTTTGTGTGTATTTGTTCAAGGTTCAAGATGTGGTTCCTATTACCAGTTGTGACACAGCAGGATCTTTTCTACTACTGGGCTGCAACAATGGGTCTATCTACTACATAGGTACACGCATCTTTATACAAACACAAACGTGTCTTCTGTCTGCCACTCAATTTATTGGATGTTTGTGAAGTTAGTGAAGGGACTTGTTTGATTGTCGCTCATAAAATGCTACTAAAAAGTATCAACAGTCATTTTTGTCTCAGTGATTCTGAGTCAATGCAGGGATTGGATTCTGGATCTAGATTTCACATTACCTTTTTGTCGTCTTCTTTTCAGACATGCAGAAGTTTCCATTGAGGATGAAGGATAATGATCTTCTAGTGACAGAGCTTTATCATGACCCTTCAAATGACGCAATCACTGCGCTGTCAGTCTACCTCACACCTAAAACCAGTCAGTGCACCAGTTTTTCTGCTAAAAAAATAGAGAAGCAAATTTGTATTCCTGCATAAGCTTGTCTGTTTGTTTTTTCCTTTTCATATTGTTTCATATTGCCCCTCCTCTCTCTACTCTCCCAGGTGTGAGTGGGAACTGGATAGAGATCGCCTATGGGACTAGCAGCGGTGCAGTGAGAGTGATTGTGCAACACCCGGAGACAGTGGGATCAGGCCCACAGCTCTTTCAGACATTCACTGTGCACAGGAGCCCAGTGACAAAAATTATGCTGTCCGAGAAACATCTGGTATCAGGTGAGGGAGGTGTCACAGGTCGGAGGATTAGCCCCAGAACACATTGCCTGCGTGACTGCTGCCACGCTAATAACCCTTTCTGTCTACAATTAAAAAGAAATGACATTGATAATTAAATTAAACATTCAGGCTTTATGAAAGGCAAACTTTAAGTCTTCATATGGACGCGTGAGAGCCGCAGCAGTGGCAGCCACCTTGTGCCACTGGGCGTGGACAAGCAGTTTCTCTGTTGACAGAGGGAACTGGAGTGGGCAATAGAGGAATATCCGAGACGATACAAGTGCAGACTGTTGACACATCAATCACCTCTCTTGTTCATTGTGCTCTCTGTTACGCACCTGGGTGTATACTTGTGATTGATATCTTGTATTGTTTTTCTGCGTGTCAGTGTGTGCGGACAACAACCACGTTCGGACGTGGACGGTGACCCGGTTCAGAGGGATGATCTCCACCCAGCCAGGCTCCACCCCTCTGGCTTCCTTCAAAATACTGTCCCTGGAGGAGACGGAGAGCCATGGGAGCTACGGCTCTGGGAATGATATTGGTGAGAGAGTTAGGAAGAGAAGAAGGCAATATTGATTAATGTGAGGGAAGGATAGATGCATTTATAAGGCGAAAGAGAGGCATCGTCTGATACTGTCCTTGGAAAAGAGGTGCAGGTTTGGGATTGACATTAGTAATAACGTTTGGATCTTATCTTTGCATTCAAATTCAGTAAATAGCAGGTATTCTCTCTGTGCAGATGTTAATATAATAACACTGAATTAAACAGCTACCAGTCTATCAGCCTTAAAGAGGCTCAAAAGTGGACAAATCAAGCGCGAATGTTTTTTTAAATCCAGATCTAAGATTGCAGGCTGGTGTGCAGGTAAAGATGTATTGTGTTTTCTGCTCTCAGGCCCATTTGGAGACAGAGACGATCAGCAGGTTTTCATACAGAAGGTGATCCCCATCACCCACAAACTGTTTGTAAGACTCTCATCTACTGGAAAGAGGTATCATAGTCACCATCTGTCTTTCTCTTTCACCTTTGCTGCCCTGACTTTGATCTAACTTTGTCTTTTATTGTCATAAACTGGGAGGAAGAAGAATGCTTCATCTCACTAAGTTGCTTTTTTCCCATTGTAATTGAACTTATCTGTAAGATTTTGGTACTTCGGTTTGACCCTGTTACATGGTCGTGTGTGTGTGTGTGTGTGTGTGTGTTTGTGTTTGTCAGGATCTGTGAAGTGCAGTCAGTGGATGTGACCACCATCTCTTGCTTTATGGTGCGGGAGTGTGAGGGTTCGAGCCGAATGGGGTCGCGACCTCGGCGCTATCTGTTCACTGGTCATGGCAACGGCAGCATTCAAATGTGGGACCTGACCACTGCGATGGACACCGCTAATAAAGGAGAGGAGAGGAAGAGAGAGGGTGAGGAGATAGGAGGAGAAAGAGGGGAGGCTGAGAGGGAGAGAGACAGCGAGCAGTGGATGGCAACATTGTGTTTGTTTATCTAATATTGTGAATACACATTGGGCGACTATTTCCAGGATTCAATTTAATTATTTATTTTGATGAAATAATGTATGTGTGTGTGTGTGTGTGTGTGTTAAAGCTGCTCTTGTGTTTGACAGATGTAGGTGGGCCGTCAGAGGAGGAGCTCCTGCAGCTGTTGGACCAGTGCGATCTGAGCACCTCCCGCTGTGCTACACCAAATATTAGCCCTGCCCCCTCCGTGCTGCACCACACACGCCTCAGAGAGTCCTGCTCGAGGTTAGAGCACACGCATGTATAAAATAAGGAAACAATCAACTACACACAACCCTTCATCTTCCTAATTCTCACTAGAGATACATCTGTACATTTATACACAAAATAAGAAATTACCCATCTCAATAGTGTAACAATAAATAACATCCCTTGTACCTATATGCACTTTATGAAGTGTTAGAGCTCTCATCTGTCTTATGTGTCTCACTCTACTTTTATTTCTGTCAGTCTTCAGTTACAGGCTCAGGAGCCCATTTCTGAGAGCCAGGCTACTTACGGAGCTGTGCGGCCCTACAGAGAGAGCCCCCTGCTGGCCCGTGCTCGACGAACTGAGTCCTTCCACAGCTACAGGTGAAATAATATTTGTCTTACGTTGCAAATTAATTTAAGGGTCGCTTCACCTATATTACAAAAAACAATAGTGCATTCCTGTAGTGCATTTTTTCAATTTACATTAGGAAGAATGTAAACAGCAACAACAAAATACTGGTGAATTATCTGGGCTGATGACATGATTGGCATATTAACATAAAAAATTGACAACAGGGAAACATTACCCATCACCTTTGTTTTAGCACCAAGCATCACGGATGCTAACATAGAGTCTGCCTCCTCTCGTCCCGCCGGCTGATCTGAGATGGAGATGTAGCCAGGTCTTTGCCACGTGTGGGACAACAGTCTCTGACCTCCCATCTCTGGGTCAGCCCGAGTCCTATTTCAGACCGGCTGGTTAGGGAAACAGCCCTAGGTCCAAGCTGGTCCAATCTCGGCTCTCTTCCCGGGGCGGGCGACTCCACCCTCAGTAGCCATTGGTCTGGCTGGGTGCTCAGAAGATGCTGTGGGCAGTGATCGTCTCAAAGTCTGCAACATTTAATTCAATCTCTGCGCTTCCTTTTCCAATGGGTACCTCTGTCATAATAGGCCACACATGCTCCAGTAACAAAGACGAAAAGGGAAACGATACCAACAATCTGTCACTTCTATATGTGCCGATTTCAAAGTTGGAAGAAAAACACACAACAAATGAAAATCCATTCACCTGTATTGTATTGGGGGGGGTGGCAGAAATCTCAAAACCATAAGAGGTAAGTGAGGATCATTCGCACCTGGTTTTGAAATACAGCCTCCCTCCGTGCCATTCTGATAATGATCTGATATGTATGTATGTATGCAGAATTGTCTGCATCTTGTTTACACCGCGTTCCACATTATTATGCAAATTACACTTTGCTCAGATTTTCCTAAATAGTAATGCTATTAATAATGATTAATATTAGTAATGATACTGACTGACTGTCAGTCAGTATCATTTTCAAGTCATCAACTGTTAGAGTATAAGTCAAATTCTATTCAACAAACCTCCTAATGATAACAATATTTTTTTTCAAAAATAAAAAACTCAAAATGCAGTTTTCCAAATTATTATGCAGAATTTCAGAGTTTCAAGATATTTTATAGGTTGTAAAGAACAAAAAATTGTCATTTGTTGAATTTGCAGCATTAGGAGGTCATATTTACTGAAATCAAGAAAAGTTTGAATCAAAAACATCTTAACAGGTCAAGTTACATGTTAACATAGGACCCCTTCTTTGATATCAACTTCACAATTCTTGCATCCATTGAACTTGTGAGTTCTTTGATAGTTTCTGCTTTAATGTCTTTGCAGGATGCCATAATAGCCTCCCAGAGCACCTGCTTGGATGTGAACTGCTTTCCACCCACATAGATCTTTTGCTTGATGATGCTCCAAAGGTTCTCGATAGGGTTAAGGTCAGGGGAAGATGGGGGCCACACCATGAGTTTCTCTCCTTTTATGCCCATAGCAGCCAATGCCCCAGAGGTATTCTTTGCAGCATGACATGGTGCATTGTCATGCATGAATATGATTTTGCTACGGAAGGCACGGTTCTTCTTTTTGTACCACAGAAGAAAGTGGTCAGTCAGAAACTCTACATACTTTGCCGAGGTCATTTTCACACCGTCAGGGACCCTGAAGGGGCCTACCAGCTCTCTCCCCATGATTCCGGCCCAAAACATGACTCCGCCACCTCCTTGTTGACGTCTCAGCCTTGTTGGGACATGGTGGCCATTCACCAACCATCCACTACTCCATCCATCAGGACCATCAAGGGTTGCACGGCACTCATCCGTAAACAAAACAGTTTGAAAGTTAGTCTTCATGTAGTCCTGAGCCCACTGCAACCTTTTTTGCTTGTGAGCTTGGTTTAGGGGTGGCCGAATAACAGGTTTAAGGACACTTGCAAACCTCTTGAGCATCCTACATCTTGAAGTTCGCGAGACTCCAGAGGCACCAGCGGCTTCAAACACCTGTTTGCTGCTATTCAATGGCATTTTAATGGCTGCTCTCTTAACCCTACGCATTTGTTTGGCAGAAATCTTCCTTATTTTGCCTTTGTCTGAACGAACCCGCTTGTGCTGTGAATCGGTGACAAATTTCTTCACCGTCCGATGATCACGCGCAATTCTTTTGGAAATATCCAATGTTGTGATATCTTGACCAAGGTATTGCACTATTTGCCGCTTTTCAGCAGCAGAGAGATCCTTTTTCTTCCCCATTCTGCCTGAAACATGTAGCTTGCTTAATAATGTGGAACATCCTTCTTAAGCAGTTTTCCTTTGATTGGGCTCACCTGGCAAACTAATTATTATTATTACTATTTGGATGATTTCAATCATCCAAATAGCCGAGACACAATACCATCCATGAGTTTCATTGAAAAACCAAAAAATGAATGTTTATGACCCTTAAATACAATTTGCCTAATAATGTGGAACGCGGTGTATGTATCTATCCACCTGTAACTGACTCCATCTGTCTTTCAACAGAGATTTCCAGAACTTCAGCCTGAGTCGAGGTGTCCTGGACAGCACAGGTCAGCACAGCACACAGGGCCCCAGCCACACCCTTGATGTCCGCCGTTCGCTGTGTGACTTTGGGCCTGAGGACAGCGAGAGGAGAGCCACGGCTATGGAGTTCTGGGCTTGCCGAACAGCCAGTTCAAGCTCTAACACAATAATTGGAGCCATGACGACTGCTGGTGTCTCCGGGTTTAAGACAGAAAGCGGTCAAGAGTTTCCACGACAAGCTCCTGACAGCCCGATTCCCGGAGGCGATGTTAGGCGGAAGGTGCACCCACAACCAGAGGAGGGAGAGGGATCAGGGGGAGAAGGAGTGAAAGTAGAGGGAGGAGTGAAGAAGAGGGGAGTTCTAGAAGGAGGCTTTCTGGGGAGAAAGAGGGCTCCCCCAGTCCCCCACCTCTCCTCGCTCCCCTCTGGGTCTGAAGGCGGTGGCAGCGACTCATCTGCCACCGCCTCCCCCTCCCCAACCAAACTGTCTTCGTGCACCTCACCACGACACAGGAAGCTGGCCCCTGACACGTCCAATCAGGACAGCAGCCTGTGACAGTGCTCACTACCCGTTTCTTTTGCTCCCAATCAGAGGAATCATCTTGTGGACGCGTCCTGTAGGAACATGTGTGAGATGAATTCTGTGTATCACAGCAGAGGAGGAATGTGACTGTTTGACATGATGTAGCTGGATGAAGGACCTTCTCGTTTTGGGACTCCACATAAGGATGTCTCTCCTTCGGTCCCTATGCTGAAAAATCTTTATTTAAACACCGTTGCACCTTCTTTTTGTTATTTAAGTCAGTGGAACTCATTGGTGTCATACCTTTTTAAGTATACAGAATATATCTGGCACGACAGTTACAGTGACAACATCCCAATACAAACAGCATGCCATCTCAACCAGGGAAAGATTGAATGTTGGATCTTTTAAAGGATTTAAAGTGTTATCACACTTGTAAAATCCGCTGGGTACAACAGCTCCTACTATTCTCAGTTTCGGTTGGTGTAACAGATGATGGGTGACAGTAACTGTATCTTTGGCAAAGTATTGTCAAGGGTGTATTGCTGCTGCTGTTTGGTTGAAGCACAAGCAAGTGTTGAGCCAGTGATGTAAAGCTTGTTTCATTAACTCATCAAGGTTCAGGCGTATTAAAATGAAAAAACAAACACGCACAGTACGAGTAATAGAACGAGGGCTAATCCATGTAATGAGGTTTATCTTCTGAGACCCTTAAACCGATAATGGAAGCAAAATGAAATTTACAAAGGCACAGTTTGTACTTTTATAAAAATATTTAAACTGTTTTATTGACGTTCAGTCAGATAGTAATTGGTTTGTCCAGAACCTGACGTAAATCATTCAAGCTTACTCGCACATCTGCTTTTGAAAAGAAAGCTAACAGCTAACAGTTACTCTCATTATCAAAACCTTATCAAAAGATCACCCATCACAAAAGTATTCATTTTACAAAGTTATAAAACTCCAAAAGATGCAAATCCCTACATTTGAGAAGATGTTTTCTATTTGCGTCAATCACATTTTTGGTGATTGACCAAACAATTAACTGACTAATCGTTTCAGCATTTCAGATTTGGCCCCTTTTCAAAAATTCACAATAATGTGAAGTATCTCTGACAATATGTGCAATCTGTCCTCGCCGGAACGGTGGCAGCTACTTGAACCCTAACATGTGTCCACTTGCTAGATACAGTGTTTTTTTTATTGTTGAAGCAATGACACAAAAAGCTGCAGTTGCTATTTGAAATGTACCTTTACGAGTTCCAGGCAAATTGCGTTATTAACGTATACTGTAGCAGTAGCACAATAGCCTCGCTGCTCCTAAAAAAAATTAAATAACTGTTGTGTGCAAAATTTCTCTTCAGACATTTGACTTGTCACAGGCTAACAGGAAACGCCATTAGTGATGGCGCCTTAGTCTCCATCAAGTGTCCCAGTAAGCCCTGGACCTTGAAACTAGCTCACCGAACAGTTTGTAATGTTATCAGTTACACCTGTGCTTTCACTGCTGTGGCAAGCCAAAACGTCTGCCATCTAATCCAACGCAGCAATTTGAGGAAGAAAAAAAAAATAGTGGCACATTGTTGGAAGTTAAGAGTTCAAGGAAAGCTTTATGTTTTCATTTTTTAGCTTGATCCATCAAAAAGATCACATCTATACTAACATTGACGGAAAATCAAATATACAACAATGAATGCTTTGTCGCGTCGTATGAGACCTTTTCCTCAATGTCTAAACCAAGAGAAATAATTCACTGTTCAGACGGCTAGAAAAAGACAAACTAAATTCAGTCTGTTGTTTTCACAGTGGTGCCTGTGCAAGATCACACTATTATTTATATATATTTTTTTTTACAGTATCACAATAACTACACTCAAGTCAAGACAAGGACCTTGTACACTACATCACTTTACTCCCGTTGAAAACTATTTTTATGTGTTGTGTTTTGCTTTGGATGACTGTTGCAGTGCCTTATTTAACTTGTTTGACGGTTATTAGCCCGTTTGGGTGTTTTCATTGAAAAGGATTTTGACCAAAGGCTTGTGAAGACTGTGGTGCCACATAAACGGACCTGTCCACTCCGGCTTTGGGTAAAACTGAGTCATGATAGATTTACACCAGGCCAAGTCAGATTTTGTGAGTGGTCACTTGAATCGATTGGCATTGCAGTACATATTAAATTATGTTCTATTGTAAATTGTACATAATTGACATAGATGAAGACTGGAAAGTTCATCTTGGTTATGATATAGATGTGAAGGTCTAAAAGGACAACTGAAAGTTAAATGGCAGCAACCTTAATTAGTCATGTTGTGATCTAAACCTGCTTCTTTACTGCTTGAACCCACCAGATCCCCTGTGAGATCTCCACTCGTTGAAAAACACAAAATCATGCCAGCTCTTGATCTACGGTACTTTTTTTGTAATCATTCTAGGGACAACTGTAAAAATTGGCAAATATAACTATTAATGTTAATTATGATTTGCCTAATCCTGCAGCTGTATATCTTCTTTGAAGTCATTTTAGCACATTGCTTATCATGTCAACACTAATGGATGAACTGACCGTGCGGTCCCTGCCTGTACAAAGATGTACATTTTTATACACTTATTTACTGTCTGAAAAATAGACATACATATTCAAAACAAAATCCTAACGTGGATGCGTTGATATGTGTTAATGTGTGTCGATACTTACACTGTTGTCAATACATACTGTTGATAATCATAAAAAATGCCTATATTGATATTACCATGCTTTTGGACCTAACTGCATTTGCACTTGCACTATTAATACTAATATTAAAGTAAATTGCTGGTGTTTATTTTATATAAAAAAAATATAAAGTTTAAAATGTATTTCCGCACATAACTGTCTGTCTGTCTTCTGAAGATCTGTCTGTCCTTAACCGTCGTCCCTCTCTGGCTACGTTTACATTATCTTACAGCCAGATGCTAGCGAGCCTAAAGGAATACATATCTGTTTGTTTAAACTGCCCTGTACATCATTGTTTAACAATATGTATGTGAGCAATCTGCATTATGTTGTAACTTCATTTACAGTGCTGACTTGTAATCAGATCTAATGTAACATTGAACTTTTCAGAGCCTCAATGTTCATGCAATTTAAACAACAACTGTGTTCACTAAAACCTCTCAAAACTGGAAATGTTTCCTTTTATTTTCAGAAGATTATTGCAAAGCTATAGTAAAGTATATTTTATGTGTATGAAGCAACATGACATTGTTCCAGGACCATTAACGCCACCTGAATTTTACCGGCAAATGTCACTGAAAACATTCAAAAAGTATTTTGGATTTGAGATGTTTTAATCTATGAAAATTGTGTGTGTGGGGTGTGTGTGTGTGTGTGTGTGTGTGTGTGTGTGTGTGTGTGGGGCAAGATGGATAAAAACTATTGTATAGTTAAAGCAGTTAAAACTTTATTTGCTGTTTCACCTTTTAAACTCAGACTCAGTCTAAAACAAAAAGGCTGCCAGTCACAGCTTTTAGTTTTCAGCACATGGTTTGTGTTGATAACCTGCCAAGGTGCAACATTTTTGTTTTGTTTGAGTGTGTGTTTGTTTGTGTGTGCGTCTCCCCAGCGCTTTAATTTCACTAACCTTCCCGTTCAGACAGTCTCCTCTCTGAGACGCCGTCTGTCGTCATCGTGATTTATGAGTTTAATAAAACTGTGTGTGTGTGTGTGTGTGTGTGTGTGTGTGTGTGTGTGTGTGTCGCTCAGGGCCATACTGTCCCTTACAATCACTCCACAAGCTCTCTTTTCACAAGCTCTCCCTCCCTCCACGGGTGACAATAGCTGTGAATGTGGCTGTGAATGTTTTGGAAGTGCCCTTGTCAGACTGGTGTCCTTGAGCGAGGGCACGCTTGTTACTGCCAGTTTGTTAATTTCAAACTTGCCTTGATGTTCCCTTAAGGGACACAGGAGCAAAACTAAATTACTGCTGCATAGTTTTGATGGAGATATCGGCCCGCTGTGTGTTTCTGCTGGCATCTTTGTGCTGGCGTGTTTGTGGTAACTAAATATCTGTACAGCTGATGGAACAGCTGTGTTTTACTAACTCAGCAGAAAAGAACAGCATGTCATCATCACCTCGACTAGTCTGAGGCTCAGTGGTCTGTTAAGCTTAAGATCTCAGTCATATCAGTTGTATCACACACACACACAGTATGTAATTTTCTGTCTTCATGCTTCAATATTATGAAGTTCATGGATTAAACATGGGACTGGTATGTGTGTGTGTATCTTTAATTAAGCAATAAGGTACGAGAGGCAGTACTGTGTCGTGCAATAATGTACTGTTCAAGGGAGTTGTTAGGCCCGACGCCGGTTGTTGTTTTGTTTTTCGACTGCTTTTATAATATGGGTACCTGCACAAAATAGTTGTAGCCGGCAAAACGTTGTTTATCGCATTTCAGCGACAGAGAAAATAGTCCCGGGACGCACGGGACGAACATACGGGACTATACAACTGACTCCCTGGTCGGTTGAAAGCAGGGTGGAGGATGACACTCAGCCACCGATGTAAAGAAGTGCTCTCGCTGCTTCTGTCCGTCTTTTCTCCGTCATTTTTCTCCTCCATGATGTTTAGAGAACTTGCCTCGCGTCGGGAATTTACCGACGTAATTATCTCTCACTGGAAATTAACACGATTTTGTGATCAAACCCTTTTCATTCCTCATCTTTAGTAGGGTGACCAGATTTGAGTTTGTGAAAAAGAGGACACTTCGTCGCGGGGGGGTAGCAGTAGTGTGTAGCATGCCGTGAACTTACATTTACGTTGAGATCGGTCGACCAATGACAGTTCTCTCTACAGTCAGAGCTTGCGCAAGAAGGTGGAACGTGAGGGAGATACCATTTCCCAAACTTGTAAGGGGGTAATAACTATTTTCCCGGACGTACCATTTCCAAAACTTGTAAGGGGGTAATAACTATTTTCCCCGACATAGAAAAATCCCGGACGTTTTTGGAATCCCTGCCGGACGCTTTTTTCAGGTCTCGAAAAGAGGACATGTCCGGGAAAAAGAGGACGTCTGGTCACCCTATCTTTAGGTTAGGGAGGAAGTGACGTGTGTGTTGTCGTTCGTTATGCTAGTGTGGGGGACGCTAAGTGAGCTTGTTAGCTGTTCTGTTTGAGCTACTGTTAGCGAAGAGCCCCGTTGCAATACTGTGAACACTCAAGCAATAAACCTGCAAGTTAAGGAAACCAACGTCTGCGAGTCGTTACTGCGGACGTGACAATATCAAAGTTTACACGAAACATGTTTGGTAACTGTCAAGCTTGAAATTACAACTAACGGTCGCGCAATTTAAATCTACCTGTTATTTTAAGTGCGCACTGATATGGAACGCTCTAAATGTAAACAGGCTGTACAGTACTTTATGGCTGAATAAAATACACCCCGTGACTCACTCTCAACCAATCAGAATGCTTGATTTGATCTACCCGTATTATAACAAACAATATTAAACTGCTAGAAACAGGATTGCTGCACTCATTATTGTACTGTTAAAAAGCCAGATACGTAGATGTTTGAGGAGCGATTCTTTGATATCTTTATAAGAAAGAAGGAATCTTAACGGAGACACAATCATGCTGAAAATGGTTTCCCTTGAGGACCAGTGTACTGTTGAGGACTTCGTATGTCAATATGTCAAATCATTTTCAAGTGAAGAAAAGGTAAGAAAACGAGTAGGAAGGAACATTTTCTCAAACATTCTTTATAGTTCCTCAGAAAAACAGAAACATTGATCAATGAATCATCTATAAATAATACTTTTTTTACAACAACCATAAATAATACTGCCAGTGTAAAAAAGAAAAAGGGTTTTACAATAATACAGTAGGCTTCAACTTTGTACACAAAAACTCATCAACACTACACAGAAATTCAACATATTGTTGTCAAAAATACTGTTTCTATGATGTTGAATTTGAAAATGAAAGGCCCAATTTGTGGAATCCAAATCTAAACAATGTGTTATTCCTCCACCCACAACAGGATGTAGCTGAGGTTTGTTTTCATTCTTAAACTGATTTCTTTCTTGATAGTAAACATCAGGCCACATACAAACAACACAGAGGGAGGATTCCACTGACAGCTGGACTATGAAATCAAACAAAGACATTGAGCTTTACAAGTTGAACACACATTCATTTCATGATTTAAAATCTCAGTAAAGTGTACCTCAACTGATTTGGTAAAAAAAAAAGAAAATCTCAGATTGGGCTTTCAAGTTACATCACAACAATCAGACGGCACATTAGTGATTCCCAGCCACATTTTAACACAATAATAAAAAACGGTTGGCATGTTTCTGTCATAAAACTAACACCGAGGCCATGTGACTACTGCTGCTGATAATGTATTTAAAGGCCACTAGGCACTAGGTCACTGAAACCTTTGATATTAATTGATTTATAGAACGGTTTGATTCCAAATAGTGAGAAGCAAACCTGCTATAGCTGCTATTTCTAAATTGTTTAAGCGACTAAACAGTTGGCAAGCAGAGACAGTGACTCATAATACAGTCAAATACAATCTGGTTCTTAATCTGAGAAGGAATTGATCACAGCTGACAGGGTCCATATCTGAACTGTATTCATGGATGTGGGATTCCTTCCTCTTCTCAAGTTAAGACTATTAGTCCCTTCAGGAAGTCACACATGCAGTGGGTTAAAACAGTGGTTCTCAAGTACCCCCTAGCCAGCGCAAAGCATTTTTGGTTGGAAAAACAATGTAATACACAGCGCTGTGACATCAGTGTATGTTTTAATATAGAATATATACAATTCAGTTTAAGAACTTACACTTATATTATTGAATATTTATTAAATAACTATTTTTAATAACCCTAACTCTAACCCTAACCCTTGAATTTATGCTAATTTGAAATATATATATTTTTAATCTCAAGTACCCCCATTTGAGAACCACTGGGCTAATATATATGTGAATATAGTTTGACATGACTGCTGCAGTAAAACAGTTCCTCTCAGGTATTTGGAACTGGACATCACTAATACTTATTAACACCGTAACAGTGCATTGTGGACATAATCAAAACAATTATTGTTCCTCAATGCTGAACATTAATTTTAATGTATTTTCAAGATGTTCTAAATCCTATTTCAAGCATTTTAAGTTGTCTAAATAACTTTCCATACTTCCCAGTCCTGTTGGGAGCCCTGTCTGTCCGCAACTACACTGAATACCAGGTATGTATATTTTCCAGTCTTGGTTTGAAACAAGGTCTGATCTGTGAAACCTGATAGACGTAGCGATCTTAGAGATGAGTGTCAGTGAACATGGTTTGCTCCTGGTTTTTTACAGACCCTAAGGCCTTGATGGCGTCCACAAACTCGTCTTCCTCCACATACTGAAAGAGAACACATGAGATCACAATTAGCTCTTGAGTAGTTTAAAAAGCCTACAACATTAAATCTTTTCACAGAAGAGTTGGAGAGTCTTTTTCTGTCAGCTTCACACAAATGATTTCTCAGAACCTAAATTAATTAGTCACCTTGGAGTAAATGCACCTGGTATTCCTGATAGAGCTATTACTATAAAACAAAGTCTGTCAGGACTGTAATTTCAACATGTAACATCATTTAACATAAATATATTTCCAGCCTCACCAGTCCAGAATCATGTCCCATTGGGTTGTCCCAGCTTCCTTCCTCCAGCATTAGTGACTTCCTGTCAATCAGCTGACTGACGCTGCGGTGCAGGGAATGCTGGGAGTAGGCCTGGCTGAGGTCTGTTTGGCTGGGGACCCGAAGCACAGACATGGGGCTGAACCGCGAGCTCCTACCGACGATCTTTGTGTCTGTCAGACCCTGAAGAATATATATATTTTTTTTTGTCAGATGGTGATTTAAAAGAACATATTACAAATAATATACTTCATATTACTGTAAAACCATTTTCTCATGCATGCTGTAGTTTTGAATTAGATTAAGAGAAATGTTAATTGTGATAGATTTCACTGCCTTACTACTCACCTGACACCTGGCAGCAAGGAACAACCTGCAGTGTACACTGAAGTAGTATTGTAGTAGTGTAAATAATACATAATCTTATCTTTGGTGCGTGGGATAAACAAATGCAAATGCATTGTTCCCTTAACTGCAATTCTTCCCAAGAAGAAGAACTTAAAACAAGTTAAATAGTTCATCCAATAAATATGTTCATCCAATAAATATGTTGCTTCAAAGCTCAAATGCAGCAATGTAGCTCAGGGGGATGAGTGGTCGTCCCGCAACCACAAGGCAGCCGGTTCGATCCCCAGTCCCCCCATAGCTCACATGTCGAAGTGTCCCTGAGCAAGACACTGAACCCTCAACTGCTCCCTGGGCGCCGCTCAGGGCAGCCCACTGCTCCTTAATATATTAAGGATGGGTTAAATGCAGAGGACAAATTTCATGTATGTATGTACTATGACAATAAAAAACGATTTTCATTTTCATTTGTTTGTTCTGGATATTATTAACTAAATCAAGAAGGAAGTGAGGTAACTATATTCATGACTCTGTTGCCTCTCAACTGGAAAAAATATATATTCAAATAATGTTTCACATTAAAATATTATATTTGATTTATAGTTTGAATTAAAATGTTTATCAGCTGTCATTGTCATACCATCAACAATCAACAGGGGGCAGTACCCAGCAAGGATTGGCCCATTGAAACACACAGGAGAGGGACTGAGTTCAAGATTCACAAAAACACAGCAGATGCACAATTTTTTTTTCTTTCTTGAGCCATAAAAAAGTACAAGATTAAGATAATGAGACAATTTTCATTTGCAGATGAACTAGTATAAACTCTGGCTTCATGGTTGCTGCTGTAAACTTTGGATATATCAGATGATATCATTTGTTGCACATATACAACCAACAGACTGTACAACATATCTTACCTTTATGATAATTCATCTTATTACACACACACATAAAGCATGCATTCACAAACAAAACAGACATGCGTAGAAAAGCACCCACACAAATTCACAATCCCATACCTCAGTGTACACAGTGAAGCTTTTAAGTATAACGTTGCTGCTCTCAACACAGTCTGCTACAGTGTCAAACTGCAGGGGGACAATAAAATAAACATTTAGGGTTTTGACAGTAAATATAGAAAACAGTCTTACTGTGGGACGGTCGTAGAGCAGCACAGAGCTGGAGTGATGTTTAGAGCACAATTCAGGACAGGGCCTCTGAGAGAGAGAGCGATAAAGAGAGGGGGGAGAGACAGAGAAAGAGAGAAAGACACACAGAGAGAGAGAGCGAGAGAGAGACAGAGAGAGAGGGGAGTGGGGAGAGAGAGGGAGACAGAGAAAGATAAGAGGGAGAGACAGAGAGAGAGAGAAAGAGAAAGAGAGGGGAGAGAGACAGCGAGAGAAGACATATATAAAAGAGAAAATAAAAGAAGAATGAAAAATAACAAAAAATATATTTATTAAATATGTGGGAGAAAATTAGATCGAGGAGGAGTAAGACTGGAATGGAAGGGGGTAAACGTAAAAAGTTAGAGAGTAAATGAATAAAGCAATTAATCAACCAGAGGATAAAGTTGGATCATTTAGTTTAAGTAACAGTGTTATTGGTCGTTATTGGTAATGAGTGATCTAGGAGATATACAGGGATGATGTCTCGACTTTGAACAAACTTAAATATATTAGAAAACATGTTCTCATTTCTAAAATACTTTTTTTTTTCATAGGCATGATAAAAACAGCTGTATAAACCTATTTCAGTTTGATTTATGTAAAAACATCAAACAAACGAAAACTTTAGTTCCATGTTTACTGCTACATTTATGTTATGCAACTCCTTGTGTCGTAAAAATTTAACAAGGGCATACGAGCGTGTAAAAATACAGTTAAAACTCAACCAGTGACTCACTGGTATCACAGAACCTCATTTCTATTCAAAGAATAGCTTTCCAGTAACAGTTGTGGTTGCAGCCCCCTCTGGTGGAGCAAAAATTAAGACACAGCTGCTCTTGCAAATTATTTAAATAAATGTTTGCAATCTGTAGAAAAAAAGTGTTTTGATTAAGTTACCGAGTGATTAAGAAATCAAACAAAACACTTCTGAAACAGTCTTGTTTCCGCCTCTGTTTTATCTCCCCTAACTTTTCTTATGCTTTTCCCTCTTTGTAAACCTGACTACCTCGCTCTGTCTCTCTTACTGCAGTCTGCACTTTCAACCACCTTGTCCTTTTCCTTCTATGAGCACCTTGCTGCTCTGCTCCTCTCACCATGTATGGCTCTCCACTGGCCTTCCTGGTCTTCTGAAGCATGACCAGCGGGGGGCGCTCTCTGGCTGATGGATTCTTCCTCAGGGCTCTAAAGGGGAGAAAAAACATCCACAGCCTTTTGTTCTTGTTCTTTTTTGGATTAATCAATTTCTACATAGAGTGTGTTGCGCTTTGTAAAGACAAGTTATGCTCAGTTTTATGTCTCAGTGCAGTTAAATATTATCCAGTGCAGAGTACCTGAGGGCAAGAAATTCTACTCTATCGGATGTATGTGTATCTTTGACACGCATATAACATTACAATACCTTTGTAGCACGAGGCCCAACAGCAGGGCGAGCAGAAACAGACCCAGCAGGGCTAACAACAAGATGAACCACAGCTCAGAGTAAACCGGTGTTGCTGACATGCTGATGCCCTCTTTACCAACGTCTTCAGGCTCAGGAGGACCTGCAGAGAAAGATAAATACGTTATGAGTTTAACTATTTGTTCATTCCATGTACTGCTCGTGTATTTATCTTTCAATGACCTTACTCTGTCTATGTATTATACTGTAATGTTATAACATTTGACAACAATTTTAACAAAAAACATAATGGCAAAAACAGATTCCTGACTTGCTGAGGAATATTCTGATTCAGGTCAGATTTTTCCAGAAATGTGTGTGTGTGTGTGTCTGTGTGTGTGTGTGCGCGTGTGTACGTTACCTAGGCCTGTTGCAGGGCTATATCTGATGGTGGGAGTACTGGCGCTGCCACTGTTTGTGGTACAAGTCACTTGAAATGAAAGAGCTAAGGGAAGAGCGAGACAGAAAAAAAAGTGCGTATCAACCTATGTCACCACCTGTTATAGATTTGTAAGTGGATACGTATGTATATGTGTATGTTCTCACTTTTCTGTGAGGTGCGTGGAATATGGAGATAGCTGTAGAAACCAGTATAGACCCTCAGCTGGCTCTCTGTCACGCTAAACTCCTTCAGGTATCCGTTGAGGGAGAAGGACCCCGTCCAGTCCAGCCAAATAACTGTCAGATTGCCGTCCACCGGGAAAGGAGACACATACTGTGGGGCTGGAGGGAGAGAGAGGGGACATGAGACACTTTGGTTGTATGTTTATGTTTCTTGAGACTGCTTCGCTGGCAGAGTTGAGGGACACATTTCTTACCTTCACTGAGTGTTGTCACAGCAGTCCAGTTGGAGGCAGTGCTGCCCATGTTGTTGAAGCAGGCAGCTCTCAGCTGATAGGTGGAGTATGGCTGGAGACCTGCACACATTAGTTTAGTTGTTTATTCACACAAAATACACAACACAGACAGACAAACAACAACACTATGCAAGTACCTCTTGAAGTCCTTATAATTAGAGGTTATCCTTCTTTGATAAAGGCCTGCAGTTTATTTCAGTTCAGCTCAATTATTCTTACTGACATCTATCACCTGCCTCCTAGTCACGGTGCTTGCTCAAGTCTTTATTGATCTCATCGTTTTGTATTATCAATGGGTCACTCACTACTGGAAGTTCTGAATTGAACTGCTTTTACCCATTAAAACATGATATTATTGTGGTCATTGTTCCTCTTTCTTATTCCAGTTTTGTTACTGATGCAAATATAAGCTTTACTGTAAAGCGTGCCAGGACAACTTAGTGATATGTATTTTTTTTAAACATCTTGATTTGACATAAGCACGGAGTGACCTGTCACGTTGTAGCTCCTCCTTTTGCCAAAGAAACTGATTTCTATTGGCCCTTCAACACAAGGGAGGGACACTGGTTGGGGAGGCTGCGGGCAAGGTGATCTGAGATGTAGTTCACAGCTGCAAACAGAGACAAAGAAAGAAAGAGAGTAAGTGAGTGAGAGTGAAATTATGGTTTGTGTATTTGCTCATGCCTTCTGTCTCACTCATTAATGAAATCTAAGTGCCAACTGTTTTTTCAATATGTTGAAAATACACTGAACAATGTGCACTTTATATGTTTTCTATCAACCTCTCAATAACTCCATTAGGTGCCAGAGGCTCGTCCCATTCCAGCTGAACAGAGCGGGAGGTCAGGGTGACGGGGCGAGGCGGAGGCTGCTGGGCCGGGGGGGCAGCCAAGGTGTGGAGCTCACTCAGTGGACCCTGGCTGCAGCACTGCAAATGTTCAAAGCAGAGTGTTCAAAAATGTCGTATTTCTGAGTCAACGAGTACTGTGTCGTCTCAGAATTGATAGAAAATTAAAACACAATATTTAAAAACATTTAGTTCAGGGAGTTCTTTTGCAATTAAAAGACTAACACCAGTACCTCTGTTCAAGGATTCAACAGTAAAAATATCACAATAATTTAAGCCAAGCAGAAAAGTGAAACAACTAATGCAACATTGTGACTGTAACAATCTCAAGCCAAACAATACAATCTCCAGATTACTGATAGTATTCAAACTGGTGACCATCTTTTCTTTATTAGGACTATTTCAAAGCAAACCTAAATGGATTATTATCCAATCAATTTATTGTATTTATAAATCTGTCACGGGCTGTTATGTACTCGTACATATTACTATTACCTGATAACAGGTGCAGGCCTCTAATCCTACCCAGTACTGAGTGTAAGAACGTAAACCATGGAGTGTTTGCTGTAAGGATGTACCCTCTGAGAGCTACAGGAAGGGGAAAGTAAAAGGGTGAGAAATGTTAATATTTTGAGTAGTCATATAATTGAGGAGCAAATATTGGGTCAGGAGGTAGAATTCAAAATAGGAGAGAGAGGAGGGAAAGAAAAGGGCTGGAGAGAAAATAAATCCAACTGAGGAACTCAAGTTATTAATAGGGGAATGTTAAATGCAGTATTATACTTCACCAGAGTGTAGTTGTTGTGGTTCACTGAGAACACTCTGTAAAGGCTAACAACCCCATTGGGCCGGGCAGGGGGATGGATGTTCACTAGTGCTGAGGTTGCTGAAACACGCAGGAAAATAGGTGCGCCTACACCCTCAGGTGGGGCAGGTCCTGTTCGCCCATTGGCCCAAGGACTGGCAGAACGACCGGCCGAATTCACTGCCCACAGCTGTCGGACAAAACCACATGTAAGTTAATAATATGATGACGACATTCAATTCACATATATAATTGATGGTGAATCATAGAGTGGCATCTGAGACAAAGTGAGAGTCAGACCATTTTTTCTCCAGTCATTGGGATTTTTAGGTGCATTTTATTAACTCTTAATGATGAAAGCTTCTCTTAATTACCCGGTCTCTACCAGACCACCAAAAAGGATATAAGTCAATTCATTGGACCATCCATCAAAACTACCATCAGCAGTGAGAGCAAAACCTTTTCAACATGCAACCCAACACGAACATATCTGCATGACAATTACTTTTCACCTTCATCAAGGAGTTATGCACACGCGCACACACACACACACACACACACACACACACACACACACACACACACACACACACACACACACACACACACACACACACACACACACACACAGAGTAATCTTATTTGTGTGCTTGTGTTGGGTATAATTAGAGGGTGTACACAGCACAGGGTCAGGCAGGGTGGAGATTTGCATGTGTAAGTCATCTGTAGCCTGTCAGAAGTAGTGCAGAAGGCAGATGGATGGGTCTGAGCTTTACTTGTGAAAGTGTGTGTCTATTGTGTGTGTGTGTGTGTGATGTGTTGTTTGAAGGTGTGATGACGAGTTTTGTGCATGTATGCTTGTGCATGCAAGTGTGTTAAGAGTTGAATTAACCTCAATAATAGTCAATTAGGCTGTGATCAATCAGGCTGATTGATCTAAGTGACAGCACAGATGGACTGAGATGGGAGAGGGGAAGGAAGAATGGAAGATGGAGAGACTGGGAATGAGGAGGACATGAGGAAGGGTGGACAAAGCACAAAGAGGGGAAGCAGGAAAGATTTTGAGCTAAGCTGTGTTATAATGGTGTGGCTCCAAACGTACCTGCTTAGATATAGTTGGAGATACGATTGTTTCTTTCTTAGTAGGAGTTG
This sequence comes from Myoxocephalus aenaeus, assembly GCA_038501785.1. Classification (NCBI taxonomy): domain Eukaryota; kingdom Metazoa; phylum Chordata; class Actinopteri; order Perciformes; family Cottidae; genus Myoxocephalus; species Myoxocephalus aenaeus. The sequence goes on from JBAMJR010000116.1 coordinate 1,779,627, forward strand.
CTTCATTGTGTGGATGCAGATGCATCCAGATATGAAAGAGGCAACTTTTATAGTCACTTATTAAAATCACGTCACACAAACACAACATTTTAGTGTCTGATCCAATAAACTCAAAAAGGGACAGACACATCTGCCCTTGAATGTGTTTTCGGGGTAATTCGGGGTTTATTATTTCTTTGTGACTTGACTAGTTTCCTACCAGGACTCGCCCACTAGCCCATCAAACTGTCTGCTGCTTTTAAAGGGGATGAGAGGATCTGATGTGATTGGTCATTGTTGTAGCGCACACCAACTCCATCAGCTCATACTGAATATTTCCTGCTTCCCTACTTGTAGCACATCTTTTTGCGGCTCCTTGTTTGTGTTTCAACCTAAAATCTTTTTTTTTCAGTGTGAAATTACACACTGGTGTATTAATGGTGCTTTCAGACTGACAGAAACCTTTGAGCAAAACACTGCAAGGGTCTGCATTGATGTAGGTTGTATTTGCTATAGGGTGCTTGTACGAAGAATAAAAACAAATCAGTAAGTCCTGTTTGAAGGCTTACCAGCCGTACACACAGACGACCCGCTGCATTCATTCTTCTTTGAGGCAGGATTTAGTTATTCCGGCTGAAATCATTTTCTCCTTCATCTCAGACTGTAATCGCAAAGTTAGTCCAATCTTACAAACACATGTTGCAAGGTGTTCTACCTGGTATTAATAATCAATGTATGTATGAGAATGTATGTGTAATGTACAGTGTATGTCTTATCGGTGCATTCTAAAAGTGCAGGAGAGCTCAAAAGCTTCAGGGAAAGGATTTGTCTCAGATTAGTAAGCTTCGATAATAATCAAATGTAGTTATACAGATAATTGAGACTACAACTTAACCTCAGCTGAGAGAATTTTGGATATATGTTTACAACATTTTCACAACACCAATGAAGTAGAAGTAGAAGAATAAAAAAGAGATAGAATGAGAGAAAATCCTCAAGAAAAATAAAAACAATCTTTTGAGTGTCACGGATGTCCTATACATAGTTTTTACATTCTGAGGAAAACTTTCCATTGGCTAAATCTGGTACATTTACATCATAAAGATGTCAATTCATTGTTCCTGCTTATACACAAATTAATTAATGTAAATTATCTTAGCATGATATAAATAGCACATAGGGAGTGAATCTGGCTTCTAAATAACTGAGTTTTTATTTCTTCTGAATGTGTCTGTATGTTAGCATGTTATGTCCTGATTGTCCCTTTAATTGTAACATTTATAACTTCTAATCAACAAGCTATTTCTGTATTGTAATCACATTTACAGCCTGATATTAATGGAACGGGGTACGTAGAAAGGATACACCATGTCTGGTTAAATATCCAGAAGGAAAAAGGTGAAAGAAAAAGTTTTATATTACATGTGTAGTTTCAACTCAGGAACTGCGGCTTGAAAAGATTTTCAATTAAATTAGCTCCTGCCATCACATACCATTATAACTGCAGCAATGACATATTTCTACCCAGCAACTACCATGTTCTTCCCCTAGTAGCAACACAGTTAAAGCCTCAACGTGACGCAACACTTTTGGACTTGATTAAGAAGTTTGTGCCACATAGACAGAAAGGAGAGAAAAAGTTCAAAATTAAAGTCAGTCCAGATCACCTTGCCCTGGATCCAGTACTAAAAGGTAGAACTCATCTCTTCGTCCTTATATCATCTACAGACTTTTTACTGCTTTCTCTCGTCTCTTGTCCTCTCTCCTCCTATTGGGCCGTGGTTTGGCTTATTAGACACAAAATAAAAATATACCCCGTTAGCTGCCATGGCAGCAAATGTGCCGCCATGGCAACAAACGACTTCAGGAAGCTACCGGCAAGTATTTGAGCATTTTTATTGGACGGTTGGACTGCAGACTCAATTTGAGAGCTCTGATAGGACAACGGAGCTACTTGGCGGGTGCATCTACTTGGGGTGAAGGGGCTAAGTTGTGTGAAAGTGGGCAGTAATTAAAACCAAGCATAAAGCTGTCAATAGGAGCTTATGACCCAGTGTAATTAGCCTAATATGATTTCTCTCTCTGCACTGTGGTGTGCTAAACTGAACTGACTTATCGTCCTTGTGTACGCCTGAAACACAGAGAGAAGGGATGAGAGGCAGCGAGGTACATAGACAGATTAACAGCTAAATAAAAATAAAGTCAGGCAGATAGATAGAAAGACAGACAGGTGGGTAGATAAAAGGATTGACTAGAAGAATGGTAAATAGACAGGCAGACAGAGAAAATATAGATTATTGTTGTAGATTGAGAGAAATGACATATCCAACAATGTATACAGTATCTTTGCTTCTCTGTTTGTGACACTTGCATATCTTTACATGCACACACAAACCACCACACAGAGTACTAATGTGTGCACGGACATCACACACATACCAGCACCTTGTCCATGTACCGCACTGACACATCCTCAGGGGACGTGTAGCGGTCACCATTAAAAGGTCTTTCCAATACAAGCTCTGTTACCAAGGGGGCTAACAGTTAATTCGATTGGCTGGCTGGTAATCAGGAAGTGGGGTGCTCTGAGGGCCCAGTGATTAATGGCTCTGTTGCCCGCCCGTCATCTCCCAAAGCTCCTCCCTCCCTCCCTCCCTCCCTCCCTCCTCCTGTCATAAATTAGGACCTCGTAAATAAAGACGGCACCACAATCAGGCAAACTCAATCAATTACACAGGTTCTCTGGCCTCAGCTCGTACGTCTGACAGGCAGGAATGCTAATGTTATTGTTGCTTCCAAAGGGCTAGCCTGTCAATTAGCGTACTGCACAACAGCATGAATATGGACCCCACCATTTAACACCTGTCGGATTACCTGGCTGTGTGTGGATGTCTGTGTATGCTGGTGGCGTGTATGGATAGACTGCATCAGTTGAGGTGTGTGTGTGATATCTGTGTGCGTGACTGAACTTTTGTAAAACATTTCATTGTGAAAGTAGGCCACACCTTGTGATGATCACATCAGATCTAGACTCCAAATGAGTTTCACAGATCATAATAAAACATTTAACTCTGTTTCTACATTCAGTGCAGAGAACAAGAAGTTTTCCTAAATCAGTATATGCAGAATCCATTTGGACCTGTTGCCCTTCAGGTTTAAGATTCAATCCTATTTTCTTGATGAAATACATCAATTCTATTTGTTTTTCAAGATAAATAATGTCTGTAAAATGTTGATCTATCATTTTTAATACAAATAAGACAGTTAAAAACCTCAAGGTTGCATCATAAAATCCAGGTCAAGTTTGTGTTTTTAGTGACTATAGAAGGATTGGTTTCCATTTCGAATAAATAATAGTTCAGTCAGATAAAGTTTACCAGGACTAATCAGTTAGCATCAAACACACACACACACACACACACACACACACACACACACACACACACACACACACACACACACACACACACACACACACACACACACACACACACACACATTTAAATGCACAAAGGATTGTACCTGGTACTGGTATACAGTATACGGCTTGAGTGCTTCATCTTTGTAAGTAGTAGAGATATTCCTGTAAACAAGTGCTGCTGCATCACGTCTGTGGATATCAGTGGTATGGTCCAGTCTGCGGTACACCTCGTAATGGAGGACTCTACCATTTGGCTCAGCTGGAGGGGACCAGGTGAGCAGAAAGGTCGTCTGTAGGCCTGTGTGCATGTCAGGCTGAAGGTCCAACAGTGGCGCTGTTTGTCCAGCAGGGGGAGCTTCCAGAGTGAGTATAGATGCCCAGTCACTGGAGGAGCAGCCCAGCGCAGTGCATGCCTCCACCCTCACTTCATACCTACACACACATATTAGCAGACTTTTAAAAGCAATAATTAGTGAGGTTATTGTATTGTGTAAGAGACCATTGTGGGGAAAGAACACATGTAACTGAGATACTTAAATACAAATTTGATTGTGATAAGTACAGTTTACACAAGACTTAAATCTGGGAAATCCACTGACAATCAGCTAAATACCTTACAAATCTGTGAGCTATTTGAAGTGTTTAGATGATGATATGACTTGCTGTCTCCAGAAAAATCACAGATTTGGTCAATAGCATTTAAATTAGGGGCTATACAAAACAACCATTATTAACAAACTACATTTTGTGTCTATTTCTTAAGTCTGATGTATTTAGAAATGTATTTGGGTGGACAGTAAGAGTTTTAGACAACACTTCCAGAAAGTCCACCATGTTTTTCCCAGTTTCAAAAATTACAGTCCAGCTACTGGAGCAGTGGTCCACTTAAAAATCACGTAAATAACAGCAGGTTAGATATTATGTCTGTCTCCACCATATGTCCATTGAGCCTTACCAGACTACAACAAGACAACCAACATCACGAGGTAACTCATTTGGAAGATGATAGAGAGGAGTAAGGGAGAGAAATAGAGAGAGAAGGTGAAGAGTAGTTGAATGGATAGAAGGTCATCAGAGAAAGGGGAAGTGATCTTTAGACGATAAGGCTGATGAGCTTGTATTATCTGAATCTTATCACCACATACATACACACGCTCATACATAAACAGCCACACCTTCAAGCACACATGTACACACAGGAATAGACACACACAACTGCACATGCATATGCACCCTCACACACATACAGTAGACATAGAAATAGAGAAATATATAGTCTTTGGTCTACACTCCTGTCTTTTTTTTTTTACGAGATTGATGCATGGCCACGGATTCAAAGAGGACTCCTTTTTATTTCTCCATTTCTTGCTTTGAACCACGACAGTATTAAAGACGTCGTTTTTACAGCTTTTTGAGAGGTTGTTTTTCACCAAATTAAGATATTTGCATTTTGACACAGGCATTCGTATCCTAATTTATTTAACATGGCTCAGAAATACAGCATTTGACTTGTACAGTAACTGACAGAAGACTGTATTGGGGTAAAACAGCAGTACAAACTGCACAGTGATGTTGTGCATTTTTTTTATCCTTGCAAGAATACTTTTTCATGTGGAAATAAAATATACAAGCCAGTGAAAGAACATACAAATAGTTTTTTTTAAGGTAGATCATTTGCTCCAGTAATGAAACAAGTCAGTCCTCTGGAATTTGGAAAATATATAATACCAGGCTGATTTTACCCTCTTTTTCCATCTCGACCCTCTTTTCCTTACTAGCTTAGATAAATTCACTTAAAGTTCAATAATTTTAAAGTATATGTTAAATTTAGCGCTGCAACTAACAATTATTTCCATTGTCAATTAATCTGTTGATTCTTTTCTTGATCAATCAATAGTTGTTAGGTCTATAAATCTTAATGTTTCACAAAGCCTAAGAGGACATCCTCAAATGTCTTGTTGTCAATTTCCTATCAAAGAGGGGTAAATAAACCAGAAATTAATACTAAAAGCTAGAATCACAGAATTATTTTTATTTCGAAAAAAAATAGTTTGTAGACAATTTATTTAATATTTCACCAGCAGTTTTGAAACATGAATTGAGGTTATTAATTGAGTGAAATAACAATGAGTTGAACCTAGCTCTGGTATCAACAGTATATCAGTGCCCGGATTGTGGTGGTTTGTAAAATATCTACCAGTGTTTTTTTTTGTTACCAAGAGATGGCACTCTGTTCCCTTAGTATGTGGTATTCCTCTCCATATGTTCTTCATCACGGTATTTATTAAACATGGAAATAGGAACCTGTTTTGTTCAGTTTTTTTCTTCACCGTTTTAGGCAAAGCAGTTTAAATCTTCAACCTTCAGCTTTTTAATAAAGAAAAAAAAGTACATATTTATCCTACTTATACATGTACCATACATTTCATCCATAAACTGCTGCATAAAAAAGTTAACCGTGGTGGAGATCTACTTTGACTGACCTGTGGTAAGGAGCCAGCCCATGCAAAGTGGTGTGTCGGTCAGAGAAGTCACCGTCCTCTGGAGTGAACACAGTGCTGGTGATTCTGAGTTGGACTGGATCTCTTTGATACACAGTGTAACCCACAATGTCTCCATTAGGACGTGCTGGAGTACTCCAATCTACTCTCAACTGGAAACACAAACAGCATAAACACTTTCAAACAACCATTTAGAGACAGTAGGAAGATAAACCTTGTGTATGTTGTGATTCACCTGATATTTATTAGGACTGAATAGATGGATGACTCACCTGGCTTGGTCCCAGAGGCGTCAGTGTGGGAAGACCGACACCAGAAGGAGCTGACGAGTGAGTCTTTGCTGTGGCTGCTGTGCTGCTCACGGCCCCTTTGCTGTTGTTGGCCCTTATAACGTAGCTGTATTCTACACTTGGCAACAGTGTGAAGTCGTGGTAATGGGCCTCAGTGCCGACATAGATAACTTCACCATCTCTGCGGAGTTCATAACCTGTGATGATGCCATTAGGGTGCTCCGGTGGTCTCCAGCTCACCTCCACTGACTCTGGGCCAGTGACCTTTAAGGGAAAGGTCGAAGGTCACATCAAACAGAGCTACAAGTAACACAACCCATTTGAAAACTCAACAAATCTTACCCAAATATAATTATAATAAAAGAGTTATAATAAAAAGGGTTCTACTTGATTATTGAATATACAGTGTTGATGAAGTTTTGGCTAAGTTCTAATTGAAATTTCCACCTAGTTACAGAGGTTTCATTGGAAGTCTAAGATAAACAAACACACCTTAAGAGTCGGGGTGGGCAGGCCAGTGGGAGGAGCCTCCTCAGTCACTATGGACGTTGAGGAGCTGGCGGTGCACCCACCATTGGTACAAGCCAAAAGGACCAGATGATATGACGTGTGTGGCTGCAGATCTGACAACACTGTATTTAGTTCTCTCCCATGATACGTTTCTTCGTTGTTCAATTTCAGCATATATTCAGTCACCTCTCCATTCTGTGTCAGTGGTTTACTCCAGGAAATGTTTATACTATTGGATGTGATACTCTCCGCTGTGGGAGCTTCCACTGTGGCAGGTGGAGCCTCTAGAGTTGTGATGTTTGTATAAGGGCTGGTGATGCATCCCTCAGACGTGCAGGCTATAATTGAGTAGCTGCAGAAAAGAATAGATGAGAATTAAAGTCTAATCATCTCTATCAAAACATACAAATTAGCTTGAGGTTATTTGGAATCCCCACAGTAAGCATTCAGGTTAGTTACTTTGAGAAAACACAGTGGAATGAGTAAAAGCAAGCAATACCTATATGTTGAAAATGGCAGGAGGTCTTCGTCGGTGTAGCTGAGGACAGTGGGGTCAAAACTAAATGAGAAACTGACATTGTTCCTCTGAATCCTGTAGGACTGAAGTATTCCGTTGGGCTCCAAAGGAGGGGTCCAGGACACCAACACCTCACTGGGCTGGCCTTGGAGGTAACTCACTTTTGGGGGAGCTAGACCACGAGGAGGGGCCTGTCTGGTTGTCACAGTTACCCAGGGGCTGCGGGTGTGTCCCGTGGGGTTGTGAGTCCGGACACTGAATTGGTACTGTGTCCAGGGACGCAGACCAGTCACTGTATACGAAACGGAGTCAGCATGTTGTGGGGATGATTCTCTGAACAGCACCTGTTGCGGATAATAAAGGTTGATGAGTTGTACGGTGGGAACACAATTTTGTATTCGATGATCTCCCATTGACATAGATAGAGGTGGCACCTTGCTATTCAATCAGGATAATGACAAATGGTCAAACTGATCATGCACTTTAAAGTCACTGCCTGTAACTTGAGATAAGTGTGTTTAGTTTCACTTACCTTTTCCCTTTCAATATCTTCTTCATTACTCCTTCCATTCCCCACTTCCTCCAAAATTCTCCCGATCAAGTAATACTCTCCAATTGGCCCGTTGGGCTGGGAGGGAGAGCCCCAGGTAAGTGTCACACGGTCTGGGCCAATGAAGAGAGGCCTGGGCGGGGGCTGAGAAGCAGGTGGAGCTGCTGCTGTGGTGACATGCTGGGGTGGGGTGCGTGTGCAGCCGGCTAAGGTGCAAGCTTCAAGAATCAAAGAATACATGGTCCATGGCTCCAAACGCCGAAACAGGAAGTTGCGCAATAGTCCACTGAATTCCAGGTTCCCCTCACTGTACAAGTTGTACATCTGGAAAGAAAGCGATGGAAAGCAGGCAAGAGGAAAGAAAGGTATGCAGTGGGAGAGGAAGAGAGAAAGAGAAGACGGATTGTAGGTGGGTTAACGCAGGACATAGTTGGATGAGTGGAAGGGCAAAGATGCCAAGCAGGTGAGAGGAAAGAAGAAGAAATAATGTCATACTGTAAGTATGTGGTAATGGTGCAGGTGCAAGTATATTACTGTACATATAGTGTGTCCATGTATGTGTGAATGAGTTGCTGAATTACATGGGTATATTATGTGTCTTTTAAGTTGGTAATTTACGACTGTATGTGTGTAAATGCAAAGTATTGGTATCTATCTGAGGACTGTGTCTTCTCCTCTGTGAGACTGATTTTATCTGAGGAGCACCATGCTCCGTGTCACTTGCGCAATGCTGTGTATACACTGTGGTATGGGTTTTGTTTTTTTGTAGTGTGTATTGAATGTACCGTGATTATTCCATTTGGAGCACTTGGCTGATCCCAGACAAGCAGCAACGCCCTGCCCTGCTCTCTCTGCTCCACTGTGAAGTTAGCCAGGCCAGCCGGAGAAGCCTCCAGGGTCCTAATGGCAACCCATGGACTGGACACACCACCTGAGGGTTGTAAAACATCTATGCTCAATGGAGTAGGTCAGTGGTTGGTGCTGATATCATCTACTCCTGATATTTAAAAATGAGTTACTGATCATAATCAACCCACCTGCCTCGTTCACAGCTTCCACTCGCAGACTATATACTGGCTGTACGGTTCCAGACCATAGACTGTTGCTTCTTGGACTGAACCCTTAGAGAAAAAGAGAGACACCGAGGTATGATTGTAGGGAGTGGTTGTAGGGAGGAGGAGATATGGGAGAGAAAAGAGGGAAGACAATGAAATAATTGGGCAAGAGTTAAAAGGAGAATGAAAAAAGAGCAGAGATGGAAATAGCAAAGTGAGTAGCATGTCATAGCAAGAGAAGGGAGAGAGTTAGTTACACAAACAAATCCTGCATGAATAAAAAACTGTGCATTACTCATTAAATTGGGGAATGAAAAGGAACACTGAAACAATGGCGAGCTAAGATGACATGACATGGGATTTGTGATATCAACATTTCAACATACAGGCTCTTCCATGGTAAAGTAAGTAGACACCAGAGAAGAGAAGTGAGAGAGCCAGAGAGAGAATGGCAGGCAGACGGCCGTCCCTTGTGGGTGAATTCAAAGCTTCCAGATTGAGTGTTTTTGTCACACATGCACCCTTTAATATACACACACACACACACACACACACACACACACACACACACACACACACACACACACACACACACACACACACACACACACACACACACACACACACACACAGAGAGTGAGTCTGCCAGTAGCTTTAGGCAGTGGGACCCAGCCCAATACCCTGGCAGACACAGGGGCAGTGTGTATGTGTGTGTGTCTGTGATACAGTGGGAACACCATTTACTAATTGATAAGAGACACACTGTTGTTTCAAAAGGCCCTGGCGTGCGATGACATGGTAGTCAGGGAGCACTAGGCTCCAGGACTGCCTGTTTGTTTATGACTGTGAGCTTTAAAGTCGCTATGAGAGTGATGTTTCTGTGTGTGTGTGTGTGTGTGTGTGTGTGTGTGTGTGTGTGTGTGTGTGTGTGTGTGTGTGAACATATTTGTGTGATTGCACAACATAGAAGGCTGTATTTTTTCATGTGTTGAGTCTACAGTTAAAAAAAGTGTCTGTTCAGGATTGTATGCTTTCAGTTAAGCAAGCATATGTAAAGAGATTAACTGGTAACCCACTTCAATGCAGCAGCAAGAGGATCAAAAAGCTCCAATTCAAGCTGAATCAAATGAAAACCCTGACAAATCACCGTAGCCTGGCACCAAGGATGAACTGTCTGAACAACAACCAGAATGCATGTATTCACTGTTTTCATGTCTGGGAGCCAACGTGTTTTTCATCCACAGTAAAATAGGATTAATAAGCCCCTCGACACCTAGACACAAGCTAAATCCTCCTGCAAATCACAGCACTTCTCAGTAGAGAGAGAGAGAGCGAGAGTGAGGGGGACACAAAGAGAGAGAGAGAGAGAGGGACACAACAAGAGAGAGAGACAGGGATGGAGAGAGATAAAAAAGAAAAGGCGGTGAAAGTGAGAAAAAAGGGCTGAAAGAAAAAAGAGATTGGAATGACATGAAGTATACATAAATAAAGCAATGTAGGACAGAATTAGAAAAGAGGGATGAAAAAGAGAAAGAGGTGAGTAAGTTAATAACTGATGAGGGAAATAAAAAAAGGAGAGACAGGAGGAGGGGGGAGTGTGAGAAAGTCTACGACAGCGAGAGATTGAGTGAATTGGTTAAAAAAAAAAGATGGAAGAAAGCTAAAGTGGGAGAGAAAAAAAGATAGATGTGGCAAAAGGGAGAGACAGATTAAGTGAGCGAGAATGAGAGATCTCTCTACCTTAAAAGCCAGTGAAATATGTGAGGCATGTGGCCTATAAAGCGGTTAACATATGCACATTGTCAATAGCAGCATCTGGCGCTGGCAGCTTTTATAGGAGCATGGAGACTCTGCTACACGCCTCTAGATGGCAATACATTCAAACACTTTATCACTGAAACACACCACATTAACGGCCTCCGAACACTCATTCAACACACACACACACACACACACACACACACACACACACACACACACACACACACACACACACACACACACTCAACAATCAAGCGCTATGAAATTCACCAGCTCAGCCTGTTAAGAGCACACAAACAGGCACATACAGATCCGCAGACAGGCAGTAATCAAATGGTGCAACACTAAAACCCACTCCTATTACATTACATTAACAGCTTCCTCAATAACTATTTCTCTCTCATACATACACATGTGCAGAGACTCACACACAACACACTTTCACAGTATCTTATAACGCACATACTAAGGAATATGTAGGCAAAAATTACATGAATAACAGAGACAAGGTCAATTTAAGATCCACTAACCCACTGTTAAAGGTAAAGGGCAGTATAGAAAATTCAAAATAGAAAAAAAGTTGGAATATGATTCGACAATCTTATGTGTGCTTTCTGTTATGTATTATACCACATTTTTACTTTTTGTATACTATAGAGCAATTGACCTTGAGTAATATTAAAAAGTCATTGTTATTACATGGCTGTTTTATTTTGGCTGTTTCAGCATCAATGCTGGGGATAGAGCTATATTGCAATTTAGCAGTAGGTATTTATTTCACTGTAATACATATATCTGGCTCTAGTGAAGGATTTTATATTTCTGCTGCAGCATCAGCAAAATGATATCTGTAATGATTGATCAAGCTGCTTTTGATAAATGGTTGTGTTTCTGTTTCGGAAAAAAATGGCCAACCTATGAAGACCACATGAATAGCTACAATGTAAAATATGAAAGCGAAAGGTTCTCGTCAACCTAAATTCAGTGAACATGTGTGTGGATGATCAAAGTAACTAGTTAATCATGCCAAATTCAAAAGAACAGAGAGGGAGCAAGAAGTCAGGGGAGAGAGAGAGAGATGAGGGAGGGTTCAGAGAGATTTTCACAGATGTAAAGGAGAAAAAGTGTAAACAAGACAGAGGGAGAGAAACGGAGACAATGATGGGGAACGAAGAGAAGAGGTGTCACTAATTTATACATTAAAGAGCCCTCAGATCTTACATGGTTCAACACAACTTAGCATTGAGGGCAAGCAATTTATTCAATCTTTTATTTCCTCTTTCTGTCTTCTCTTTGGTGTGTGAGCTGAGCTAAAGCAGGGGTCCTCTGGAAAGTGTGTGTGTGTGTATGTGCTCCTTGTGCAAATATATCGGTATCTGTGTTTATTTGTGTGCATTTGCATGTATCCTAACAAGACCACATCTGCATGCATCTTTTTTTGTACCCGTGTGTCCCGAGCAAGTGCACAGCTGTGTGTGTGTGTGTGTGTGTGTGATTTTCAGGTGGAGAGGCATGGTGCGGCCGGGGGGACAGTGTGTGATACTAATTAAGAATAACCATGTGTATTTGTCAAAAGAATTATGCTGATTATCTCACAAAGGCCCCAGCACTGGGCCCCGCAGAGAGACAGAGACAGAGAGACGGACCAGCATTAGCATATGGCTACACACATGCATGTACGTACACACACACATGCTCTCTCTCTCTCTCTCTCTCTCTTTCTCTTTGTCTCACACACACACACACACACACACACACACACACACACACACACACACACACACACACACACACATACACACAGACGCACAGGTAAAAGTAGTAAAAGTGAGTGCCTAAGAACATACATGAAAGAAGCATGCCTAATGATAGGTGATTGGGGTCCACTTGGTCTGCCATCGGGATGTTTCTCTTCACAGGCCTTGTCTGGCCTCTCTGCTCTGTCTTGGAGAGATAATAAAGCACCCTGCTGTTTCACCTTTTTTATGTGCCTCAGTTCTTTCAGTGTGTGGTCAAACATGCCATGATCAGAAAAGCTCCAATTCAAGTCAATTCAGCTCAATTCAATTCTTTAGTCCGGTCTATTAACACAAGCTGTGCCCTGACCAGCCCTGTGAGAGCAGTAATTGTTTTCGAAGGTTTCTGAGGTGAGCCAGTACACCACACGCTGCTCTCTTGCGCCCCATGCCAAGCTCTCAAGCCAAGTTTGTATGTGTGTGTGTACGTATTTATGTGTGCATGCCTAATTCAATGCTGCTGGAACAACTGCCCTATGTCTGTTTGCAAATGCCCTGCGTGGGTGTCCCTGCGAGTCAGTGTGCGTTAGACAAACCCTGACACATACAGACGATCGTGCGACACGCACACACACATACAGAAGCACACTCACAGACACACAGAGTGCCATTAGGCATGTGTTTTGTCTGTGGCCAGCACAGACTTAGAGAGGGACTGCAGGGGTCTGGAACAGGCAAGCCCACTTCACACCGACAGTCATGATTGGCTTTGGCGGCTCTAGACCCCAGGAACAGCATTTTGGTGTGTAGATATGCATATATATGTGTGTGTGTGTGTGTGTGTGTATGAGAGAGATGTGGCTAAAGACCAGTGGACAGTAGTAATGGAGCACTGTGCTTAAAGTGCACAGATATCTCCTGAAATTGAAATGAGCGAGCATGTGTTTGTCTATGCATGCAATTTAATCTAAGTTTTGTTTTATTTATTATTATTATTATTATTATTATTAATAATATATATTTACCAGTGCTACTGCTTTTAATTAATGACACTTTTTTTGTACAAGCAGTTTCCAGACAAGAGCTGTTCTCTTCTACTGTTTTGTTGCTTTTCTGTCTTCGGGTGGGTAGAGACGGGTAATGGAAGTGAAGTTAAACTAAGCTGAACTGAAGTCACATTTAGCGCAGTGAAGATTTTTCACTGAACCACTTTGACTGGCCTTATCCTGGAGGCCCATTTGTGCTGCATAAACCAGTAACTAAAGGTTTACATGTATGAAGGAGAAACAAAAACACAATACATAATCGATAAACATAACTGCCAAATATATAAATAAGGACTCTGCATGTTCCAGACTACAGTCAAAAGTACAGCACACTTCCAAAACAAAAACTTCAAAGGATTCAGTTACAAATTTCCCCTTTTATTTTACACACACGCACGCACACACACATACACATCCACTTACATACACACGCACAGGCCTTCCTCCAGAGTTAAATGGATTCAGTCATCACAAATATACAAAACTACTTTTTTCCCCATTTCTCTTATAAGTACTCACACTCAGCATTCCTCTAGTGATGACCATCACATCGCAGTTGCTGCACTAAACACCCATTAAGACCCATGGAGAGCACTACACTGGATGGTGTGGCCTCTTCACATGCAGACACACAATAACACACAACCTGTCATTACTGAGAGGAAGAGAGAGCGAGAGAGAGAGAGCACAAGGAGGAAGAGGAAGTCAGAGAATATAAACTGAAAAAAATCACTTGAAAGAGGGAGACAGACAAAGAGGGAATGGAGGGGGGTGAAGATGGATGAGAATAACATAAAAACTGTAATTTGTGACAGAGGTAGAGAAACCCCAGATGGAAATTTAGTGATGGAAAGAGGAGTTGTGAATAAGATGAGGAGACGGAGAGAAAGATTGCAGGGAGGAGAAGAGGGAGTGTTGCAGCCTGATTATTTGGCTGTTTATGCAGAATGCTAAGAGCCCTCCAATCAGAGTTGGAGACCTCGAACTAAGGGGTCTGATAGGCCGAGGGCCCAACGAACTCTGCATCCAAGTCTCCTTATTCTCTCCTCTAATCCTTCCTTCCTCTCTTCACCTGTCTTCTCCCCGCTCAACCTCCTCATCCCTCTCACCCTCTGTGCACTCAACTCTGCATTGCTCTCCTGTCTCCACTCCTTTGTCTCATTTGTTAAAGGGTGTCACTGAGAGCAAGGGCAAAGCCTTGACGTTCCTATTTCTTTGACCACCCACTATCCTCAGCTCCGTCTCTTTGGTGGTTAAGCATCACAAAGAGGAAAACTGAAAGTAACAGTGTGCAAAGCAACAAGTGAAGGAGTAAAGCTGTTTCCAAATCCTGTTTCCATGCCACAACACAACTTATTATATTTACAGATTTAACCTGGCTAAACCATGTCAGTCTAATTTAAATACATACTGTAAAGTATTGATACCTATTTTTCTTTTACATATTTCTATTATACTATATCCAGATTTTCATGATGTGAAAAACTATGGTGGCTGAGAGAGGTCAATACACAGCAACTTAATAAAACATGCAAGTAGACAAAATACAAGCAAATGAGAAAAACATATTTGCTACTTTGACAACACCTCTGAGAAATTCAGAAATATGTTGCTAATATAGAAAAAACGGAAATACTTGCAAAAAAACACTGGAAGCCAATTAATTACTGGTATTTCCAATCAATTGTCAATCAAATTTAAAAATGTCGCAAAATTGCTCGTTTCCATCAACTGATTTGGAGAAAATAAACTCGGCTACAGCATAGTTTAGTTAGAAGTTGGCGCTATCGGCTCTGCATGGCTTTAACCCGTCAGCCATCTAAACATATAATGTATTTACAAGATGCAAATGGAGAGAGGTCTTCAGTCCTGTGTCATGTGAGATAAACATTTGCTACGTCTGATTTTATTTGGCAAGGGCATTTCCATATCCCATTGAGCAAAAAACACTTTTTATGGAATTTTGACGTTTACACAAAGCTTTTCTAATGCTTCAAAAAATGTGGTT
>JBAMJR010000116.1:1800000-1865000 GCA_038501785.1 Myoxocephalus aenaeus
TTTTTAGGAATGTACCAAACTGTTGATTTGGCCAATCCTAATGTTTCTGCTATCTACCTGATAGCTTTGTCAGCCTTTTAATGGCCTTCTTCTTTTGCATTGACACCTCTTTGGTCTAGCTACCAAATGCCAATTAAACATTTTGAATCAACTCCAGACCTTTTATCTGCTTAATTTGTCATGAAATAATGAGGGAACAGGCCATACCTGGCCATCAAACCGTCTGTCAGACTCTGAAAATGTGGGGGACTGTGTACAAATGGCTGTAATTCCTAAACGGTTAATGTGGTATTTTAGTTATATCCATTGGATTAAAGCTTAAAGTCTACACTTCAACCACATATTGACTGCTTTATTTCAAATTCTTTGGAGTCGTGTAAAGAGGCAAACTTTGAAAAATTGCGTCACTGTCCAAATACTTAGGGCTCTGACTGGATATGTATGTGTGCCGTTACCTCCACAGTGAGAGCAATAACAGCAGTTGAGTGGAGCGTTGGGTCCTGTTGGTGCTTCTTGTAAAACAGTCTATAATGGGAAATGAGACCATTGGGCTGTCCCGGTTCCCTCCATTTCAGATGGGCTGAGTATGCACCTGTCAAAGTGCACAGCATGTGGGACTGTTACATTCATTCAACACAAGAACATTTGAACCAAACCAGTTATCATGTGACTTGGTGAACTCACCGGTGGGTGTGACAGTGGGAGAGGCCATATCTTGTGGTTCTGCCTGTAAGGTCAGAGCTAAAGCCCACTGGCTCAGAACTGAGCCTTTGGAGTTGTGCGAGCGAACCCTGTACTGCAGGAAGCTGAAGGGTCGTAGGGCAGGGCTTGCATCATAAAATTCAAGTGGCCCACTGGACCAGATAAAAACTAGCAGCTCCTCCTCTGTTCCTAATGGACGCCTATAACAGAATAAATACTTGGATCAGCCATTCATGAAACCACCTTCAATATAGTTTTCTATACTTTTTATCTGAATAATATAGTTAAAGTTATGTTAAATTTAAACCACTTAAGTTGTTCTTAATATATTAAAAGCAGCACTTTAGATATGCTTGAACAAGTGATCTTTTCCAAGCATTTGTGGGAAACTTTGGCTCCCAAAATACTGCTCTATTTTTCAAAGCAAACTATACATTTCTATTTGCATCTGTACTGAAAGTATATCGACATTTTAAATGTTGTGTAGATTTAAAATATACTTCAATTATGCTTTAAATCAAAGAAAAAAAGGTATTCTAAAGTATGTTATCTGAAAGCATTTTAGTATACATTAGTGGACTGAAAATAAGCACACTTAGTTTTTGTAGAATTGAAATAAAAAATGTAACATCACGTCTCAAACATCATGTGTAAGTAAGTCTCTGGCTGATGCAAGCACACTGATGTCTTGGTAAGCCTCTTTGTCTGTGATTATGTGGGGTTTCAGGTGTGACTGTGAGAGATTTTTCTATTTTATCCAAGTCCCTGTCTGCCTGAGTCTGATCATGCCAGGTGTGTCAGTGTGCGCGTGTGTGTGTGTGTGTGTGTGTGTGCACATTGCTATGCTAATGTGTGTTTCCTGAGGACTTAAAGGGCTTAGTCTGGTCTGACCCTGCATACAGATCACACAGTCTTTGGTCAACAAGCAGACCACGACCTTCAGCATGCATTAATACATACTCGCAGATGCACACGCACACACACACACACACACACACACACACACACACACACACACACACACACACACACACACACACACACACACACACAGTACGTAGATTGGTAAGCAGACATTTGCTTAAAGATATATCACCAAAACGTCTATGTTTTTCTGTATGTAAAGGTAGATGTATATCATATATATTCACAGAGTTTTTGTATGGTGTAGTTTTTTCTATGTCTACTTGTCTATACTTCATCATCCACTTTCTCGTGATCAAAAAAGACTTGCTCCTCCAAACCGCCAGTTATATGCAAATTAAACACATTGTATGTTCAACTAACTATGGCTGTTCAACTATGATTTGTGTGGGTATAAAATGGTTAATTAATTAATAATAAAAAACACATAGCTAGGAGATGGACCACAAATAGCTGAGTAGGTCCATAATGTGCACAGTACAAGTAATGTACATCTCAAACTGCACAACTTTGACATGCAGCACGAATGGAACAGTTGAAAAATAAAAATCCCAGTTTTGTGAAAAAAATGTATAAATCATTTCTTACGTCTGTTTTTAATAATAGCTATGGTCACACATGATTCATATAATGCACAATACCAGAGCAATATTTTTTTTAAATTTGAGGCAGCCACATAAAAAGATGATAACCATTGTCATTGTGCATCAATATCATTCTAATTGTTATGACAGTGTTGTTACACCACTTCAAAAAGTCTTAGGTTGGCGATAAGAGTGTGTGGTTTGATATGCAAAGCATGGGACTTTGATTCTGTCTCCAGTCAGTGTTAGTGTCTTTTAACCTTGAAGGCAATATTCCCTTTACCTCAACCAAGTAGTTATAGTTGCCATAACTTAAAAATGGAGGGTAGCATATCAACAAGAAAAATACTTGCATGCGAATATTTCTATCAAAACTATTCACGGCAGTGATACAAATTTGCGAAAGTGTCAACACTTTCTTCAATAAAATTTTCACATATATTTGCACAGGGAGAGGACACACCAGATGATCCTTTTGACCCAGAGCAGTATCTGACAGTCTGTCCGAGGTAAATTGTTATAGAGCCTAAGCTAGTTTCCTTTTAGCGAATGGCCGCTCTGAGTGAATTTGAGGTCATGCGGTCTATATGTCTCTGGCTTTTATTGTGAAAGCTAAGAACGGAAGGAGTGTTGGATCTGGTATGTTCTGCCTTTGTCAAGGTTAAAAGGAGTAATAAAGTTTGCCATCTTGGTTCAGATTACAGAGCCTCTGAGTTGTTGTACACTATAGTGTATGTTTTGAATATGTCCGCTCCACATATCGTGATTGGTTGATACCTTTATTAGTGGTGCGAAAGCTCAGAAAAACAAGCTTTTTCGCAGCATAATATTCCAGTTCTGTGTGAATTTACTCACGATAAAAACAACTGTTCAAAAAATTATATTAATGTGCGAATTAATCACTGGAAAAAAAACTGCCTGGTGTGTACTTCATATCTCAACCCATTCTATTATTTTAGGTACAAGGTCAAGTGTGCCCTCAGTGAAATTATTAATGTCTGTCTTATGAAGTATTTATTTTACTGTATATACAGTATATACAGCATATGTGTGTATGTTACCTGTATATATAGTAAGATGTGATGAGTCCGTTGGGTTTTTGGGGAGGTGACCAGTGGATCTCCAAGACTCTGGCTCCAGCTGCCTTCACTGTGGGAGGCAGCAGACCTTCTGGGGCGGTCTCTAAAGTCCGAGCATACAACCCCTCTCCTACACCACACCCACCTCCAAGGAGAAAAACAGGAACAATTTGTCACAGAACACACAAATGTCTTCAGTGCATTTGACAATCCCCACGGCTGAAAATCTGTCCAGAATCTATCCTCCAACCATACCATTGAGCCTCTGAACTTTACGGCTGATTCCATTGTCTCTTATTTAACAACATCTAACCACAAACAAAAAATTGTAAAAAATGGTTATGCTCCTCTGTCAACGCTTGCATGATGGCACACTTTTTAAGTCAATCTGTTTACTAACACAGCTCTGTGTTGAGGTGTTTAGCAAGCTTTAGTGGCCACTGATTATACATTTGCTTTAACCACCTTTGTACTTTGAGTCATACTGATTTTCTCACTTTGGAAGTTGATGAACATGTCAGTGGGCAGCTTGGCAGAAGACAAAGTGTAGTTTGTTACAGAGCAAAGCCTGTGTAAAACATAACTCATTATTCTCCACAATTTAACAGTGGGTGAGGCTTTCATTTATTTTCACAACACACACAGCTAATTGTCTTATGGATAATAAATATTTCAAAGGGAAATCAGTATAATCAAATACTTACCAATTTGACAGGCCTGCACTCTGATGTGGTAGGAGGTGAATGGCTCGAGACCCGTCACAGTGAGGTGACGAGCTTGGCCAGCAGGACGCATTATGGCTCTGTCACTTTCTGGATTTAACAGGATGATGTAGTTTACAGGCTTGCTGCTGTTGAGCTGAGCTGTGGAAAAGCAGAAAGACCCACGGATATGATTGTCTTTAGTTCGCTGTATTTTTTGCTGGAGTACATTTGTACCAAATCCAAAAAGTAAATGATGTACTTTTACATTTCATCAATCCAGAAGGACACACCAACCTGACCATAGAAGCAGTGCTGAATAAAAGTGTGCTCACCTTTGAGTTATCTTATATTATTGGGTACAAGTTGTAGAAAATGCTTTACTTTTGTATTGCCACCAACACCTCGACAGTTCACAGGTATAGATGAGTGAGGTCTTTTACATCTGAATGACCAACATTTGCCTTGATGCTCAGAAATATTTAAAAACTGTTGCAAGATATTTTAACATCTGAAGGTCATTGTCCGATTCAAAGTCAGTTGACACTTCACTACTCCATGCTGTATGTGGACTTTATAATGACAGAACTGTAAAGTATACAGTATAGAATAGATAGTTAAGACCAGATGTTTGTATTTGATCATGTATTCAAATGGTTGGATATGAATAAACGAAATAAATGAAGGAACTATCTGTACACTATATGATTTCCTACACCTACATACTTGCTCATAATTTTGTCTTAAAACTGATCTTGCCTTCACAATCTTGGCACCTTGGTCTCACAACCAGACAAAAACACACAAATGTATACATACAGAAACACCCACACAGATACACACACGCACCGAGACTTTGTTAATATTCTCACCGGAGGTTTTTCCATAATTCAGGCCAACTGTATTGTGATAGGTTATTCAACATTCATGAACTCTGGATATCTCGAGAACGAACTGATTACCAGACAAATGAAAGACTTCAATTATTCACCCCCCAACTCACATATGCACACATGCACCTAAACACATACACACACAGACACACACACACACCTCTGACTTCAACACACACACACGCACTCACAAACTCACACAGACAAACACACACACAGATCATAATGCATCTCTCATTGATCAGTATTTTGCTCTGCCATAGATGTTTAATCGTCACTGTGGTATTTAAGTTCTATTATTTACAACCAATCAGCTGCTTTGCCATCTTCTATTTCACACACATGATGCCCACAATTACAAATGCACACTTACATACAACAAAAGGTATAAAGTGCTCTTTCCCACACACACACAAAGGCAGACACAAACACCGTGATGGAGGAATTGATCCGAGAGTAAATGTCTTTTTAATAGCCATACGTCAGTGCTTTGGCAGTCAATGTATGCATATGAAGACACAAACACATGTGCATGTACGTACACACCGACAGTCACACTGTCAGAGAGTCTGACACACACACATACACACACACACACAAGCCGAAAACACTCCAGACTCTGGGCTCAGGGAGTTAACCAAGCGTGAGAACCCAGCCGATATTTCCTCACCTTTAAAATCAACCCATAATGACAATAGAATAGGCCTGCCTATGGAAATGTCTCCACAATGATGCGCACACACACACACACACACACACACACACACACACACACACACACACACACACACACACACACACACACACACACACAGACACAAATATTCAGAAACAAAAGACACACACACACACACACACACACACACACACACACACACACACACACACACACACACACACACACACACACACACACACAGTGAAGTGTCTTAGCTAGTTGGCCATATAAGCGGTTTCTGAGATAGGAAACCAGCCTAATGAGAGAGTAATAGTCAATGATAGATGGGTTAGGGCAGACAATCACTGCCCCCTAAGCATGAAACTCCACCGTGAGTGTATGCTCATGTAAACCTGTGTATGTGTGTGTGTCCAGGTCTTGAGAGGCCAGAAGGTGAATGGAAAACTACTGTGGGACCCCTCTCTCTGTCTCCTCATATCAGAGGAAGAAGCCATTCACAGGAAAAATGTGTGAGTATTGTGTCTTTTTCTGTCTTGTAGAGATAAATCCAATAAATGTGACAAACATTATTTTAATGTTGGTTAGCGTTATTTAGACTATTGGGAAATCCCTTTATATAAACCTTTTTTTTCTGGGAAATAACTGTGTTAAGAAACTAATGTATCATCATCTCTTCCCAGTTCCTGTGAGAATGAAATAATTCTACTCTTATTTAGAGAAGCGCTTGCTGCAGTGTGGCAAGTGCATGTTTAGTGATTTATAAATTAGAAGGTTAAGTCAAATTGAGTTTTCCCCTCTGAAAACAGATTTAAATGTCTTACAAACACCGGATTGAGCCCCTCTGGCTCTCTGGGATCACTTCTCAGTGACCACAAAATTACCCACAATGCCACCATAAAGCCGTGGTAAAGTGAGTTTGGGCATGCATTAACAAAATAGGTCAGAGGTTTGACGAGTTAATGGCGCATCTAAACATCGATAGAGCCACTGGATCCCAACTGTTATTTTCCATTTAAAAGTGTTTTTGTTTAATGATATTGTCAATGCTCCTCAACAATGTACATTATAAAATGTGACACTGCTGCATACATAAATCATCTTTAACTTTTGAAATAATTTCTGGAGAAATACACTTGTGATTAAGTGCTGCTGCAGAATACCTGAGTTTATATAAATCTTCATTAACAAACATGAATAAGTTAGTTTCATCATAAAAAAACACAGTGTCTAATACGTAAAGCTATTGTAAATCAAACTCTTCACTAAAAATGATTTAAAACCATCCATCCATCCATTTAGACTCACCAGGAGTGGTCCAGGCAAGAGAGATGGAGTGGGGGCCCAGCACTGTCACATTGTGGGGAGGTTGGATCCCAGTGGGGCACAAGACTGGTGTTTGTATCACATATTTGTCACTCACACCGGTCCCACCCCCTGTGCTGGCCTCCAGCTCATACACATACCTGAAGAGATGGAGAGGTAAAGAGGTAACAGATGAGGGATCAAGGGAGAAGGAAAGAATATGCAGTAGGCAATGTTAACGGGAAAGTTTCACACATAACAGTCCCAGTGTATTCAACAGGAGCTGGTTGAGATTGGTGCTTAACCCTTCAGGGTCTTAGGCCTTTTTCTTGATTTGACCTAATTTATTAAATACACCTTTTAAAGGCACTTGCA
Organism: Myoxocephalus aenaeus; assembly: GCA_038501785.1. NCBI lineage: Eukaryota > Metazoa > Chordata > Actinopteri > Perciformes > Cottidae > Myoxocephalus > Myoxocephalus aenaeus. Next base: position 1,807,240 of record JBAMJR010000116.1, read on the forward strand.
TATGTGATATATACCTATGTGTTACATACAAAATTGCAGAACAATCTCAGCTCTCTATATAATGAGGTACAATTGTCATAAGGCACAAGTGTAAAGTGATAATATGGCCCTAAAGCTGAAAAATTGAAGCTTGATTTTTGAAATTCTTCATATCTCTTGTGAAAACATACCTTTACTCGTGTGGACAAACTGTTTAGGTGATGGACATTGGTTTACCAAAGGTCTTAGGTTCACAAAAGCAGTGGAATATATGAATAAAATGGTAGATACATGTAAATAAATGTCTAATACCAAATCGTTTTTTGACTAGAAGTGTTGTCTGTCCACTACTTTCATCAAAAAGAGAAATTATACTACAGACCAAGCTTCATGGGGTGTGTGCAAATGAAAAATTTATATTACAACGGTTTTTGTTTTCAAACAAAATATTTACTATATATGAGTCAAAATATGTACTATAGAAAAACAAACTATTCACAATGTTTACACAATGTGCATTTATCAGTTTCGTTTTTTCAAGAACAGTTTTACATTATATTTCATTTAGCTGGCGCTTTTATCCAAAGCGACTTACAATAAGTGCAATTCAACCATGAGTACAAACTCAGAACAACAAGAATCAAGAGAGTACAATTTCTTCAATAAAGTTAAACCACAAAGTGCTATCAGTAAGTGCCATTTAAGTGCTACTAAAGTGCTACTACGGCGCTACCTTCCCTATTCAAGGTGTAATTGAAAAAGATGTGTTTTTAGTTTGCGACGGAAAATGTAGAGACTTTCTGCTGTCCTGACGTCAATGGGGAGCTCATTCCACCATTGAGGAGCCAGGACAGCAAACAGTCGTGACTTTGTTGAGTGTTTAGCTCGCAGTGACGGAGCTACAAGCCGATTGGCAGAAGCCGAGCGGAGCGAACAAGCTGGGGTGTACGGTTTTACCATGTCCTGGATGTAGATTGGACCAGTTTTCAGATGAACAACATATGTACTCTGTATGTATGTGTGTACTATGGACTGTTTACCAGCGCATGGTCGTGTGTCGCGTTGCGCAGAGTAAAACTGAACAGCAGAGCGGAGCAGAGCTGCCGTCTGTCTGTGGCAAGTGTTGTGTTTCAGTACACTGCAAAGAGACACTAGTTTTTAGCTGTTTTTTAGCTAGGTAGTGTGTTGTCTATCTCAGTGAAAACCAGTGTCTTTTTGCAGCGTAGGTGGGTGGGTAGGTCCTTCGGGATTTCCTGAGTGTTCATTGGGTAGTTTCACACAAAATGTTGACGAACACCTGAATTGACAAATCACGGTGAAAGGCGGAGCTCGACACAGACTCCACAGAGTGTCAGCTCCTGTGACAGGCACGTAAGAACACACAGAGGAGGGGGGCGGAAACTACAGAGTCTGGCGGATCTAACAGCAGAGGACTGTTATTTCTGCGCCGTTTCTTCGCGAAGATATGAATATTTAAAAAACATAAACACTTTCAATCAGTCAGAAAATTAAAGGGAGTTTTATTAATGTATCTCAAATACGTGCTAAAATGTCTTAGCACTTTCCATCAGTTTCACATAATTCTCCGCTTATGTGAGCGAAAAATCTATAGTGTTTTGAAGTCCAGCAAGCCAGAGCTCGGACCAAGCAGCATCCTGTGAGGAGCTACTGGCAGCTATGGTTCTTAATTTGAAATACGTGTTACACGCGTCATCTTAACATATCACATTAACTGAAAGATTTGATGTGATATATATATTTATGAAACCCAAGACTTGCATTCACGTGATGTGGGAATGTATTATGTCACAAGTATTGTTACATAGAATTTTTGTCATTGTATACCTATTGTATATCCTATTATCTGGACCTTGAGTCTGTAATAAAAGTTTGATTGATTGATCGATTGTATACATTATTTCCATGGCAGAAATGATAATTGTGAAGAAAAAAAAATGCATAAGAACAACTCTGTTGTACCTGCCAAAACTTTTTCCCACCTGTTTTGAGAACAGGGGAAAAACTATTTAGTTCAGCATGAGAACATGAATCACCAGAATGTGTTTTGCCTTACTTGTATCTGATGACTTTTGTACTTTCTATTTGTATTTAATTGATAAAATAACAACTGGACAGACTCCCAGAAATCATGGCAGACTCAAACGTATTATGCTGTGATGTGTATTGTGTGCACAAGTCTGTGTGTGTAAACTCATACGACGACTGCACTTGAGGTGCATTTCTTCCGCTCTCTCTCTCTCTCTCTCTCTCTCTCTCTCTCTCTCTCTCATCTGTCTCGCTGCCTCTCTCGTACCATTTTTCTTTACCTTTCTCGCTCATGACATCATAAGATAGATTTCCCTTTTAAGAGCGTGTGGCTGGCTGGTGCTAAAGCCTACATTAGGTATGTAAGTGGACCACCATTTAACATTAAAAGCCTTTAATTTGCTATAAAGTCCAGCACACATGCATTAATAGGCGGTGGTGTTGGGTTATTGTTCCTGTGCAGAGTGTTTTAAACCGGAGGCCAATAGCACCGCTGCAGTGAATTAGAACGCAGTCAGGAAAATGTATTACAACTACTCATTATGTTACTTCCATAGACACACACAGAAAAACAGAAATAAATACACCTCACTGAGACACACCAGCTGTGGAGAGGAGAGACTAAAAAGACAGAAATCCTGAGAGGGAGAGAGCAAAGCAGAACCTGAGTGTGATGGAGAGGGAGACTTCTATCATGGCATAAGGTTTCAGTGGGAGAATGAATTTAAACACTTCATCACTGGAAGATATTTACTTAAATGTAAACACCGCCTTGGGATATCAAAAATAAAATGGTGAGTGTGTGTGTGGTAGGTAATGGGTGAGAGAGGCATTTGCATCTGTTTGGATGTGGATGTGAGTGTGTGTGTGTGTGTGTGTGTGTGTGTGTGTGTGTGTGTGTGTGTGTGTGTGTGTGTGTGTGTGTGTGTGTGTGTCCTGCGGGGCCAGCCAGAGGGAATAGGTTAATTCTCTCGTCATCTTAGACACTTCCTGGGCTGCCGAAGCAAAGTGACAGCTAATCAACATTGTCATAAATAATCAATGGCCACTTTGAGCAGTCTCACGCACATACACATGCGCACACAGACAGGCATGCGTGGGTCCACACACACACACACTCAGCAAAAACACACAAAAGACTGCCTAGATAATGGGGCCGGTGCTCCCTGTGTAATTCTTGGTGCAGGGCTAAATTGGGAAAAGAAGGGAAGGAGGAAGGGAATGAGGAAAGAGGGGAAGGAGGGAGGGTGAGAGGAAAGAGAAGTGAATAGGAAGCGAGACAAGTGATGAGAAGCGAAGGGTCGAGACGGGAATGCCTTCTGGTAGACTATCTGAAATTAGGGAAAATTAAACGTCACACACACATACAGTCCTATCTTCTTCTCTCCTTCCTTCCTTTCTCTTTCTCTTTCACACACACAGAGGAGATTGGAGTACTACACGGTGTTATCCCAAGAATTCTAGTTGGGGAAAGGAGAAATAGTCTCTGGCGAGAGAAGGGCAAGGAGAGAAGGGGGGAGACAGGAGAGAGGGAAAGGGGGTATCCTTTTACACTCGTAATTAAAACAGAAAATCCATTTTAGAAAAAATACACAGATTAATAAAGGTTAAATGAAAATAAACAGATAAATAAAATCTCCGCTCCACTGCTGTCTGTAAGCAAACAAATGTCAAATATTTGCTCATTAAATGACACAAACAGACATATACAGAGTGCAGTCCTGAGAGAGAGACGTGGATGGGACGATAAAAGAGAAAGCATAGGGTGACCCCAATATAAACACACATACACTCAAATGGGAAAATATTAGAATTAAAGGGGTGATTAATTCTGAAGCTACAAGTGAAGTGTGTTTATGCATGTCTGACTTCTGCATATGTGCACACACTCAAATACGTTTACATTTATGTGTGTGTGTGCGAGTGATCACTCTCTACCTGCGGTTTGGCAGGAGTCCAGTGTCAGTATAATTCTGGTCACGGTGGTCCCCAGTAAAAATAGTGTGACCGTCTCTGTTCAGTCTGTACTGGGAGATGTCTCCATTAGGCTGGGGTGGCTGATCCCAGTATAGCTCCACCGCAGATGTGTTTATTATCAGATGTCTGGGGCTTGACCATACACCTGAGAAGCAAAGAGGGAGAGAAGAAGTTGAGTGTTTCCCCACATTAACTGGCACCTATCATTGATATGTATTCCTTTTTCTTTATTTCAGACAAACTGAACATGAAGTGCATCACATCATGCACTCAAACAGGATCTTTCCCGAGAAAGACCTTCTGTTATCAAAATAAACAGCAGCAAATCTAAAAGCTTGTTTTTAATTAACCGAGGACAGGTTGAATCACTATTTTGTTTACTGGAAATTGAGAATAGTTACTTGAATGAGAATGCAGATAATAGATTTATTGAGGCATGACTGAATTGTTACAATGAGGGAAAACACAGCTAAGTTTTGTCATGAGATTATAATGAAACAGTGAGAAGAGAAGAGCATAGGTTGGACAGGATGTGGTTCTAATGTGTAATTTAATTATTTTAAATCAAACACAAATGGTCTAGAACTCTGCATGCAGGAGGAAGGTTTCATTACCTTTAACTAAAATTAAATCTGGTAACTAATATATAAACACAAACATGTAGCAGATATGTTAATTATAATCACACAGAGAATTCATTTTAGATTATATGAAATGATATAGTGGACATTGAGACAAGGGGGGGGAGCTTAAAAAGAATAAATATAATTAATTTATATAAAACAATAAAACAAGAGGTGTCAAAATAAAGATACAATTTGGATAAAAAGGAGTTAAGGAGTTGAAAAGATGCACAAAAGGAAAGAATGAGATATTTAAATTGAAAAGAAATAGCATAAATATTGAAACCTCGGAGGAGAGATAAATGTGCAATAGGTTTCAATGGGAGGAGTAACAAGATGCCATAGAACACGAGTGGAGAAGACGGAAAAAAAGAAAACAGATGTGGAAGGAAAAGATCAAGGGAGACAAGAGAGAAGGAGAGGCAGTAGAGCGGAAGATACAAGAGAGAACATGGAAAAATGAGAAGTGGATGAAGAGAGGATAAAATCCTTCTGATTGAAGTTCTTTAATACATAAAAATCCACGGCGGCATTCTAGCCAGGCAACAAAATGAGGCTTCGTTCCACTGTCGGAAACGATGAGGAAGAATAGAGCGAGAGAGAGAGAAAGGTGAAGGGAGAGAGATATGGTATAGACCAAAGAAGGGCGAGTGAGGGGGAGGATTCATAAAAGGAAACCAGTGGGAGAAAAAAAGAGAAGTTAGAAGAGCGGAGGGAAAAAAATTAAAAACTATCTGAAAGATGAAGTAAGGAGGACTCAGACAAAGGTACATGTTGTAGAACGTATTCACAAAATGCAAGAGATATTGTTAAATTTCAGTATTTATCAAAAGGAAAATATCTTAAAGTTATTATATGGTTAAATTAAAACAAGCTTTAATAATAATACCATACAAATTTAAAACAATGTATTTTTGCCAGTATGTCAACAAGAGGCAAAAATATATACACAAATTATTTGGACATTATTCTGGATCTTACATCTTACAGGTACAGAAAATGTTTCAGACCTGTGGAATCGCATTGACCACTTCATTTATACATAAATATCACTCCATAAAAATCAAACAGAGAATTTCCTAAAATATGTATTGAAGGTTTAAAGGTTTAACAGGATCTCCAGGGAATGCATTAGTGTGTGTGTTTGTGTGTGTGTGTGTGTGTGTGTGTCTGTGTACCAGCAGGGGAGGCTTGCATCGTGCGTCCTGTGGAAGGTAAACTGGCTCCACATCCAACAGCTGTGCAGGCCACCAGCACATAACTGTAGTCTGTGTACGGCTGCAAACCTGTAGCACACAGATATGTATATATTAAAAATTTAAAAAAGATTACAAAGAATTAATCTTACACTTAAAAGCACACGGAGGATGAAAAAGCACACACATACTTTACCAGATTTTATTTTATTTGTTTACAATACACTGCCGATGACTTTTTCAAAACTGTTTAAAAGGGATAAAGAAAGAAGACAAACAAAACAAAATTAAAACTAGGTGACAAAGTAAAAGAGAGGAAACCTTGCCCAGCCCGTATCACAAGCTCTCTTCCGAGCTGTTTTCTCTCTCCCTCTCTATCTATTTCACTCTCCCTCCCTCTGTTCTTTCCACACTCTCTCAACGGATGGATCCATATCTGTCGGTGTTAAATTATGCATGCCATAACTCAATAATGAAACAACGTAAAGATGGGCAGCCGCGGAACTGACATGGGATAGGACCGGTCCAACGCTGTAATGTCATCAGCTTTTGATCTATGATAATTATGATACCTCGGTATGCGTTTAGGCTACAGCATCCAGACATGATTTATTTATAGGCATCCGCTATGCAGTCTAAAAGAAATCACATAGCAGTCCTTTAACTGCAACCACAGAAAATCTGTTTCTGGTGTTATATTGAACCTTTTATTGGATGATTTAAATACTGGAAGTTGCTAAAAATTCCACATGAACCTAAACAAAGTTATCCTTGAGTTAAAAGCACTTTCTGGTGATTGAAAACCTTTGTCTCCTTGGGATATATTTTCCGCTGGTTCTTGATATACGGTGGATGGATGGGGATTAATGGATGGATGCAAATCCTTAATGTTGTCATGGGGGTTGACTGGATGTTTTATGGTCATTCACTTAGCTGACAGCATACAACAGCTTACAAATCAAATTGAAGGGAAAATGAAAGAACTAAAAAGACCCTATTTCAAGAGGATGACTGCAAAAACAGGCATTATATGACACAGTGAGTTGAATTCTTAATTTAAAATCGGCACAATTTTAGATGCATACATAATACATATTTGACAACATTAACTGCTTAAATAAATATGTTTTAAAATTGAGAAAAATTCATGCTTACTTATATGTGTTATAACAACATAATTTTTTAAAATTTCTAAACATGTAAAATGAAATTTCTTCTATTTACTGGCTCTCCTATGTTTAGTATGGCAGGGCAAATAAACAGTACGGGACTCTTAACCATGAGATATCATTTGATCACTTATATCAGTTATCACACAAGGAAAATAGTAAAAAAAAAGAAAAATCTACATTTTAATATGTGTAAAATATATATATATATATATATATATATATATATATATATATATATATATATATATATGTATATATATTTTAAGTTAAAGTTCCCTGATAATCTAAATTATCTATAAAAAAAATATACTTTCAGCTGAGTATATTTGGACGCTGAAAGCCAGAGAGGGACACCCTACTGTGTGTCTCAGCTGCTATACGCATATCGGTATCCATCCTGTGTTGACTACATACGGCAGAGAACATGTGCACACACACATGCACGCACGCACGCACGCACGCACGCACGCACCACACACACACACACACACACACACACACACACACACACACACACACACACACACACACACACACACACACACACACACAGCGGAGTGCTTCACCACGGTTTCCTCACGTCTCTTTCTACTGCTTAGCCTGCTTAACATGCCTCGCAGCCTGCCACGCTTAACACAACCTCTGATCAATGTGCGTGTGTGTTCGTGTGTGCGTGTGTGCACATGTTCTCAAATTGTTGCCCTGTGTTTGGGTTAAATAAAGGAAATCTGCCAGCCATACAAAAGTACTGGGGTTGAAGCGTAAGGCTATGTTACACTATTTAACTGTGCAACTAAGCGTGTTTATATGCGTGTGTGCACTCCAGCATAGTAAATTATATCTACACTGCAAGTGATGTCATTTGTTGCAACACTGAATAAAGCAGTAACCCTGCACTGCATTTTCTTACATACGAAACAGATAGAGTGACCCTACGGGAGTCAGAAAGAGGCTGGAAATTGGACGGACAACTGTGTTATAATATTTAACATAGAACACAAGTAGACAACTTTATGGGGCTTCAAGGAGGACTTGTGGCAATGGCTTCATAGGTAGTGAGAATTAAAACAGTACATGAAATCTGTGCGCATATACATAATATGAATCATGCTTTAAAGTGTTGCCCATGCCTAATAATTACTAAATTCAGTTCAGAAAGCAACGAGCATGTCTGTAAAAGTAGAGTTATCCCTTCTGCCCTCTATGAAAGGAGCAAACAGTCAGAAACTAAAAGAACTACAAGGCCAAAAAATTAAGATCCTCTCATTCTTCAACCGCTCTGTCTCATGATGTTTCAAATATGTAACCAAAACAAACACAATTATACTACTTCTTCGACCTGCCTGTGCAGATGGATGCAAAAACACACAAACACCTTTGATGTTTCTTGGTGTTTCAAATTACTTTTGACAGTCAGCCTGAAGAGGGCAGTGTTGGTCTGCTGAAGAAATGACACCATGTCTACCATGGTGTGTGTGTGCGTGTGTGCGTGTACGTGCAACAGAAAGAGAGAGATGTGCGCGTGTGTATATGTGTTTACCTGCACTGTATGTGTGCTTACCAGTGCATACACACATGTGCTTATGTGCTTGATTATGGAAAAGACAGAGGAAGCTTCAATCATTTTTACAGTGATCACCGGGAAGTGAAAAACGGGTGAGGGCGTTTTGATGTGAGCAGCCAGTGGCTCACTAACTCAGAGTGAGACAAGGCTGTTACTGTCGTAGTGAGAGCTGGACATAGTGGAGATAGGTGTGTGCGTCTGTGTTTGTGCAAGACAGAGAGAGACACAGAGAGTGACTTTGGCAGTAAGACAGAGTAAAGTTGAAGCTTACGTTCAATTAAAAAAGTAAAAGGGAGAGACTGTGCTTGTGAGAAAGAGAACAAACAAGAGACAGGATTGTGAGACTGTGTGTGTGTGTGTGTGTGTGTGTACAAATAACTGATTTAAAACTGCTTTTTATCGACAGGTTGTCGTTCCCTGTTTGCGTTAGAGAATATGATAGGATGATTGGCACAGGCCGCAGTACCATGCCAGTTACCTGATACACCACATAGACAGAGGGGGAGAGAGAGAGAGAGAGAGAGAGAGAGAGAGAGAGAGAGAGAGAGAGAGAGAGATGGTGAATTGAAAGAGAAGATGGAAAGAAGGTGGGAAAACCAGGTAGGAAAATACTGTATGTGGGAGAAAGTTGAGATGTGACAGCTGAGAAAGACACGAAAGGTTGAAATGGAAAATAGAAAGAAAGAAACAAATAGAATGAAAAACTAAATTTGCTTTATTTGCATGACAAATACATAACAGAAAGAACAGATGATTCACCAAGAACAAGGAAAAAAAAGAAAGAGAGAAGGGGAGGAGGGGAAGAGGAGAGCTTTGATAACACCTCTCCTAAATAATTAAGAGTTTGACTTCCTGTCTGTGGCTCCCTAATGCAGAGATTGTCTGGGATGGAACAATGAGATCAGGTTCACACACACACACACACACACACACACACACACACACACACACACACACACACACACACACACACACACACACACACACACACACACACACACACACACATATCCCCTAAGCAAGCTAACCTATACATGCAGGTAAAACTTATAATACAGTACATAGATGCAAAATATACACGACATTCATGCACACACGAGTGCATGTGCACAACTAAACCAATACACATACAGACTTAACTTGCACACACACATTCCCAAATCTCAGTATGGATGACAAGGCCGGGAAGTTGAGATCACTCCCTTTTCCAGTTTTTAACAAATAAATAGAGCTGTATATATATTAACTTAGCTAAAAGTGTTAACCCTTACCTAAGAATAACATCTATCATCCTAAACATCCTTAAACATCCTTCTTACCTGCCGACTGCCCCATTGAGGTCCACCAAGTTAGAAGCACAAGTCATGAAGTTAAAGGCTGTATTCGTCAACTAGTTAGATGAAAGACTCATTCCACATATTGTTACGTTCACACTTCTTACGAAAAACAGATTCGGGATTGATACATGAAAATAAAAGTTCTCTTCTGTCAACCTTTTCCCATGCCTACATTCCTGTACCTATAGCACGGACCAATCAGAGGTAGAGGGAAACGCATTAATAAATAAAAGAACATACTCTATTCCCTGCTGTTCTGAATTAATAATGAGCCTACAAACGACCAATTAAACACATGATTAATGCCATAATCTATATAATTGCAGGCAATAATTCATTGTGAGCTAATGATAGCAATACTTAATATCGATTCACATGGGGTGTCTTTGTACAGTTGTGCTTAATTCTTTCTATGAAGTGTCCCTTTTCAGAACTGCTAAAAATGCCATTAATAAGAGTCTATTTCTTGCTTATCCTGAGGCAAAACATTGATAAACAGGAAACGTTAGACGCCACAATTTGTTTATATAATTTTATGTTCCGGCATCATAGAGGCAGCTGCTTACTTTTCCTTCTTACCATGCAAACCAGTTACAATCAACACTATTTGAAACATTAACATTGATTACAGCTCTTATAGAAGCTCTTTTTACAAAATATATTGTAGAGAGGAGGTTTTGTGGCATTGCTTCTGAGACTAACTTTTTTCTGGACTGACGCAAACAACAAATGCCTAAAATATTTAGTTTTTGGGAACATTTTTAATTTTTGTATTTGGTACCATAAAGCACCACATACTCTGTATTTATATTGCTTCATAATATAAAACAATAGTATTACTATTATTATGATTATCATTACAACAGTTCATTTATATTAACTTTTCGTAAATTAATGCCTCTGGGACCGAAGGGATTTTGATAGAAAATACTCTATGAGATATTTATCAGATCACTTCAAGAGTGGTTCAATTTAAAATCGACATTTCTGTCGCTAAAAAAAGCACATTTCTCCAGTTTCTGTGGTTTGAGTGAGGTCTTTGAGTGTCTGTCTCTGACAACGGTGACAATAGTCGGAGAGAAGCAGAGAGGATGAATGACGGCGTATTAAACATTAAGGATGAGGGAGTAGCACAGCAATTATTTCTGTTCATATTTCACTGAAAACATTTACATCCATCCGTCTTTTCATCCGTCCCACTTCCTTTTCTCCTTCACTCCATTTCAAAAAGTGTCATTTTGTGCCCCTTTCACTCCCTTGCTCACCCACTACCTCTCTGTTTTAATTTTTATCGTATTGTTTTATGTTTTTCAATTTGTAGGTGCACATGTTAGTATGACACTGTTTGAAGAGCTTTGATTTAATGTCAGTTTTGTCTGACAAAACTAGAACATAACACAGCATGAAGATGAACACTTGAGTCTGTATATTCACTGCGTGTGCATGTCTGCATGGAAATTAGCGTGTAAAGACACATGCCGAGACAAACTAAATTTTTTGTTTTGACTAAAAACACAATGCCACTAATGTTCAGTTCATATGGAATGGAACTTTAATATTATTGATGTATATTTATTCTACTGAATCAAACTGAATTAGGAAAAAGAGCAGATAAGAAGGTGTATGAAAAACAATGTTTTTTGTTTACCGTTAATCATATATATACAGTATATATAGTAGGGTTGTTCTGAGTTGATATGCAGAACTGCTTTGGGTTTTTTCAATCTGGAGTGGTAATAAAATGTTGATCCATTTCTAACCTTCTGTTATTGTAAAACACAGCATTTCAATATATTAAGACACAGGAACCCATTACTAATGAATACATGTGTTGTTAGAAAGACAGTTGCAATGTAGAGAGACAAGAGCGGGTGAAAGAGAGTGTGCGAGAGAGGGAGAGAGAGAGAGAGAGAGAGAAAGAAAGAGAGAGAGAGAGAAAGAAAGAGAGAGAGACAGAGAGCGAGAGAAAGAAAGATAAAGAGGGAAAGAAACTCCCCCAGTAGTGGTTTTGGCTGAATACGCAGGGTTTTCCAGTGTCTCACTGGGGGACAGGGGAATTTCACACACGCATGCTGGTTGCTTACACTGGCGCACAAGGCTGGTACAGTATTACAGCACATTAGCATCTCTATTTGGCATTGTTTGCTTTGCCTCATGCCTCCACATACAAACACACATGCTTGTGCGCACACAACTCCTGACCATACAAGCCAACCACAGGCACCATGGGAATAGTCTATTGGCTACTGGCAAAGCCGATGCCTGGTCTGAGTCCAAGACAGAGCAGAGAGCAGAGCTGTGAAGGGAAAATGCCACTGAAATTCAGTCACTCAACTCTTACACGTTAACATTTAATATATAAAAAACAAATCAGCTTTTAAACACTTTCAATGTTTACATTTGAAGTTAGCTTAATTATTACAATTCCAGGGGTGGGAAGTATGTCTTATGATTATATTATATTGGCATTACTGTGTTGTGTCTCCAAAATATTTTGATAAAAGACAACACACGTTTGCTTTGCAATGCGTCATGCAGGTTTTTGTGTCTGCATGTATAAATGTGTGTGTGTGTGTGTGTGTGTGTGTGTGTGTGTGTGTGTGTGCAGTGACTGATGGCAGCAGGCCAGCAACACAGCTCCTCCTCATGGTTGATGAAACCCACAAATTCATACAGCCCTGACACCACAAGGTTTGTGTGCTGCTCTACAATATTAAAACACACTTTCACAATGTATTTTCAGGGTTTTGTTAGAGCACTGGGTCTCAACAACCTTTGTTGTGCGGTTTTGTACTGATTTTTGAGTTTTAGTCATGTGTGTTTTATGTGAGCCTGAGCTTGTGTTCCCGACTACTATGTTTGAGTGTGCTTATGCGCTTGTTGGGTGTGTTCATGCAACTGTGTTTGTGTCTGTGTAAGACACTGGGCAAGATAGAGTGTGGTGGGAATCAGGTGTAAACCCAGTCCTTAGATGGCCAGAAACCAGCATACATAAATATTTACATGACAAAGAAGAAAAAAGAAGAGGGGGAGGAGCAAAGAAGAGGAGCAAGGACAGAGAGAGAGATGACAAAGGCAAGGAGCTCAGGGAAGAATATCTGGAGTGTGAGGTCAGGAGGTGAGAAAACAGGAGACAGGAGAGAGGGTGAGGAAGTAAAATGAGAGACTGTTGAGGATCAGAGGAAAAGTGAGGTCTAATCTCCGATAATCTCAGATAATCTTACCAGTTACAGTGTAATTTCTGGGCCCATCAATGTGTGTAAATACGGTTCCTACGCCAGTCTGGTTCAGGTGGTACTGTTGTATGTTTCCATTGGGACGAGTAGGCTCAGACCAGCTCACATGGAGGGAGAACGGGCTTAATGCTGCTACCACTGGAGGTTGCATGCCCTCTGGGACTCCCTGGACTGTCACTGCCACCACCTAAATACACACATGGACATTCACACAAAAAATATAACTATAAAATATAACACATTTCTGATATTTTACAGAATATAAAAGGTGTGGCTAACAGATGGATTTCTGCTGTGACCATTTATGAATGTAATTAACACGATCACAACACAATAAAAAAACTGCATCCAAATTCAGGGCTTCTCTTTCTAAGGTAGTAAAAACCTTGTTGATGACATAGAAAGGCATTTGCTGGTAATTTAATTTATTTCCCGAAAAATAAAACAGAAAGGTAAAATGTGGACAGCAACACATTTTTATGTTATAACCTTCTGCCAAATATGCCCAAAACAGGGAACACATGAAACCAAAACACAAACTGTCACCCACCTGCATCATGGAAAAAAACATGCTCTACTGTATATACTACTAGCAAATAGTAGCAATCTGCAATGCAAAAAAGACCCCAGACAAAATAAAATACAGTATAATGTTTTGAGTGACTGTCTTATTGTACATTCTTTGTGTAGTATCTGTGGGCCCTTGTGAATGCTGGGTGAATGTGGAGACCACAGAATCACAGGGCAATCTGCTGCTAATGGCAACAGGGATATCCTGCCTTAATAGACTGTCACTAGCACTTCCCCCACCTGTCCCACACAGTGCTATGCAATTAGAAGACTGCTACTACAACTAAGGAGACACACATACATGTGCACACATATAAACACACACACACACACACACACACACACACACACACACACACACACACACACACACACACACACACACACACACACACACACACACACACACACAGGTACATGCAGGTATGCACGCAAATACAAAGAGGGGGAAAAGAGGAAACAGAAAAGAAGGGGGAGAAGAAAATAAGGAAGACGCAGAGAAAGTGTTGTATCAGTGAGTGCTTTACTGTGTGGTTAAGATTTTGCTCAAATGTAAAGAAAATAAAACCACCTATTGTATGGAAGTGTACCCTAAATGCTGGAAACTTAACATAAAGTTGACTTAACTTTGCTTTGATGGGGAACTAAACTCTGACGAACAGAAATTAGTATCCAGAGTTGAGCAGCACATGGGCTAATGAGCCAGAAGCACCTGGGTACTCCAGGTTCCCTTTGAGGTACTACCTGGCTCTATATACACCTTTTTGATTTGTGCATCATATAGTTTATTGATAGGGTAGATTTATAAACATGGCTAATCATCAATAATAGCTCAGATATTAAATAGAATAGAGATGCTTACATTTTACTCACATCTCACTCGCAAGCATACGTCACAAGGATACTCTTCAGTCAACCCTTATTTCTGTATACAAAGGAATGGAAACTTGGGAGGGACAAAGGAAAATGGGATTGTGTGTCTGTTGGACACCAGATGACTGTGTGGTTGGACAGTGGAAAGGAGTGAGGATGAGAGAGGTGAAGAGACAAAAGAAACTACAGTTAGGAGAAACTGAAGCGAGCGTTTGGATCAAGAGGGTGACAGAAGACAAATAGCAGAGAGAACAGGACAAAAGGATCCGAAGACAGAGGAGGACCAATCGCTCTTCCTCTCTCTCTCTCTAAGTGACCAACCGTATTAGATCAGCACCTTCTGTTGTCACAGCAGGTGTGCGTTTGTGTGTGCCTGTGTTTGTTTGTCCGTGTCTGTGTGTGTGTGGGTATGTGAGGGAGCTGATGCCAGGTAATTGCAGTGGTGTATTAGGTTAGCCCAAGTTATCCCATAATTGGGACTGTTTGGCCAATTTTCACTGGTGTACAAACTAATCCAACTCACTCCCTTTCCACCCTCTGCTGGGAGTGTGTGTGCTTGTTTGCGTGAATGTGTGTAAGTCTGTGTGTGAGAGAGGTAGCTAGACAAAGAAAGCGAGAAAGACAGAGATTGAGTTTGTGGTGTGCATGACCATGCTTTAGGGTTTGTGCATGTTCTTCTCGTCATGTAATTCTCAGATAAACAGAAACAAGTTAGAGCCAGGATGACCACTGAGCCTGCTTCCATAGAGAACTGTTTGTGCTATGAGAAGTCAAGTTGGTGCATCATTTGTATCCTGTTTTATTCTATTAGATTCATGCAACATGTTAACTGTACAGTTCAGTCTTGTATACAGACACAAACATCTCCTGAGAGCAAAACCTAAAATAAAAATGTTATTAAATTCTGGGTCAGATCTTACACATTACACCTTAAAGTAATTAACTTAATATGAGAGGCAATTTTCTCCTTATGTCTTTTAGGGTTTTTAGGCTTTTGGGTTTTTTTAATTCACACAATCAGACTAAAAACTGACAACAGGAACAAATTACTATTCCTGCCAACACCACTGAGAATCAACAGCCAATTCTACTCTGAACAGCTTTAACCTGATTTCAGTTCATTGCTTTGGTTCATAAATTCACATTTTTCGTTTTCAGCAAACAAGATCAGCCAGCAGACATTACCCTACCTAGTATAAACTGGCAAGTGGGAAAATGTGGATAATTTCACAAAGTAGCTTAAATGAGCAAAAGATCAGATCTTCACAAACTACATTTAAATGTTGAGCGAATACAGAAAATGGTGTAATGTGGACAGAAACATGGATAATGTTCTGGCAAACAACTACTTACTTTTGTTACATTATCCATATATTGCCCTGATAAGCCGATAGTATGTTGGACTTTGAAGTATTTCTGCTTCTCTCAGGTTCACCCACATTACCTGCGCCCCACTCTTTGCATGGGTCTGGCTGCTCAGGCTAGAAAAGGTTTCCACATGATGATGACCATGAACATAGACGACTGGCTAGCAGCCTACTCATGAGAACATCCACTGATATAGATTGACTTGGCAGGTATTGGAGCCAAGCAAAGGTGACATTAGGATCTTTTAATAAGGTGAGAAATCCAATAATATTCACAAATCAGCATATTACCCATCCATATTAACAAAAATGTAATACTGAATGCCTAAAACAATGACAGAATCACTATGTGCATATTAGGAAAGCCTACAAGAATGTTCTTGTATTATTCTTTCTCTTTCTTAATCTCACCGATCATTTACCACTCCTTTCTTTACCACTGTCCGACATCTAATTATTCCTATTTCATCTATGTCATCATTCTCACCAACAATCCTTTATTGTACACATTATTCTGTCCATCTTCTAGTTTTCTATCGACCCCTCACAACCTGTTCAACCAACTCTACCTCCATCTAATTCTCTCTCGTCCATCCACCCTCCAGTGACAAATCTACAGGCTTCGTTTTTACGTAAGAATGTTCTCATCAAAATGATGACATGTTAAATTAGCTTTAAAAAAAAGCCAGAAAGACAGTTTTCAACGTGAGCTTTCATCACCCCTAAGCCGGAAAAATTAATTGTTGTGGTGATATCAGCTCTGCTACAGCCAGAGAGATAGCAGGGGGGAGTTCTGTGTGAAGCTATTATGGACGCTATCACAAACATCAGGGAGGCTCAGCAAATCCAGAGCCTCGCATACAGGGAGAGAGCGGAAATGAGGCTAAATAAAAACTTGTTCCGACATGGAACAACATCCCACACTGTAATTTCTCAACAACAAAGGTCAGACACAAGTTTACAATTTGTAGAATCTCACTTGCAGAACAACTGTGCAGCTGGATTATGATGTAAACAACATCTAGAAACCCGCACCTGAGGAGGCTTTTACGAGAGGATAAAAGGACATTTAAAGGCCACTGGAAAAACAATGGATCAGATGAGCGACCAACTGCAGAAGGACAATGCTGCAAGGTTTCTCTTGTAAGTTTCCCCTGCTGCATGTCCAGGAAATTTCTCCTTGACGGAGCAAGGCAGGAAAAGTGATTATTGCACACCTGTATTCAGACAGGTAAGGGGTACTCAGGTGTGTAGGAGCACAAGAGTCTAAGCTCCTGCACACTGTTGACTATTATGGTACATGTATTGATTACCGAAGAAGAATGAATAAAATTAAAAATACTGACTTATATTGATTAGAAATTTGAAAGATACCTATGCATTTTATCTCAAAGCAATGTTCTCTTTGTGCTCTCTCTCTCTCTCACACACGTACACTCCTTTAATTGTTCATCCTGAATTAAAGGAGTGAACTGAACTACGGAGTAAAGTGGTACTTAGTTCAGTGAAGCTCAGTCCATCTTTAGAGGAGCTATTAGATAATCATACAGGGGAATAATGTCTTTATGAAATGGGGTGCTACAATAGAGTAAGGTTTTGTGTGTTGGTGTGTGAAGAGAGAGGGCTGCTGGCAGGACAGAGACAATCAAATAGCATCAAGTAGAAATCAATGGAACAGCTATCTCTTTCCAACTGTATGTGCAATTGGTAACTATGTACACAATAACTACAATATAAGTGTTACTTATGAGTCACTTATTGGTTATCTTAAAAGCTAGTGGCTGATATTTCAAGCTTTACAAAAAGGCAGGCCAGCCCAGTTCTGTGTATTTGCTTTGAATGCTCCAAACTCCCAGCACCCCCTGAACTTCATACTGCTAAAAACTTTAATACTGATGCAGACTCTGTATTATATTTGTGACAGGTAAGCATAAGGTTTGCCACAGAAACTGCTAATAAGCTGATACTGTGACGCAACACATTAGACTGACACAGCAGAACTGTAGTAGCAATGACAAAAACACAGATGTAGTCTTACCTTTGTGCTGTCGGTACAACCAGCCCGGTCACAGACCCTCAGCTGGTAATTGTATTCCTGGAAAGGCCTGATCCCACCCACATCAGTAAAACTCTTTTCATCACCACGGTAGCGCTCTTGTCCATCCCGCAGTATAACATAGTGGGTGATGTCCCCTGGTAAAATGGAGAAGTCACTTTTCAATCAATGTCAGAAGTTTCTCAATATTCAAAAGAAGTGAAGTGTCTTGTTGATTTTCAAGCCCAAATCCACAGTAATCATGAACACCCCTCTCCTGAAGGTAATTCGACTGAACCACATCTACAGAAAGGGTGATTTTTAGTGATACATGCACACACGTATACACACCATTAGGCCTGGCGGGTGCTTGCCATATCAACTGGATGATGTCATCTCGTTCCCCTAAGCGACTCCAGCGGGGTGGTGCCACTCCCCACGGTTTGTCTTCACTGGTGGTGACTGTTATAACGTTACTGGAGCCTCGTCCAAAGCTGTTCCAGCCCCTCACTCTGTACTCATAGGTGGTGAAGGGCTCCAGGTCAGAGTCTATTAGAGAGTAAGTAAGGTAGGAATGACAGAAGAAGAGGAGTAAATGTGATAGAACAACAAAATAAGGCAGGGTGCAAGAAAATCATTTAATCAACAAATCTGTCAGCAAGATTGTCAATAAATTGATTTATGAATCATTAACCAGCACTGCAACGAGTACAAGTGATTAATAATGTAAGTGCACACATAGTAGGATCTAATTCCAGTATGCAAAAAATCAAGTTGTCAACTCGTTGCACGTTCTAACTGAAAGAGCTAATACATGTGTGAAAAAAGAGAGCTATCCATTTTATAAAAGACAAGAAAAAAAAGAAAAGAAAAAAAACAACTGTAAATTATCAAAAAGAAAATCCAATACAACAAAGACTTTGCATCTGCTGATTTGAATTATTGAGTGCATTACTTTAATTTGACTGTACAGTCTGTCAATGCAATGAAGTTGCAATATTGAGAAAAGTTAAGATAAGCGATTCAAAATATACTTTGCACTCCTCGCCAAAAAAAATTCTGATGGACTGTTGTACAAAAGGGTGAAGCTTGTGACCCTTTTGTACTACAAGGGAGTTGTATTGCCAATGTAAGAACACGTTATATATACCAAATACATGCACTATCACTGGGGTGCATAGTTGTAAACGTCAGGCCGTTACTGAAGCATTCTGGGAGACGGGTTGTGACAACCCTTCTGGTGAGGTATACATACAGGAGCATATACATACAGATGCCCTTCCACACACTCACATGCGCATTATTTTTAGGAGTGTTAAGGGACTGCTGCTGTAAATGAGACCATGTTTTAACCGCCAGTTTGGGACTCTTGTCTTTACTACTGTGATAACTGAAGCAGCAAAACACACACAGCGACTGCTATGTGTTTGCATAGCTACATGCCTAAAAATTGAATTTCTGAATTTGATTAGGAACCAATTCCAAAAGTTATAAATACAAATTGGATGTGGACAATACAGTATATATTTATATCAATGTGTAGCTATTTGTGTGTGATCTACCTTAGGATTTTTCCCAGCGAACCATAGCATGATAACCCGCCTGTATGTATGTGTGTGTGTGTGTGTGTGTGTGTGTGTGTGTGTGTGTGTGTGTGCGCATGAGAAACATCTGGTGTATGGTGGGTGGCGACAGCTTTATGTGCCTCTGCCCAGATGGTGTCACAGCATTGCCTAGAAACTCTTATTCTAAATGACCCCCCCCCTCCCACACACACAACCACGGACACTACAGAAGCACACCTAAATGGTAACTAACCGGACACTAACGCACACAAAAAACATGTCATTATTGCACAACCACCCATACACACATAACATCCACTACCACAATTAGTCTTGATTAAACAGACGTATCTACCCAGATAAATAATGTGTGACTCAAAATCCTGATGCTACACGCCCACAAACACCAACACACACATACATACACCCCTGCCACAGCACAAACTCCCTTTTGGCTGATAAATAGTGGAGAATGTTAAAAAATGCCATTTAAAGGCCCATCTTTAAGTTTTAATGACACACAAGTGTACAGCACAGAGAGAGTTACCACGTTAAAAGCTATCAATGTACACTCCAACAGCTGTCTTGATGTCTGTGTACGCGTGTGGAAGGGCATCTGTCTCTAAAACCCGTTGATTGCAGCGGCTGACACATTTAGAGTAAATGCAGAATTGGTTTCCGCATGCTCAAAATGTCTATGAACGGTGTGTTTCACAGATGGCTATATTCTGTTCTAGTTGTTCTTCATCATGGCTCAGAGGTCAGAAGCAGGGGTGCAAATATACTATGAATGGGCAAAGGGTTTAAAACTCAATTACATCAAGCAACCAGAGGCATGCTGAAAAAAGAAAATAGTATGTGATTAAAAAGCAAAACGTTAATGTTGGTGCTGCTGACTTACAATATTTGAACTACAACAGCATGTAAAGTTAAGGAAAGGTCTGAGAAAACTACTTGTGTAACGTCACTCAGGTAACTTTACTTGAATAAACTACAATCCTCATACCCAGGACAGAAGTCTTTCCAGCTGCTCAGATCACACATTGACACACAACCAACTCAAATTCTAGTTTCCAAATACTAACACGCATGTTTGCAGCAGAGTACAGTGGAGAGCAGTGATTGGAAAAGGAGGCTGAAAAACTGCTTGATCAAGGAGAAATTGGTCGGACTTGAAGAGGTACAGGAGGCATTGAGTGGTAAAAACATTTTGTTTTAAAGAGAGATAATGAAACAGGCAAATTTGATTGGCGGCAAAACAAATGTATGTCCTTGTGGTTAGAAAACTAGGCTTGTCACCAAATACGCTCAACACTAAGGTCCAAAAGGTTCAAGCAAAACAAATATATATATAAACATACTAAACATAAGCCATGCCAATTACTATGGAAATGTTAGGTAATTTAAAGTGTAACCTATATTTTGTTCCCACCAAACACACACAATTACCTGTATAGGTGTATCTGTTGGAATCGCCGCTGTACACAACCTCCTCATGGGACGGGCACAGGCTCCCCTCAAATTGCAGGTTCTCAGTGTGTGTGTGACTGTATGCGTCTGCCATTTTGTATGTGTTATCACTTCTGTTTGTATGTGTAGACAGGCCCCGAGTGAGAGTTTCATGAGTGGTGTTAAAGGAAGTTGAGTATGTTGTGGAGGGTTTATCAGGGTGCTTGTGCGCAGACAGGACCCATGTGCAGGCGTTCGTAGATGGATCGAGGTCACACAAGCCACAGTAAGCAGTAGAAGCTGCAGCTACAGGACACACGGCGCCCTGCAAACACTGGTGCTGCACAGAGGAGGAAGGGAGAGAGAAAGAGTAGAGAGACCAAATGTAACTATGAGGTTCAGAATATTTATTTGCTTTAAGTGATTTGTCTCCATGATTGCTGAGCACACTGGCACAACTACCACAGAAACTAATTTCATCGAAGCTTACTATTATCTTTTACAAATTCCGAAGGGTTTCTCTCCGTCTCTATCACACAATACATGCAGAATGTAGCTATGTTCGTGTTAGTGTGTGGTAAGCATGGTCCTTAATGACATCATTAGAGCTAATGAGAGTTCCTACCCTTTGTCCCTGTGTGTGTGCGTGCCTCTGTTTGTGTATGTGTGTATGCGTGTGGCTGTCTCATGCTGACTTAGGAACACACAAACACTGCATGACCCCAGTTGATAAATGGAAGATGGCCCAATCCCCAACTCCTGATGTGACAATGAGTTTGGAGGGGAGAGAGAGAGAGAGAGAGAGAGAGAGAGAGAGCAAGACTGTGGACAAAAGTGAGAGGGAGAGGGATAAATTCTACCTACCAATATCCATTGGATGTGTAAAGGCGGTTCTTTTTTCTGCCAGAGTAGCTTTTATTTCTGAAGCTTGAAAGCCACTTGTGACTTGCAAGTATTCATTGCCAGTTGATATCAATTTCATATCCATAGGTGCATTTCAATTAGTTTTCTGTACAAATGTAGTTTGTCTTGTCAATGTGTCACCTCTCCTCTTTTTCCTTCCACTAATATGCACTTTGCAGGAAATACAGTTTTAACATGCTTGTTAAACACAAAAAATGATGGCAAAACAATGCTTGGTTATTGGAAATGTGGCAAAAACAACATAGTACAACACAGAGACACAAACAGTTGTACACACACCACACACATTCTCTCATATACCTGTATCAGCAGGCCGGGTGTGGGTTCATCTGCACACACGTGTCGTTGAGGGTCATAGCCAATCCCATTGCAGCATTCCTCCTCCTGATGTATGACCTTTGATCCACAGCACTGCAGTGTCACTGTGGCATTGCCAGCAGGGTGCATTGTGGGATATCCATCATTACTTACACAGCACAGAGAGGTTGAAGAGTTGATATACTCCTGACCACAGCAGACAAAACCTAGAGATAAGAAAACACACATCACATTATTGTTTTGAATACATTTGATTTCTGATCCTACTGTAGCAGGAAATTATCTTTTATGGAACACCTTCCACTGCTCATTTACAGACTACAAATGACGACTGTGTATTTTAATTCTCTAAAGAATACGTTTTAAGTTCTGGATATTTAAATTAGCTACAAATGTACTACGCACATTTCTATCATTTGCATGCTGTGGTTATATATTTACATTCTACAGTGATGTATGTTTTGTGTCTCACTTTGGCAAAGAATAATAGCCTTTCTATTGTTTTTCTCATCACCTCTGCTTCTCCATACTTAAGCAAGTCAAAATACTCAAATACTACTCATCGATATTATTATTTCCTCCTCTTTCACCTACCTCCACAACCTCGCCTCCTTCCTCAATCCCTTCACCTCCTATTCTTTTCTCTCTATGCTGTCAAAAGATCCAGGCCATGCTGTATTGTCTCTCCTCTACACTTCCCAAACTCTCGTTTCCTCTTCTCCTCAACCTCTATTTTCCAGTCTGCACAGAAACAGTATTTACGCTGCTCTGAATATTAGTGTGCATCTTCTCTTATCAACTCTTATCCTCCTTTCCTCTTCGCCTTCCCTGTAAGCCTCTTTTTCTCTCCTGTATTCATCTCTTCATACAGCAGTAATATTCAGGCTAGGCTGTCGAAAGTGCGCAAGGGGAGAGGAAGTTTTTCAGAGAGCTGCCATCTCTGACAGTGATAGGTGATGTCTTTCTGCTACCACTTCACCTTCAGCAGCAAGGTGACATTTAAAATACATATCACTCCATTTCCCTGTAAATGTTTTGCAGCTGAATACCAAATTCCAAACCATGTTTCTCCACATACTCCAGCGCTTCATATTTCACATTCAAATAACTTGAGTCACTTTAAATGATTGACAAATGAAAACTGTTAATGTGTCTGAACATTTGAAGTAGAAAGACTCGGTCTTGGTGGATAAAATAAAAAATTTGCCTCCATACTGGTAAAAGTTCTACTTCCTTCTGGTCGGAAAAGCTGCTAATTCAGTCTTTGGCATATAATGTCTTTCTTATTGAAAATATAAGGTTAGCTAAATGTTTTAGTACTATACTGACTAAATTAACTTTCACACAAATGTGACACCCCAACATAAACATGCTGCCCCAGGAGGAGAGGCAAGATGGAACCTAAGCAAACCCAGCTAGGACCCACGGCTATTCTACCACCCAGTTTGCTCATGGCTGATGTCCAGTCGCAGGAAAATTCTGCCTAAACCAGCAATGGGAGGTCGGTGACTCTTGTGCCCATATTTTTTACAGAGACCTGGCTCCATTTTGGCCCACCGGATCAAGCTGCACTTGAAGGGCGGACCACAGGACAGAGCCCCAGACATAAATATGTCACTTTTTACAATATGGGACCTTTAAAGGGAGTACACATGGTGCCTTCTCTTCAGTGGCGCTCCTAATAACACAAGTTAAGCCAATGTGGTTACTTTGGCATCTTAGCTTAGTTGAGGGGGAGGATTGTCAAGCTTTGGCCTTGCAATGGATTAGGACTATAAAATTGTCCTGCTATAATACTGAGTCAGCAAAGTAACCCCCCACTGTGAGAATGCATTGAAAATACAAATGAGCATGGCATGGCACGACACAGCTCAACTAAAATATCATAACTGTGCTGATGGAAAAAGGACAAATCGTATTTTAATGAGAGTCCAATTGAAAAAAAAGCTTCTCATTTTAAATCAGACTGAAATGTTATAAGAACCCCTTGGTCTTCTGTGATCATTTAG
The DNA here is from genome assembly GCA_038501785.1 of Myoxocephalus aenaeus. Lineage (NCBI taxonomy): Eukaryota > Metazoa > Chordata > Actinopteri > Perciformes > Cottidae > Myoxocephalus > Myoxocephalus aenaeus. The sequence continues at coordinate 1,831,480 of JBAMJR010000116.1, forward strand.
TTTATTTTGAAATAATCTAACTTTCATGAGGTATTTAGCAAATTCATCCTAACAGCCGATGACATGCTGATCTGTGGCACTATCTACCCCCAGCTGTGTTGCCCATTTTATTTGACAGCAGACATTAAACACTAAGTCATTGCATTGTACCATGGCCTCGCCTTTTAATAGGGCTGCAGCTAGTTGTGGAGTGATAAATAACTTATTGTTTAACAACCCAATCAGCGCTCACTCTTTGCGCACATGAAAAGCGGTTCATTTAGGCAATCATTTCACTTAAAGGCCAGAAGTGGAGGGTGGCACATATTTTCTCCTGCGCTGTTGCAGTGCATTATATCCTCACCGCATCCATCACAGGCAACATGTGACAGGGAAATGCATGTGTATGTGTATGTGTGTTTGATTGTGTGACATAAAGGCAGTCTGACGGCTAGTAACTCACTTAGCAGCGGCAGCTGTTGCAGAGTGGGGGCTTGGTGGCCAATTCCCCCAGCGCCTTACTTCAGCTTCAATGACGCGCAAATAAACAGCTCAACACTTTTCCAAAATAGCTTCCTTCCACTCATCCCTCGTCCTCTCGGCATCTTCACCTCTACTCCTCCCTCCCGTCCGGACACCAGGCCCTCTGCGACTCATAATTTTTACTCATTTATCTCTCCCAAGCAGTCAAACGGTCTTTCCATGTATCATTAAACATGGCTTTGTTAAAAAACACTGCATATCTTTTGCTTTTTCTGACTTTAGGAAATGGCAACTTTATCACCTGTGATCTGAAGTTCAGGAGTTATCTCCTGCCACTTCTCTTCCCTCAATCTGTTCTTTTTCTGATCATTCTTTTTTTTTCTACCTTCTTTTAACTCTTCCCTTTCCCCAATGCTTTATTTTACTTGTCCCATCATCCTATGATAATATTACTATCCCTTCTTTCTGTTCCAACATTTCTACCTGTTCCTCTTTCCCCATATTTTTCTCATCATCTTTTCATCTTCTTCATTTCCTCTTCCTCATCCAATATTGCTTTCTCTATCGCTCTCTCTGCATCCATTCAGTTCATAGGTCTACATTTGTTTATTTACTGCTCTGTAGCTAAACTTCACTGTTGAATTATCACCCATTCAGCAGAAATTCAATCCCTGTCTTTGTAAGTGTTATCTGAGTTTGGGTTTGTGTGACATGCTTGTACATTTGTGTTAGCGTTTTGAAACACACACCTACTATGTTCTCCTCCTCTCTGTAAGCTGTGTGCATTTGTGCATGCGTATGCATGCGAGTGTATGTGTTGACAACAGTTTAACACACACCTCTTGTTTTCTCACTTGCATTGCAAAATGCTTCAGCCCTAATCTTCAGATTTACGTTGGATTTGCATACATTCGTTAATAGCATCGGGAGCGCCGCGTCAACACAAGGTGCTTAGACAACGTGAATTATTATTAGGGTTTCAGTCATTCCACTTAATGATAAGTCAATATTTAGCCCTGCCAATGAACTACTGATAAAAATGTGTGTTGTGGATTAGGGTTATCCGAGCTCTCTAGGAGACCAAAACCCCTCCACAACTTTAAACAAACCAAACACTTTTAAATACCTGAATATATTACGAGAGGTTTTGGCACAAAGTGCAAAGCAAGTGCACACATACTCAGTCTGTGTTCATGCATACCAGCACACACACAGTCACATTGAAGAAGCTTTCATAGACGCAGTCTGGAAGCACACATCTGCACGTGCACACTCATACACAGAAAGGATCAAGCACATACGAGCTGATGTAGTTATTAAAGAACAAGCTTATCACAGATATAAAGAATACATTGGCGTCGGCATATATGCCGGTCAATAAGTTACAAAAAATATCAGAGAAGAAACGCTAAAGACATGTTTGAACTTTTGTGTGAATTCAATCTGTTTAAATTAATATTTCTTGGAGAAAGCTTTACTGTATATTGTATCTGATAAACAGAAACCAAAAAGTACCTGCAAATTATACATTTATATATATTCATACATACAAATAAATGAGTCATTTGTGACAGGCTATTTTAACAATCAAAAATTCAGAATTGTCATGATACAGGATCTTACAGAACACACAGTAATACCCTTTTTGTTTAATATTTATTATAGTTGAGAATATATTTTTCATAGGTATATTTATGAGGGTATATTATATATTGTCAACTCAACTATTAATGTATTTTTGTTGAGTTATTTAATTTCCTGCTTTGAAATCCTGCTCAATATCTTGGTGGTCACAACTTATAAACAACTCAATTAAAATGATCCTTATCAAATATGTTGTTTGTTATGCATTTGTTAAAACAAACTACATCAGTTCTCATGAAACTCTCAATAAAGGGTATCAGCCTCAACTATCCAGTGTTGGTTGGGCTCTAAACACACACACACACACACACACACACACACACACACACACACACACACACACACACACACACACACACACACACACACACACACACACACACACACACTATGCACAAGGGAGTGTATTGAATGTGTGTGTGCGCGCACTTTGTGCTCCAAAGGGGCCGACTATATGCCATGTCGAGAGATGAAATCGCAGTGGATTGACTTTCTCACACAGTGTGCACAGTGTTCCCATGTGGACACACACATGTGGATGTTGGGGGCAGCAAGCACACACACATAATCAAAGACACACACACCTACTCTTTTCCCAGCTGACTGGTTGTCCTCTTGTCTTTTTGACGTCCTTTTAAAAAAAATTCATCTCAACAACATTACCAGCTGGGCATTTGTGTGACATTGTGTGTACGTGCATCTTTGGCTGTATGAGTCTTGAGTGTTTGTTTCAGTGTGTGTGTTTGTGTGTGTGTGTGTGTGTGTGTGTGTGTGTGTGTGTGTGTGCTGAGCTTAGGGAAATGCTTTGGTGGCAGTTATATTTTCACCACTCTACAGGGATTCACTAAAAACTGAGACACAGCAAGCAGCTGTTCGTGTGTGTGTTTAGTGTCTGTGTGAGAAGGGGGACCGAGATGAATATAGACATTGTGATAAAGAAATACACAACTTAAAGAGTTTGACAAATGGATAAAACAAGAAAAAACTATTAAAAGATGTGATACAGGATGAGCAAATTTAGCTAAAATAAAGAACGTAACATACTGTGGATGCACCAAAATCATGTGTTGGGTTTGTATGGTTATCAAGTACATATCAATCACGTGAATCAGAGTCACCTTTATTAGCCAAGTATATGTGGACATACAAGGAACTTGACTCCATTTTGTTTTTTTGCATCTCTCTTGATGTACTTATAAATAGAAATAACAGATAGGGACAAGGACAACGAAGGTGGACAAATAAAGGTAAAGGACAGACAGGACTGTAATGCACAGATGAAGTGAAAACGATAGGTGTAAAGATAAATTATACAAAAAGCACCAATGTCCAACAATACAATAAGAAATAAAATCTCAACGCAAAAGTCAAGTGATAGAGATAGATATAACCGTTTTTGTTAATACAAAAAAAACACACAAAGATGTTACTTAATTAATTAAACTACATATTAAACTACATATTTTAAAGCACACACACAGAGACTCCAGAGCAGATGTATTTATCTCACAGGTAATCCCATATGCTTTCCACTGCTTAAACATTCTGCCGACACCCATTCTTTCCTCAACCCTACCAGAGACATTGTAGCTGACAACACAAAGACCCATGAACCTCTTTCAGGTTATCCATCACTGTCATCAATGTAATCTGAGAGTTGGTGAGTTGGGGGTGTGGCAGAGGCCCTATGTAGCACCAGGATGTTCAAAACAAGTGCTGGCCAGCAAGCAGAGATTCTCTAGTGGCTACCTATATGTCTATGTTAATGCTTCCAAGCCTTGGGTGCATCTCCAGAGGAGACTTTGGCTCAGTGGTTAGCATCTCCCTCTTTCAATCAGAGGATTGGTGGTTCGAACCCTGGCTCCGCTAGTCCACGTCGATGTGTCCTTGTGCAAGACACTTAACCCCTAATTGCTCCCCGTTGCTGTGTGTGTATAGAGCAAACATGTAAGTCGCTTTGGATAAAAGCATCAGCTAAATGTAATGAGAAAATGTTGTGTTGAACTTGACAAAATTCAAAGAGGAATTTTGTGAGACTCATTAGTTTGGATAACTTTTTGTACAGCTTTATTTCAGTGCAAGAAAGCCAAAATGTAACACCCTATAAATTAAGTTTAGTAAGCTACACTTCATGTTTGTTTTTTTGTCAAGGTGAATGCAAGCACTGACATCTTTTGAAATTAATAATAAGCACTGGGAATGCATCTTCACCAGAAAAAAAATGGTTACTGTTTGTTGAAAAATGGTTCAACACAAAGTAACACAAACAAGTTTAAATATAATAATGGGCACCTTTGTCATATGACCTGAACAGCAGCACGAAGCAGTCGTTAGTTGAATAAAGGGTAACTAAAACATCCTGCCCCTGTGGTGTAGGGATAACAATTGAACAGAGAACAAAGGGTTTTAATGATTGTAATACACAGTGATGTGGAAGTACGTAGCACAACTATGCAGTCTTCCATTGCAACTTCATCCTGTAGTAGTCAATTAAAGTAAAGTAGTACAAATGTCAAGGTCTCACATTCTCTCCCTGCTCATACCTGGAAAGTATGTCTTTTAATATTGTTAACTTGTAAACTTTTGATAAATCCACAATGTAACAACAACAGTAACAACACAAAAACACACACACACACACAAACACATACACACACACACACACACACACACACACACACACACACACACACACACACACACACACACACACACACACAGATTGTCCTCCTCTCTGTGCTCCTGACAGCCTCTGGTTTTATTCTTGCCAGTCATTAAAGTAAACCTAATAGAAAAGCCATCATCATAAATACATTAACATAGAGAGAAATGTCTTCCTGTGTTCAGAGAGTACTCGATCTTCTAAAGCAGCCAGACGCTGCTGTTTGGAATGCACTACCGTTGGCCATTTGCTACCCATCATTGATGAGGGGCTTTTGGCAATGATAAACACACAAAACCACACACACACACACACACACACACACACACACACACACACACACACACACACACACACACACACACACACACACACACACACACACACAAACTGAATCTTTTGGCCGAAATAAAAAAGGACATGTAAAAAGGGTGTGTCTCTCTGCATAAAAAAAAACATGTACGAATGCAAACACATTGAGAAACATATACCGAATCAGACAGCCACATACAGAAAATGAGGCATGCATGCACCAAGTTGAAGTAATAAACCATGCACACATGTACACACAAACGCATCCACTCTCACAACTCCGCCAGGCTCTGAGTGAGCTAGCTTAACTACTGGGATAATTTCCCTCCAGCAAATGGTCACTGTGCCCTTGAAAAACATATTTGATTATTACTTTTTTTCCCCCTCCTCTTTTTTTCTTTTAGCATCATCACAGCCATTTTCATCACGCGCTCTGATGATGGCACGGCAAGGCGCGTTAAGATAACACCCCGGCACCGCCAGGCTTTTAACACTTAAACGGTGAAAAGGGATATTCAGATTTGTCCTTGAACGTTTGGATGGGCCTGCTGGGCTGGGACACAGGGAGGGAGTGAGGGAAGGAGTTAAAGAAATGCATACAATTTTAAGATTCACTTACTTTAAGAAAAAGTGAGGTGGGGAGGGCATTTATGGTAACAGCCACAGTGACAAATGGGGAAGGTGAGGTTGAAGGGCAGATTGAAGAGTTAAAGAACTGTACACTATAAAGAAAACTATGAAGGGGAAATGATTAGTGGAGCGCGCACAGCGAGGCGGGGGACTTTGGGAGAGTCAGGGAGCAACGGGAGGCCAAAGACACCACACACGTTCTTCCAAACACCATCTAATCTCACCTAAGTCCTAGCTAAACATCTTACATACAAACTCAGCGAGAGAATAAAAGAGGAGCAAGTGAAGAGCTTAAAAGTTGGTCTCGAACCTGCAACACAGGAGGAAATGCTGCAAGAAAACTGAGGCACTGAGGCACACACTGTCCAAAAATAAACAGTATTTAATCTACTTGAAAGTTAAATGAAAGCTGTTTAAACAAACTGGCAGATTTGGAAGGGAGGGATTTAGCATGGAGACTTTGTGTTATTGTATAACAACTACAGAATGCTGAGGAAAGGATTATAGAGACCATCTCAATAATACCCCAAAGACTGTAATGAGGCAGAGTATAAGCAAGGTCTGCCATTTAAGAGAGTATATTCCTCCTACTTAACGAGGTAAGTTTGAATAAAGACACAAGTAGGCAGGAATTTATACAAAATTAATGTAGTTAGATTTGAAGCCTAATTTATACACCAAAGTGCAAGCCATTACGTGGCAGGTGTAGATTGTACTGATTTAAACTGAAATCTGTTCTGTCAGATGTGGATGACTGAGTACGATAAATGAGAAACACATACTTGGGGTAAGGTGGACAGGAACAATGTCAACTGAGCTAAACCTAAAGAAACATTTAGAAGAGCACAGTCCACTGGCTCAGCTTTGGCTTTCTTTCTTCTTTGGTACAGGTTGTGTGAGGTGACGTTTCTGACCCAGACTCTATTTCACCTGATTCACACTAGTTTCCTGTTTCAAATAGTCTTGTGCACATGTGTATGTGTGAGTGCTTATACAACTGTGTGGCGCATAGTTTTGTACGAGTGTAGATATGGATACAATTGTGTATGTATATACATACATGCTTTGTGAGTGTGTGTGGTTGTGTATGAATGTTGTTGTATGTGTATGCTTGTGTGTATATCTACCTGTGCACATGTGCACGCAAGCCGGTATGTGTATCTATTGCCAGACGGCTGTCTCCTGGCATTGCTGTTCCCCTGCAGTGTGTGTGTATGGTTGTTGACAGTGTGGACGGTAATGTGTGATAGATCGCACTTCAGGGACCCCATAATCACATCAGCCTAACCTAGTCTATCAGCTGGGCACAATGGGATACCCTTCACTCCTCCTTTAATCTGCTCCATCTAGCTCTTCACCACTCTTCTGTTCTCTCCGGGTTTTTTTCTTCTTCTCTCATTCACTTTCCCTCCCTTTCTCTGTTTTTTTTCTTTTCGGTTTCCTGTCTTTGATGCATATTTTACAACTTTTTTTGTTCTCTTTCATTCTGTCTTTCTTTCGTCAACATGTATGTTTAATTGTGCATTATTTCTTACTATGTACATTTGAATAACAATGTTTTATATTGTGAGTATCAAAGTATACCTTATTTGTATTCTTCTCTCTATTTCTTTATGCCATAATTTTCCTTTTTTCATTGTATTTTGTATTTTTATGGTTGAACTTATTTATCATCTATTTTAAATATAATTTAATGCAATCTGTGATCTTCTCTTGGTTGCATTTTATTTCATGCTTTCTTATTTCTCTTTCTTTCACAAATCTGTCTCTCACTGTATCATTAAAAATACAAAACCCTGGACATGGTGAGAGGCACTGATGAGATTGAGTGGTGCCAAGGTTAAGTAGCATATCCTATAATAGGTGTTGCTGTGTGCGTGTTGTGTGTGTTAGTGTGAGTGTCTTGAAGCAGACGTGTGGGGTCGAGGTTGCATAGCCAGCCCCAGGGCTCCCCGACAGCGCAGTGCACCCGGCAAATGGCCCTTAGCCTTGCTAGCGCCGCTAGCCCTGCGATCCATCATACCATATGCTCTCAATGGGGAAGCTAACGCTAATGACTGATGAGTGGATGGGAAGGGGGCACCTAAAGGAAGGGAGGGGGAAGAGGAGGAAAAGAAGGTGGTGGAAGGAGAGAGGGGGAGCAAAAGGCTGGAGGAAAAAAGCAGAAGGCGAGGGGAAACAAGTTGAGGAAAAGTAAGCAAGAAGATGACAAAGGAGCAAAGGAGATGTGAGATGTGAATCTCCTGACACCTCATTTTAATACACTTGTCACTTTCACATAATCACTTCATTCCGTGCACTTTATTTAATTTTAATTTTAACTTTAATTTGTATATTCCGTAGTTCTAAATTGTAAATACTCAGTAGACCCAATTGTAAATATTCATGCTCCCTTTTATTGCACTCTGTTTTATGTTTATCGTTAAATGTTTATTGTTAAATGCTAAATGTCATGCACCTTCCGCCAGGACAAATTCCTTGTATGTGTAAACATACTTGGCAATTAAATGGTTTCTGATTCTGATTCTGAAATAAATTACAAAAGTAGATGGAGTGGAAGAGGAGGTGGGGAGCATGCACTCCTTGGGAGGGCACCTCAAATGAAGGATGACCATATAGCCTGTGCTTGGTTGGAAGAGAAAAGGGGATCGAGTGAAGGAGAAGAAAAGGAAACAGAGTAGAACACTTTCAAATTCCATGTCAAATCAAATTAACGAACAAAACTCTGTACATGAGATCAATGTTTGAGAGCGAAAACTCTAAAAGAGAGGATATTTGACTATTTAATGAAGAAACAACATTTTGGAAAAAAAGGGAGCAAGTTTCTATAATATGGGAGAGTAACAAATGATAACAGCCATGAAATCAAAAAACAAGTATTGTTTTTCTGATTTCTTGCTTCCTAGGAACTTTTTTGTCAGCATGCACATGTTTTTGTGTGGGGAGGAATCTTGTGTGTGTGTCAGTGTGTGTCTGTGTGTTTGCAGCTAGGCTAATGGAGTACTATAGTCCTGCCCATATGGGCCATTGTTTATGTGTGATGAATAGAGTCCACGTGTCTGTCTCTGGCACTCAACACTAAGCGAACCCTGCCGAGGGCACCCTGTTGACTCTGTGTGTGTGTTTCTGTGTATATGTGGGTGCATGTAGTCTATATGTGTAAAAGTGTGTGCGTGTGTGTGTGTGTGTGTGTGTGTAGGAGAGAGAATGAGTGTGTATTTGTCCTGCTGTGTGCTTGGCAGTGCCCTCAACGGTGCCATCCCGAGTGTGTTTCATCATCATCTGCCATGACAAAGATGTCTAATGACACACACATACACACACACACACGTACACACGCACATGCACAGTCCCATCTGTGCCATGGTATCCGGGTGCTTTGGGACACTGCGGGAGAGGAAGAAAGGGAAACGACCCCACGTTCCTGCACCATGTGTCTACCTCAACCCTTTTTGCTTTTCTCTCTTGTCCTATGATTTTATATCTCCCCCCCGCCCATAAACATTAAGAAGACGTCACCAGGGACTAAACTCTAACAAAATCCTTTTTGGGCCAGAGTAACTGGTTTTCTGAACAAAGGGCCTTTTTGTTGATTGGATTTTACAATAAAGGGTTTTCTCAAGATAAAAACAGTTTTCTATCCAGAAGGATCAGCATCCCATCAAACTTCACCCAAATGTGCTTTCATTGTTGGGCAAATAACCTAATCAGTGCAGAATATTTTCATTTCTCCCTTTATTCTAACAAAAGTGGGTTTTCATGTTTGAATCTGAGTGTTTTCTTTACTCACCTGGGGTATATGTACGCACTTCCCCACTCTCAGCATCACCACAGCACACCAGAGTATCATCTACAATACGGCCTCCACAGCATTGGACCCCATAGCCATCATGGAGGCTCCCACTACAGCAAAGCTGGCCGCCTTTCATGGAGTAAGGAACCCCCCCACAGCAGCTGTCACCCAGCCCTACTGAGACCCGGCCCTGCTCATGGTCAGGGCAGCAGTTTTCATCTACAAAGACAAGGACAGATGAAGGAAACACTTGAACGACATGGAAAAGATTAGACTCAAGTCAAGTAGAAAAGAGCAAATCCCTTGCAAGTGTAAACATATGAAGTGATTTGACACTCACTGGTTTTTACATGAATATAGTATCCTCCACAGCACTGGTGGTTAGGGAGCGCTGGGAGCAGTTTGCCATTGCAGCAGACCGGATTGGAGGAATTAATCAAACTCAGGTAACTGCCCTCACAGCAATGATGATGTGGTTTCTTAGTGTACAGCAGCCCACTGCAGCAAACCTGGTTGACATAAAATACATTGACATGGATGAGAAAATATGTAAACTAAATCCACACAACCACACAGACTGCCAAAGAGAAAGCCATCATGTCATTACGGGGATTGTTGTTTAAAGGCTTTCTTGATATATATATCACACCCACATTACCAATACACAATGTTCTTTGTGGTATAGTATATTTTTTCCGAGGTACTTGAGTGTGTCTCTTAACAATGACAACAAAATGTTGTCATTGTTTGTACCATTGGGTGCTGTGGGGGTAAATGTATAGCTGGAGGATTCACTGTGCCAACTTGGCTGGCATTCAATGACACAAGGATGGAAGTGAACGCAGATGACAAGTTAATCTGTTTAGAGAAATGAATCACCGCAAAAATGACCACTTAAATAGTGTGCACTCGGAAGACGAAATGTGAGAGTATGTATTTGTCTGTGGGTCGCTGTGTTTCTTTTGTGCTTTTGTGTCTATGTCTGGTGACTAATATCCTGAGGGAGTACACAGCAACAATGTATTCTCCACTTCAGATCAGCAGCCAAAGCAAAGACCCCGGATCCTCTATCTTGTTTTGACACATTATTGTTGTTGTTGTTGTTGTACAATGATTGATGATTGTGGTTTTAATGATTACTTATGACAAGTTCTAGTTAAAAGAGGCTTTTGAATTTAGGTGAAAAGGGCAGAGGAGAGAGGATTAGAGCAGAAGAAAGAAGAAATACTGAATGTAGAAGAGCAGAGCAGGAGAGAGGTGAAACATCAGCCTCTAAAATGTATCTTCTCAATACATCCATAATCAACATTTGTGTCGTGGAATGCTTTTCAAAACGGTGTGTTATTCATTACATATGTCAACAACACACTAACATTATATGTTGCATGTATGTGTTTTTCCAGGCAATACTTGTGACTTGACAAAAAAATTGAAAATGCTGTACCCCCCCCCCAGAACAATCAATATTGTATTGTATTGTTTTAACCTGTAAACGGTGTTCTTTCATGAATAAACAAATGGATGAAGATTATCATATAACCCCACTTCATACAGGACAAAAACAATGTGTACCAAAAGGCCAGAACATTATCACCTGAATGTCAGGATGGAAGCAGGACATCCCACACACACCATGACTGGCAGGACACTGTAGGTATGAACATCTGAACCTTACACCGCCTGACTCTTCCCCCACAGAGGATGTGACCCCTGTTGACCCAATGGCACATGACCTCAAGGTCCGTCTTAAAACATCATAGCCCAGCATGATTCCACTGGGTCTGCCTGGACGGGACCAGTCCAACCTCACCACCCTGATGGAGAGAGAGAGAGAGAGAGAGAGAGAGAGAGAGAGAGAAGGAGATGGAGAGTGAGAGTGAGAGAAAGAGAAATATATGTTCTCCTTCACACTGCTTTCACACTACTGTGGGGCACACAAGAACTTTGTCAAACACACACACACACACACACACACACACACACACACACACACACACACACACACACACACACACACACACACACACACACACACACACACGCATGCATGGTTAATGCCTGACAAAGTTGAGTTACAGTGTCAGAGTGTGTGTGTCTTTATACACTTCTCACTATTGATTTTCCTCTTTTTTATCTCTGACATCTTTGGCAGGAGAAAGACCTGTGTAGTAACACACAGAATTACAACTTACACAGTATCCTACACAGGAAAGTGTAGGAAAGCAACAAATCACCACTTTCTCTGCCTCAGTAAGATTTGCAACATTGAGATTTAGGTCAAATGTGGGAAGCAGAGCATTTTAAATGTCCTTAAATATAACTGACTGCAAATAAAATGTGAGTTTACCATCATATTTGATCAATTTTGATATCTACTTTAAGGTTATATTAAATAGTCAGAAAACTTTTATAAAAAAATGATATGGCTTATCAGTAATTACTACAACATTTTGTATTCAGTATTTCAATCTTGATCGACTATTGGAGATGAATAGATGCAACAATCACTGTGTCTTCAACGGCTGTGGGTTTTAAAGTCGCTGGAATAAATATAGTTATTGTCCCATTGCCCGCAAAATCTGGTTTTAAAGTACAACTGAAATTGCGTGAAAAAACGATTTAAATAATGTTATTCTTTATTGATATACAGGTTACTAGTGCTGAGTAAAATCAAATTGTTGTATAGTCCTGTTATATCTTTGCCAACATATTGTGCTGCCTTCAAAAGACAAAAGACCTCCACCATTTACTCTGTTAGTGCCAGCTGTATTGATTCTGCTGTGTCAAACAATACAAACCAAGCTTCTGCGCTGCCGATAAACATGAACAATTACTACATTCAAACCAAAAGCTATCAAGTTTTATGAATCTAGATGGAACACTTTAAAATGGTTATGAACAAATATTTCCATAAAAACAAATAGTAGAGTCCATACAGAAAGTAAAAGACTTTACTGAAAAGAAATATTTGCAAAACATCTCTGTTACCTGGGATCGATCACATGTGCGTGTGGTGTGGCCAGGTCGGCAGGCAGGTCCTCCACAGTAGTTGTCTGAGTAATAATACTCCGCACACATGCATACACAGTACAGACCTCCACCTGAAATACACAAACACAGCAGGCATAATGTGCGTTTGTGTGTCTGCGTTTGTGTGAGCTCATCTGATTTTGATTGTGTGTACCTGTACGTTGTAGACGGTAAAAGGCAGCAGGTCGCCCAGCAGGTAGGAGCCTGAGCTGTTGTCTACACTGCCATGAAGACGGCCATTAAGGTAGATGTAGTAACCAGTAACTGCTCCATTGGGCTGTAAAGGAGGGAACCAAAGCACACGAACTGTGCTGCTGTTAACTGGAACCACCTCTGGGGCAGAAATCCCGTCTGGCTCTGAGGATAGCAAATGCGAGTACAGAAAATAGTTTGAACAGAATGTTTTATGGTTTGAAGATACGAACATTCAAGATGTGGTCATCTTCAAATATGCAAGTTTAAGTTGTGGTCTGAAACCAATGCTCTCACCATCACATGTAATATTTTACACATAGACTATCTTGACTGTTGTAGTAAAGTAAGAACAGCACTGCAATAGATGGGATTGGTGTTTGGATTTTCCAAGGCATATTTTCCCGCAAATTTGATTTGAACTGCCACAAAAACAACATCATTAAATATTTTAAATGGTGCCACATAAGTAATAATTAGGCCAGGCCTTTAACAGTCACGAGAAAACTATGTGACTGTGACTATGAGGTTCCCAGTATGCACAATGATATTTTATAACATGTAACATTCTTACTCTTGGAATACACTTTTAACATACAAGAGGTGTATATTGTCAAATCATATTTGTGTGTGTGTGAGAGGGAAAAAGATAGACATGGACACACACAGCTTATAGGTATGTGATTGTGTGTACAGCACGACAGAGTGTGTTTGTGCGTGTGACTCAGAGAGAAACAGGGGAATGTGTGTCGGTGTGTATATAATGCAGGACGACTGTGAGTCTGTGTGTTAGTGAGGGAGGGAGACCACCTGTGTATCCCTGTGTGTGTGCAGTACAGCGTTGCTAATGTTATCTAGCAGTAAATGAAATGTAGAGCAGGGGGCTGGATTTAGGTAGGTACATTGGCAGCAAATGAATGGGGTTAACTTCACTTACCTGAGTGCATTTTCACCAAGAATAATAGATTGACTTGGATGGTCAGCGCACTCCCTCACTTTTTCTATGTCTTACAGGCAGTAGTAAATGACAGTCTCTACCGTACCGTGTTATGTTATTATATTCTCTCTCTGTCTTTCACTGCCCTGTCGATCAAATTCTCTTTGTCCTTGATAACTTCTGAAAACTCCTATGGTGATTAATTTAATATGGCAACCAATAGGAAATTACTTACAGATACAGAGGCAAAATGATGGAGTGAATGACTAAATCTGAAAAATACAGGACACGAAAGATACTGTATATTCTGTGAAAGCAGAAGATATACAGTGGGCACATGTTTTAAGTCAAAGAGTGGGAGACTGAAAACAGGGTATCATTAATTGTATAAAATGTTCTTCACACATCAATGGAGATCAGGGCTGTGGGTAGAAAAGCGAGACAGAAAACCAAAAAGAGGGACATCATATGAGACGGTGTGTGAGAGAGGTAATCATACAGACTCCATCTATTATTCTAAGTGAAAATGCACTCAGCTAAGAGAAGTTAACCCAATTCATTTGCTGCCAATGCACTTACCTAAACCCAACCTACTGCTCTACATTTCATTTACTGCAGGATGGCATTATCAACGCAATACTGCACACTGAGCCTCTTTCACACACACACACACAGACAGACACACACATTTTTCTTGCCAATTAGTCTTGATGTTAGCATTGCCCTATAGATTGCAGGCCATGTTAGGATGGTTGGTAGGGTTGAGCTGCATTTGGCCTTGGTCTGTGTGTGTGTGTGTGCACACTCTTATGGCTGTAAAATAATGAAATTACCTCCAGAGCCCTCTCAGTTAAACGAGCCATGCTTTGCCTTTAGCACCTAATGATTTTCTAATGTTTTTAATGCACTTTTTATTATACTGCTCAGATTAGACGAAAAGAGAGAGGCCTCTGACATATGATAATACTGAAAATGAAAGAGAACGGTGATCGGGAAAAAAAAGGAAGATAGATGGTGAGGAAGAAGGATTGAGGAGGAAATCGAGACAGAAGGAAAACAACAGATGGATTGAACAGGCTCTGATATATGATTCCACAGAGTGATTTGAGAGCTAACTCTTAAATGCTGAGAGACTGGGCTGTGAGTTTGAGAGGAAAATGAAGAGAAAAGTTGTGATGACGGTTAGATAGCCGGTGCAATTCATAGCAACAAAGTAAAAACTGACCCTGCAGTAGATCTGAGAACTCATGTTCTTTGCTCATATTCCATTTAATACTACAATTGTGAGAACTCTATTATAGATGTTTATCGTAATGATGTCACTACATAGTTTGGTGCAAGTTACCCCAATCAATATAAAGGACAGATAGGATTTCACTTATTTTTAGAAATGTATTTCTCCATAGAATTATACATTTTTTTTTTAAGATTAAGTGATGTATTGTAAAGTATGGTAATTATAGCCCTTATAAGGCACTGGGAACAGCCGTGTTTGCTGTCTTGTTTGACAGGTAGAGCGTTGCTTGTATGTGTGACTATGTGTGCAGTTTGTGTGCGTTTGTCTGCGTGTGGTGCCAACAAGTATTTTACAACACCTTAAATCTGGCTCATACACACTTTGTATTGATTTCATGCCTCACTACATGATGTGTTTAACATCTCCTGTGAAGCACATTAACACAGACCCCTCTCTAGGATGTATTGAATTGATGTACTGTGCATGACACACTCGTATGTATTTACAGTATTGTGCACAATAACACCCTCACACATATCCGAAGTAAGAAGGCAAATTTTAACTTAATTTCTAAGATTGATTGTTGGCCAAATATCACACAATTGTATATATACATACCTCCATCTTCTGTGGTGACGTTAACCGTTGCCTTAGTTGTATTATGTGCTCCGTTGGACACCTGTACTGACAACAGATATGTGGTGCTGGGCCAAAGGTCATTTATCACTGTGGACGTGATCTCAGGGGGGAAAGCCAAGATTTGACTTAACCGGGAAGACATTATTGTCAGAAAGTAAGATTCCACCTCTCCCTGTAGGTCTTGCAAAGCTAAGGATGACACGAAGAGAGAGGGAGAAAAAAGTCACTTTTCACTTTTTGATAATTGTCATGTCACAGAAAAATCACCATAGAATATACAACCATGAAATGACTTTGCTGGGCAGACTGTGTTTGTGTGTTTAAAAGAGAAAGTCATCTTACAGGGTTGTGTCCAGGTGACCTGTACAGCAGTGTGATTGACAGCGTGGGCAGACAGAGACGGAGGGTGGTGGGGAACCCCCGCCATGGTCACCGCGGGAACAATCTGTCCCGAGGAGTAGCCCACGTCATTATGTACCACTAACTGATAATGGTAACGGGTGAATCTGTTGAGAGACAGCATTGGTGTTTTTGATAAGAGAACTAAATTATCTGTGTTTCCATTCCGCTATCAAGCTACTTTTAAGAACACTTTTTGCCAATGAGGCGCGTTTCCATCAATTGTTTTTTGTGCAAATAAACTCGGCCACAGCATAGTTGTGCTCGAGGCTTGCATGTCTGCGTTGCTATCCAAGCCATCCATGGGAAAAATATGGAGAGAGGTCTTTAGGATTTAATTGTTGTTGTTCTTTCATGTTAGCTAGAATTGGCCATGATATGGAGATATCCAAGATGACACCAACAGCAGAAACAGCTGTTCGGTCATGTGAGTAAAATGTTTGCTACATCAGAATTTATTCAGCAAAGGCTGTTTCCATAATTCATTTAGTGCATTTTCACAACTGAGGATGTTTCATTGAATTTAGCTGTTTCCAGATTTCCAGAAGAAAAAATTACAAATATTAATATAGATAAACTCCTGGCACAAGTACCAACTTGTGTATCAATCATCCATTAAATAAATTAAGAAAAATAACAGAATTGATAGTGATGTTCTATAAATGGAATAGGAGGGATTATGTCATGTCTACCTTCATCTATTTGTTACTGTTAATCCTGCTAATATGGTGACTTCAACTAAACAAACGCAAATTAGATTCTCATAAAGTACTCTAGGACATAAACAAAAACAATCCTGCAAAGTGCTGACACATTTAGAAGTTTGTCAGCTTACTACTTGAATGTAGCACAGTAGACACAAACCCAAGAAGAGTACACCCAGAGCCGTTTAGCAAGCATAGAGGGAAAACAAAAATTAGCTTCCACCAAGTGCCAAACTGAGATTAGGGGACTCTGTGTGAAAAACAATTTAATTCTTTGGGATATTTGCTTAATGTATCTTTGAGCGGTATTAAAAGATCGACATCAGCGGCAGCTCGCCGATCGGCTCTGCACACACGGTTTGCTGCGGCGCCGGCGTTTGCTCTAGAGCTCATTTCAGTAATCTCACCTGCTTAGGCCTTTATCTTGGTAGAACAATTTGGTGCCGGAGTAAACATGGAGCCAGCGATGGAGATCTTCAGAGGGGGGAGGGGACATGGCTGTTACCGTGGGGACCGTGGCGATGGCCAGGGGCTGGTGGGTTTTACGTCTGAGCAACTTGTATCTGAAGGGGAAATTTGAATAAAAGAAAACACCCACACGATTGGATGTTTAGGAATGCATTAACACCCAACACATGTTCACCAAAACACCATTATGAGCACACAGACGCACTTTGCCCACACGGCAATACACACGTGCATGAATACGGACACAAAAACACAATGTGCATTTGACTATTCTCCTTATCACTCATTTCATCCACTTCTGCTGTCTTTCATCATCGCTATTCTTTTGCGCTCACTGTATCTCACCCTTCCCTCCCAACGCCCTGTGTTTTTTTCTGCAGGGTTTGTGTTTTCCTCTCCCCACAGTGATGCTAATTTCTGCTGTAATCAGAAGAGAAGGGCTTAATGCCGCCTTTTAACAAACCCACTTAGACAAACACACAGAGTTGAGCAGAGCATAACAGAGAGACGGGCTCATGCATTTTAATCGCCTGCCAGGAAAATGGGCCTTTATTTTAGGCCTAATCACCGACAGCGTAGAACAGGACAGAACAAAACGGGCCAGAATGTGCATTAGGACTGAGAAAACACTGATTAAAAAAGGCACAACACTCATTACCAATGCACTCATGTTAGTAGTTGGTTAACGTGTTCATATCTATTTGTTTGCCTAAGATTTTCAGCAAAGATTTAACCTTTCTAGAACGCGTCTCTCAGTAACAACATGCTGCATATTTCAGTCTCAGCTGCTTGTTTTCTGACTTTTGGTTTTAGCTAATGAATAAAAACAGAGGGTCGATTCAAATTATGTTAAACTATGATGGACACATAGATTGGGTACACTTATATTAGCTCTTCATAATTAGTATTGGATTTTGGATGCATATTTGCATGTGCAGAACTATTATAAACCTTCTTCTTCTCACTTAGTTAATTTCCTACAACAATCAGAAAGCAGTAGAAGCAATTTGTTTGGTTCTGTGCATTTTGAAAGAAGGTACGTTTGCCTGATCCATAAGTGAGAATGTTGAGATTGCTGATGTGGACAGGTAAATCTGAATACTGCCTCCTCTGCCATTTTTTATGTTATTGTATCTTCTTCCCTTGTTTACACAAACAGCACATAGATCAGTGAGCCATGGAGAAATAATTGTCCTTGATTGATATCGCCACGACTATAAAATGTAATGCGACGAAACCAAATGATTTTCCTATGTTTCGTTGGACTCACTAAGAGAATTTTTACTGGGCCAGTAAATGTAAATGCAGTGATTAAAGATAAATAGTTTTTCACACCAGTCAAATAATGTAATTACAGTAAAGCGAAACATATTACTCGTGTTAAATGTTACAAGGATGTGTCTTCATTGCAGTACAAACCAAATGTATATTCTTATTATTGAAATATCAAATCACTGAGAATCTCTTGAACTAGTGGTAGTATTACCACAAACAAGATGATTATAATGTTGATGAGACAGAAAAAAGGTGAAATTATCTCTGATGGTGCATCTTTGCTTATCTGTGTTTAACTAATATACCTTTAACTTACAATCAGCAGATTTGTGGCCATCTAAACCCAGTGGTATGAGACTTTGGTATGGATTCTGTGTAATATCCCTCTTACCTGATGTTAGGTCCGTTGGGCCTGCTTGGTGGTTGCCAGGAAATGGCCAGGAAGGACTCGCTGACTGCCACAACAGACAGTGGTTCAAGGCCTTCAGGGATTGTGGGCAAAGTGATAGCAGGCGTGGGCAGACTTTCTGTACATCCTCCAACATGTCCACCACCGTTGGAACATGCCAACATAGTAATACTGTAGTTTGTGTATGGAATGAGGTCCGTTATTGTGATGTTGAACTCAGAGGCATTGGCACTGCCATGGAAGATGCAGGTTTCTGGGAGGCGGATCTCGTAGCCATGGATTTCTCCATTGGGAATAAGAGGAGGAGACCATGTTACCTGAAATATAAACGTGTTTAAGATTTAAGTTCTGGGTTGTTCATTTAAAATAGGAGTAAATATATACATTTATATTACAGAAAAGTAGTTTACTTATCCTTTCTATAATTTACCCTGAAAAGTCATATCATTGGTTTGCCGGGCATTCTAAATGTTATCGGCATGCTGAGGATGGTGGAAAGCTTTTAGATGGATGAACTACAGGAAGTAATGGCGTGTGTGTGTGTGTGTGTGTGTGTGTGTGTGTGTGTGTGTGTGTGTGTGTGTGTGTGTGTGTGTGTGTGTGTGTGTGTGTGCAGAGCCTGCAGTGTGTGCTCAGGCAAACACATATCTGCATCAGTGTGAATGCAAGTGTGGTCAGTTGAGTGCTACCAATGATCATGAAGGTAGTAACGGTGTGTGCATAAATTGTGACCTGGGTATATGTGAATGTAAAGCATTAGAATGGTCACTCTGTGTGTGTGTGTGTGTGTCTGTGTGTGTGTGTGTGTGTGTGTGTGTGTGTGTGTGTGTGTGTGTGTGTGTGTGTGTCTTTAACTCTCTTGTGGGGAAAGATAACCTGACTTTGACTTGAGCAGAAGAATCCTTTCATCAAATTTAAAACAGGGTTCACACATACACACACAAACACGCGCACATGCACAAACACCATGCTAAAATAATGAAAACGGCTGGTAATGGAATTGCTGCATGCAAAAACAAAAGCTTGCTGTCGTTGAGCACTGCATCTGATTTGGAAACAATTCAGTCTGTCAGCATTTCAGAGTGAAGATGAAGGTAACTGGCACGCACACAAATGTTAATACACACACACACACACACACACACACACACACACACACACACACACACACACACACACACACACACACACCTCTACACGTTTGAATTACAGATATATTTTTTGTATATATCCACAAACAAACACACAGCTAGACCTTAATTTAACAATTGCATACATGTACACACACACACGTACACAGACACATGCGCACACACAAACACACACACACATACAGACATGCACACACACACACACACACACACACACACTCTAACACACTTATCGATACAAACTGTCATGTACAATAACTGATCAGTTCAAAGCTGGTTGAGACTTATGAGTTTAGGTGATAAAGTGGTCAATGTTGATGAGAGTATTATGAATGAACGTCAAGAATAATTACTTCTCATGCAACCTTGATATTCATTTAACAAGTGACACTGTGAGGCAATACAGGACACACACACGCACACTCTGAGCCCCGCACACACAGCCACATATGGGCAGGGTCATGTTGAGTTAGGTAGCTCATTTCCCAAAGTGCGTGTTGGGTGTGCTTTGTGGTGGAAGTCATTTACAGATTGAATAGCTTGATGTAATCTGGAGATGGTGAAGACAGCAGAGACCCTGGGCTGACACAGAGCACTGGGGCTAAGGCCATACAGTATGTGTGTGTTTTTGTGTATATGAAAGAGACAGAGAGGCAGATAATAAAGTTGGTAGTGAGAAAGAATGGACATGGTGCATGTGGTGTGTGTGTATTTGTGCATTTCTGCTATCATATTCAGAAAAAAACTCAAAGGCCCAATCTGCGTCTGACAATACAATTCTACAATCTATTCATATATGTATCAATGTTATCATGTACATATTTAGGTAAATTTGTATTGTCATCCTGTAAACAAAGACTGGGATCAAGTTCAAAATCTTTTTACTGTAGTGTGAAAAAATCTAAATGATTTGTGATGGGTGACAGATCCAACCAAAATGGATGGTTTAATTTGAAGTTGATCAATTAACCAGCAACGGTTGGCAAACTATCTTTGCAGCGATAATGAGTGAGAATAAAAAACCAACACTGACACTAAGAGCTGACAATCAGACACTAAAGAAGCAGATACATACATTTTGAGTGGGTGTCTTCTCTGACATTACTTGTCTCTTTGAAATTGTTTGTACCAAACCCTTGAACACTGATACAGTAGCTGATGCAAAATAAATCTATTTTATTCTATGTTTGCTTTGTTGCACATACAGTAACTCTTTTTCCTACCAAAGTCCAAACCAAAACCCTTCATTACAACAATCAATGTGAAGCCAAAAACGAGATGCCATCTTGTGGACTTTGGCTTGATATCCTGACTGGGAGTATCCATACATAACAAGAAGACATGGAAATAAAGCAAACATAACGGGATAAGAGAAAGTAACTACTCAAGACGTGATATGAAAAATAAACCATTTAGAGAATGAAGGCACATATTCAAAATCCTGTCTGTGTTGTCAAGGTCAATTGGTAACCAGGAAGCAGCCTGCCTGTCTGTCCAATTAGCAACAACCAGGAAGGAACACTTTCCTTCTTGGACCTATGACCCCTAAAGCTGTGCTGCTGCAGGGATGACAGGGGCGGTTTAGAAATGATGACAGGTATTAGCATTTTTCTGCAGTTAGCATTAGTGCAGGACAGTGCAGTGCATGTGTGTGTGTGTGTGTGTGTGTGTGTGTGTGTGTGTGTGTGTGTGTGTGTGTGCGCGTATATGCGCGTGTGCATGCCTACAATATGGTTTCAGTGGCTTTCATTGATGGGCCTTGATGTGGGATTAGCAAGTGGTGGAACTTAATTCTGGCCCCTCCTTCAAAATGGCCGACAGGAAGGAAGCTGCCTCAGACAGGGTCACAGCCCCTCCCATTTTCTGAAGGGGACCTTGAGTTGAATGTTTTTCTTTCTCATTAAATCTCAAGATAGAAAGACAGAGGAATCAGTATGACATTGCTTTGTCTTTTCTACACTGAGTGACTGAAGTTGCAATATATTGTATGGTTTTCTGTTAAAGAAACGTGTCCACTAAGTTTTTTGTGGGGAGATATTGTAATTGTTAAAGTGCCATCAGGAGCAGCATGACTGACTTGGATTATATTTGTGATCTGCAGCCATATTTTAGAGCTCCTGTGCTCTCATGCCAGATCAAACAGGGTACATACCTGAAGTGACTCTGGCCCCAACACCTTCACACTAGGAGGACTGAGACCAGCAGGCCGAGAAGGTCTGGTGGTGACATTGACCCAGGGTCCTGCAAGTATGCAACAATATGTGGTTAAAGAGCCTACTGGGAAAAAACCAAGGCTGGTAGTTACATATGACTCAAAGCTGTCAAAGTCAGTAAAGCTGACACTAGACAGTGTAAAACTAGACATATACACATCTTGATCAGAATAATTTAATTTCAGTTAAGAACATTGTTATGACTCACCTGTAGTGTTGCCAGCTTGGTTATGGAGCACAAGTCGATACTGGTAGCTAGTCCAGGGACTGAGGGCCGATGAAGAGTCCAGAAAGGAAAGAGGGGGAGGGTCTGGTGGGAGATGGCCCACTGTGGAGACTTGTTTGGTCTCAGTAACTCTGCGTTCAATCAGCCACCTATGCCCAGCACAGGATACAATATAATTAATGTAAAGTGTCACAGACGGATTGAAGTGTATGTATTTAATGATCTCTTACCGCTCTAGTGGTCCATTGCTCCACTCTGGTGCACCCCAGGACAAGAGAACAGAGGTGGGGGTGTCAGAGTAAAGGTGAGGTGCAGGAACCCCTTCAGGGGGAGCTGGAAGGGTACGAAAGCCCTGCGACATCCCAGACACTGAGCAACCCACACTGGTGCACGCCTCCATCTAGATGTTGGAGAACAATTTTGTAACATCACAGTGAAATATGTCTTTCTAGTGTTATTGAAAGGCTGAACGTTTTCTTCAGTTAGTAAATCACCAATACCAATAAGAACAGTTAGTAATATCTTTCAGTTCATAAGCTCTTATTCTGACATCTTCAACTTCCATGCTATAATAACTGTTAAAGGGAATACAACCAGAAAAATAAAGGGCCAATGAAATTTAGAAATTCAGTCTCATCTGTGACTGATATATATATATATATATATATATATATATATATATATATATATATATATATATATATATATATTTGTATTTATTCAACATAACATAATCAGAGAGGAAAATAAACGAACATTTGTTTAAATATGAAACTATGATTACATGTTTTTTTTAATTGCATAATATTCTATTTAATATGGTACAATATTGTGTTCTACTATAGTACTATTATTATATATTGTACCTGGAGGCTGTAGGTCTGGTATGGCGGTAGGTCGAGGAAAGTGTAGCTAGTGGTGTTCCCTGGAACAGTGACTGATAGAATAGATGAACGTGAATCTGAAGCTGTACTAAAGAAACCAGAAATGGGGCTGTCACTGGGGGTATTGGATTCAGTGGGATGGAATGAGCTGGAAGCAGGGCCTTGGCTTGTACTGCTTACACCAGTGAACTCAATCGGGTTGTCGTCTGCGATACCAGGACTCAAGCTAAGGAAAGGGTTAGGGAGGAGGTTGGGTCCAGTGCCGTGGATTGCGCTTGAGCTGTCATTACTGCCTGTGGTGACGGTGGACATGGAGAAGTGACTTAAGCCTGGGGTGGTAAGACTGGATGTTGGCCTGAGGTTATGACTTGAGTTGAGATATGCACCCTCAGTGCTGGGCAATAGGCTTGGGTTACGACCTGAGCTGGAGTTGAGGGTCGTGCTGGTGCTGAAGAGTGAGCTGGGCTTGGAATCAGAAGAAGAGGTGGAGCTGGGGCAAAGATAGAGGGTATAATTGGTGATAATGCCATTTGGTTGGGAGGGAGGAACCCAGGTAAGTGTTACACTTCGAGGATGGAGCTTGGAAACAGCTGGTCTGTCTACTGGTCCTGGACCTAGTGGTAAAGAGAAAAAAATGGATAAAGAGACATAGAAAGAGATAAATATACTCTTTGTGTGTGAACTTATAAGAGAGTGAGAAAAAAAGAGGAGGATCAGTTCGAAAGAACTATTTGACAAGTTACGTCAAGAAAGACATTAGAAGGACAAAGACAGATTTTGCCTTTTCTATCCACGGGATTAACATGGAAACCCTCTTTCTCTCACAATTTTACCCCCTGAGCAAACCAATATTGTATTTATGGATTAATGCAGTACTTGTGACTGTTTGAATGTAAGCCTGTGTGTCTTTCAGCAAAGAATTCAGTGCTGATGTGTCGGCCCGGGTGGACTGCTCGGAACATTGTAGTACTTCTTTGCACTGGCTTTGCTAAACAGAAACATATGACATTTATAAACATGCAAACACACTCATATGACACATCATTTAAGAAATTACAAAGAGGAATACAAGTAGCCATAATACATACAAGTGGCCATAATACATACAAGTGATGTACTTAGATCAAATAAGTTTATATAAAAGACAATTGAGATTAACAAAGTAGATTTGTAATTTGGGTCAACTGTGGATTTATGTTCACTGCCATTGTAAATGCCTGGGAGTGCCTTGATTTCTTATGTCCAGAAGGTAAAATGATCCTCACTAGAAGTGTGGCAGACAGAGATGCACATCAGAAGGCCGCACAAAGGCGCACACACACACACAGACACACACACACACGCACGATCTGCAGTCCATGCCCAGATAAGAATCTACACAAGACTAGTCAGAGGTATATTTCACTCCAGGGTAGCTCATTTGAAGGTAGTGCCCCTCCTCACCATCCTCCCCCGGCATTTACATCCCACTGTACTGCTCTATAATGGACACACACAGATGCATGTCCATATACGTAGACACATACTCTTCTTGACACACATATTCACATGCCCACACCCACAGTGATGCAGTATAGCAGTAATGGTGCTGTGTGAAGGGCAAGCAGATCAAGGTGACTGAGCGGACTGAGGGAGCGTGCTGCGTCGCTAAGTGCTACCGCTAACCGCTAACGGCTTTCCCAGATGGCGGTGTGTGTGTGTGTGTGTGTGTGTGTGTGTGTGTGTATGTGTGTGTAAGAGAGGGTGAAAGAAGATGAGCGGTTGAGAGTATGCGTGCATGACTGTGTGAGAGATAAATATGCAAGCATGTGTATGTGTTGTGCATTTCAGCACGCGTGTGCACAAGACAGCAGTTGTGTAAGAATGTGCGTATTTTGCAGAGTATCTACTAAATGAGCACCAACATTCAGTGTTTGGCCCAGGATGCTCCACATCTCCGAAAAAGTTTAAAATGTCTCTTAGATTATAATGCTATTCACAATTCAGATGTTTTGCCTCATACTTAATTTGTATAATAATGAACCTTTTCAATATGTCTTCCATGTTTTAAACGGCCTGAGTTTGCTGGTATATTTAACATACAACAAGGCAAACCCTTTAAAAACTTGAAATATTTCAGAAAATCTTGTTTACTGATGGCCCACAATGATTTATAAAAGTATATAAATATAAATATAATGTGTGTAATAAAGTCAGACACAGTGAGAGAGGCACGTCACGAGTGAAGATTCAAAGATACATTAAAATGGCAGCTGGTCAGCGAGTCACACACTTTTTTTAAATCTCCCATACAAATAAACAACAGTATAAAATGGTGATGTAAAGCTTGGTTGATTTTAGAGCTCACAAATCGTCCCACCAACAACCCATCTTTCTTTATATCTACATCTCTCATTCTTTCAATTTTTTTTCTTTTTCTTTCATCTCTTTTCCTTTCTCTGACCCTTTCCTTCCTTCTCGCCCTCCACCTCTCCCTCATTTTCTCCTGTCTCTCTCCGTTACTCGTGCTTTGTGTCGTGGTCTCTCTCCCTCTCTCTCTGGTCTCCCTGCTAAATAAACAATGCAGAGAGTTGACCTTTTGGGTTAACAGGTTTTTATGCTAGCTCTACTCAGCACTCACACTGATTCAATTACCACCAAAGGTCCACTGAACCCCACGAATAACCAAGGAGCCCGTCTCCCTGTCTGTCTATGCGCCTATCTGTCGGCCTGTCTGAATTTTCGTCCGTCTTGGAGGGTTGAGGTGTCTCACTACCCGTTTGTCTAGTTTGTCAAACGTTCAACATCCTTCTGTCTATTTGACTATATCCTTGTTTGCCTTGCTGTATTTGCTTCTGTCTGTCTGTCAAAATGTTGGTCTGCTCCAACAGATATGAAAAAACACAGCGGCAAGAAACGTTCAGAGAAGATTGCAAGTAGAACGTCCTCAATTGCAAAAACACAATCCAGTCACCTTGATCCAGCCCCCGTCTACAACCCAAAATAACCCCTGTTGTCACCCCCCCATTCCTCCCTCATTCTCTCTCTCCTCTGCTCCCCCCATCCCCCTCTATCCCTCTAAGTGTTGAGTGTTATTTAGGCTTTACTGGCGCGTGTAAAATTCTGCAATTTGAAGGGCTGTTAAGTTTTTCAATTGAAATTTTCATTTAAGATGCAGGTGATGCTTTTTCCCTTTTTTTTATTTTACTGACGCTTTACTGCTCCTTGGATAGGAGGGAACGAGTGTTGAGGGAATGCGTGGCAAACCCTCTCTTTCTGATTTCCTGAGTCCTTATCGCTTTTTCCCTCTTCCGCTCTTTCCTGCTCAACTCTTCCATT
Organism: Myoxocephalus aenaeus; assembly: GCA_038501785.1. Classification (NCBI taxonomy): domain Eukaryota; kingdom Metazoa; phylum Chordata; class Actinopteri; order Perciformes; family Cottidae; genus Myoxocephalus; species Myoxocephalus aenaeus. The sequence continues at coordinate 1,858,065 of JBAMJR010000116.1, forward strand.
TTTTCAATCTCGCATCTTCTCTTTCCCAACTGTTCTTCTTTTCCCTTGTCTCCCACTCCCCTTTACTCCACCTACCTCTCTGACCTCTTCATTCCCCATGCCTTTTTGTCTTTCTTTCCCCCTCCCTTAATCCCTTCCTCCACACCTCCCACCGTTACTCCTCCTCTCTCCAGTAAAACACAGTAGCAGAAGGCTAAAACAGGAGTGCGGGGCCGCCAAGCCTTAAATCACATTTATAAGGATTTGGTTAGCATAGTAATAACACAATCAACTGACAAGGGCTGGGAGAGGGGGAGGGAGGAGTGTGTGTGTGTGTGCGTGTGTGTGTGTGTGTGTGTGTGTGTGTGTGTGTGTGTGTGTGTGTGTGTGTTCTTGTGGGTGTATACATGTTATGTAGCTTATTGTGCATATTGTAAGTGTGTACATCTGTGTCTATCCATTTCGAGAGACCAGGAAGGGAATTATTTTTAGCCTTGCACAGGGTCCCGAGTGTGCGTGTGTGTGCACGTGGGTGACTGGGCTTTTGAAGGTGAGTCGAGGCTCCTAGGAGTCATAATGAGGACAAACGCTGAGCTTTACTGTAATCAAGATGCTTAGGACATGGTGTCAAAACGTGACAAGCAATACGGTGAGAATTTACATTGCAGTTCATATCTTTACTTTTTCTACAGATTATTTAATGTCATTGCTGCTTTAGGAGACACTGAAGAGGCAGTGAGAAAGAGGATGACACATGACCAAGGTCATGAGCTTGCTTTGTATCCATAACATCATGACTATATGTGATGTACATTAGCCTGAAAGTAACCATGACCATCACGATACATGTCAATCATTCAAACATTTCTAAATCCTTTTCAGACATTGACTATTTGAAGTGATTTACTTAATTCCCGGTAACCCTCTGATGTATCCATGTACTACAGAAAGATAACTAACAACTGCAAAGTAATATATGGCTTTAAAAGTATAATGTGGAAATATGTCGGTGTGTCACAATTTTAAAATCAGAGGAAACTGATTGGATTTAGTAGAGAAATATACTAAAGAAGTTCTAAACCTATTACAAAAGCTATTTGACTGCTGATGAATTTTGCTTTTTACTTTCAGAAATGTACATTTGCCCACCGGTTCCTACAGTATATTTAAAGAAGCGATGTGTAAATACATGTTCAGGTAATGAGTTTATAATAGTGTACTTAAAATATTGCAATTATTGCTTGATATGCAAAATAACAATGTGATTATTATTATTATTAGTTCAAAAAAATTTAGGGACAGCTAACGGAACAGAATACTGTGAAAGAAGGTATGGCTATTATTATTTTATTAATGCACTTATTCATTAAATAACATGAATTCTTTGTGATCTGTATTACCTCTAAACTCATTCCCCCTTTGTACTTCTCTCTCACTTTCTGCTTTAAGTTCAATTTAGTAAAACAATGCTTCTTTAATGTTCTGTCTCACATACACACACTTACTTTATAAGATAATTTTGTCAAAATAGTGCTTTAGTCATACTCTCTATAACACTATAACACAGACACACACACACACACACACACACACACACACACACACACACACACACACACACACACACACACACACACAGACACACACACACACACACACACACTCTCTCTCTCTCTCTCTCTCTCTCTCTCTCTTTCTCTCGCTTAGATCACTTAGCTAGTGTGAACATGGGAGTAGACAGAGGAAAGGGAGCTGTCCAACACGGCTAGAGTTTATGTTCACAGGAGCCGTCTGTCTGTTCTGCAGCGGCAGGAATTCATAGGGACCAAATTACATTAAAAAGATGGATATAAAACTTTAATGGAATGATAAAAAGGAAAGGAGAAAGCATGGGTCTCTCCCTTTCTCTGTTCTGTCATTAGCCTTCTCTTTTCTTCTCTTCCTCTTTTTTCCTCAATTCCTCATTTTACCTTTTTGCTCTCTCCATTTTTCTTTCCTGACTTCTCTCCATCCTTTTTTCCTCTATATTCTCTCCTCTCTCTCCCCTTCTCTCTCTCGTAAATACTTAAGGGCTAGTCCGTCAAAAAGAAGAAGTGAAACCCATTCTGTCTTTTTTCTGTCTTTTCATGTTTGAGCACAAAGACTGAGAAATGAATAGGTATGACAGTATGAAAGACAGAGGACAAGACATATATGTATGAAGAAGAATGAAGGAGAGATAAAAAGGGACAAAAGTATTGAGGTGAAAACATACTTGAATCCACGTTGGTAATGAAGGTCCATGTCAACTTCCAGTATAGTATTTACAATTCCATCACAAAGTACCTTGCAGCTCAACAAATACAGATCAGAGGAGGGGGAACTCTCCTAAAAGAGGTACAACTCAAAGGACTGCACAAAGTTTATATTAAGTTAATCTGCTGTATATGTAACTTGAGCATGTGTATGAATGTTTGTATGAGTTTACAGTATATACATACAGTATTCACCCTTTTGTAAGAGTGACTACGTATGAGCGGCATAAAAAACAACAATAATTCCATAGTAACTATTGGCTTTACAATACATCAAATCATACTGAATAAAATGTAAAAGTGATTTTTTGAAGCTAGTGGGCGAGGAGATTAGGAGGGGAACGCAGCCTTTCCTATCAATGCCATGATGATGAGAGGATGGGTTTATGGTGACAAATTACACATCAATGTTAGAAAAACCCAATCTGGAAATCTGGCTCTCTCCCATCATGGGTTTAAATCCCTTCTTATTAAAAGCTTCCATACCTATCATGTATTCTATTATTATGTTAAAGGATTTTTTCTATGCATACTTTAAAATAATTAGACGCAATAGTATGTACTCTACATCCATGACGAGTTGTAAGATTAAATTGTAAGATGTGACATTTAATTGTGAGTAATTCATTGAGATCAGTATGACACAAGAAGCTGTGAAAAAGGACGCAAGTGTATAAAAGACTGTTGGGCAGAAAGAAAAACAGATACATAAATTCCCCATTACCACACACTATATCATTTTCATATCATAGTGCTTTTGTGTGAGATAAAAAAATAAATAATAATGTGCTTGTAGTCTCTGTTTAACTGAAACTGGTAGTATAATCATACTACCAGTTTCAGTTAAACAGAGACGGAAGTCGGCATATAAAATAAAAAAGACACACTTTCTTTCTTGACACCTATACTTAAACTGTCACAGTGTCAGTCTGTGTGTGTATGTGCTTTTGGGGATGAGTTTGTCAGCATGCAACTTCATGAGTATGTGTTACTGCTTGTGAGCATGAGCAGGTGTGTGATTGATAAGGAGGACATGGAGGTGTGTGTGTATGACACATGTTCTCAGTGTGTGCGTGTGTGTGTGCTTATGACGGGGCCTGAGAGAGGCAGAGAGAGGGGAGAGAGAGGGGAGAGAGAGGGATGGACGTTTGAACGAAAGGGCACTGTGTGACCAAATGGACACATCTATTACTTTCTACACACACTGAGAACAAACACACACACACACACACACACACACACACACACACGCACACACACACACACACACACACACACACACACACACACACACACACACACACACACACACACACACACACACACCCAGGTACATGCAGGTATGCACGCAAATACAAAGAGGGGGAAAAGAGGAAACAGAAAAGGAGGGGGAGAAGAAGATAAGGAAGATTTACACGTTATCACAAGTGTATACACAACTAAAAACACAAATAATTGTCCACCTTATCTTTAACTGTTGAGTACATGGACATTTAAAAAAAACAAAGGGCCATAATTAATTTCCTAAATGTCTGAACTTGTGTGTGTCTGAATGGGTGTGTGCAAAACTGTGAATGTGAATGTGTTTGTATTTTTATAGCGCACATACATGTGTACATACACATTTCTGTGTGTGTACATGTGCATGTAACCTATGTATGCAAATCTCAGTGGCTTAATGATAATGTATGTGATAATAGCGTGGTGCTAATTAATTTATAACTTTGCACTGAGGAGGCTGTTCCAGTGGCTAATATGATTCTATTACAGCAATTAGCCCACAATGACACTGGCTAGGTCACTCACACACAGACACACACCTTACAGTATGCAAATCTCACTATGTCAGTGTGTTTCACCCTATCTTGCTTGTCCCCATGTTTCATTTTTAATATGTTCTGTATACCTCTCTCTTTCTTATTGCCTTGATCATATTGACCACGTGCTCTAACACCAAGAAATGAATACACTTTTATAAAATAAAACCTTGGAGACTTTCACAGAATAAAAGGAGACTTGGCAGAGGCTCTGTTTTTCACACCACATGCCATATGTTTAATGTGTGAGGCTATTGTTTAGATCATCACCTAAAATCAGGAGATCTGTCAGACTCCTTGACTTTAACTTTGACTCAGCAGCACTGACGGCCAACTGACGGCAGAGGCCAACTAATAACCAGCTGCTGCCAGCCACCTGCCAGCCAGTCACTTGCAAAACTTGGCGAGACTGCTGACACAAGCACCCAGACTGCACAATTCACAAGGAAAAAAACAATGCCAACAACCACTGCCAACAGGTAGCCTAGAACAAGAGAGTGTTTATCTGACCGACCACCAAGTTTGTTTATAAATACCAATATAATTATTAATTTATTTCTTATGGTTATTTATCAATGGTGTTTCTCTTTTGCCGTGTACATGCATGCATCTGTGAGGAACAAGTATGTTACATTGTATGTGTGCTCTTGTGTGTATGAGACCGTGAACTTACTGTCCTCTGCGGTGCGCAGGGTTGCCCAGGGGCCGACTGTCTGCCCATGTGTGTGCGAGACCACCACTCTGAACATGTACTGGGTGTACGGTGATAAGCCCTCTACATGGTAGGAAAAGGTAGCCGTTGCGTTTTCCATAAGCCTACAGTAGGAGTTTATAGAGACAAACATACATTTACTGAAACACAATTGAACTGAAACACAATTTACTGATCTGGTCAAAATGTGCTGTTCTGTAATCAAACAGGTGGTACTTTACAAATGTTGATCTAGTACCGGCTAGTGAATATGACAAAAATATAAACAGATTTGTCCCCACCAGTCCTTTAAAAAACTTTTTTGCAACTTCTTAATTTCTATCTTTCCAAAACGTTTTCTCTTTCAACTGTGTTCACCATCTCTTGTTTTGCTCTGTAATGCCTGACCACAGAAATTCAACACTGGACAGCTCACCAGAATATGTTTGCCAGCTACTGGCAAAGAATGCTGGATGGAATGAGTCCTAAAACCCCAAAATGAGTTAGCATTTTTGCACTTCCAGTTCTCCAGATTCTCAAAGTCAATGTTTTTTTTAATGCATTTTTAGTTAGATGCCTGAATTAAGGTCTGTGGTTAGCACAAGCTTAACATATTTTAACGTTTTGTTATATGTATGAAAATACGTCAGTAAATACCCTTTATTTTAAATACACCATTTGGAAACTTTTAAGTATCTTAAAAAAAGGGGCAACAACAACAATGAGACAAACAAAGCGTCATTACTAGAACACTAGTCTGCCTTTACAGCCTTATATTCACGTGGTGTAGTTTGTTTGTATCCTAACATGTGCAAGTGTTATAAACTTGTGTTTGCCACAGAGCTTATTTTCTACAATTATCCAAAATCCGATGGAAAAATCCAACTGGCATTATGTTGAGGCAACCAGTGCGATGCTAACTTCCATGTTGAAAGTATGTCAGCACCACTGCAGCACTTTATCTCTACAATAATAACCACTGTTACAATGACATTGCTAGATATTGTACCTGCATGTTACATCTCAATGTTAAATCTTACCAAGTTTAAAAAGTCTACATGATAGTTTTTTCTGGAAATGGAAAATTATAATGTGTCTCAGACAATGAATCTCATGTAAGACAGTCAATGTTTATCTCAATTTAAGCAAGTTGTATTTGTTTTTATGTGTTTATGTAATGTGTTTTTTCTTAATACATTTAAATTTGAAGTGTGATGTCATATAAATGTCAAGAGACAAGTTCCGTATGGTCCCTAAACAGTGACTATCCTGGTAATATGTACAATATTTGTATAGCTTTTTATGATATTCCCATGTCATACCTGATCCCATATCATATAATCATACAAAGGAATCTAGGACAAAGTAAAAGAATATTGTCATAAATGAGGGACCGTTGACCATTTAGCATCAGATGGATAGAAGGGATGAATGAATGAATAAATCAGGGAACAATGAGATTTCCATAGCAGAGGAGGAGGAGGGCATGGCTGTCTGATATATAATACATGTAGCTAGTCATTTATTTATTACCACAGAATGAGAGCCTCCTCTTCTTGGATTAAATTGCAATTTGTTGTCAGGAAGCATGTAATGAATACATATCAGATGCACACCCTCTCTCTCTCTCTTTTTATTCTATTACATTTTCCCTACCTCCATCTCTCTCTTTGCAGTGCTTTTTGATTTTTTTGTCTTTTTGACTCCCCCGTCTCTCCAGCTCATTTCCTCAGTTTTTCTGATGGTCTGTCATATTGATGTGAAATATTCAGCTTTTCTGTATAATGTACCCTGTTATATGTACATGTGTATGCATATGTGTGTACACATTTTTAAGGTGCGTATATACTGCGATACGTATCTGAGAGGGTTGTATGGGTCTGTCATTCTCTTGATGCTGTTCGTCATCATGACTGTCTCAGACCACTTGCATGTGCTGTGGACAACTGTGTGCAAACTTGTCCACTTGATTATCTACTGTTTCCGTGGAATTTTTAAATCTAAAAATAAATTAATGTAAATCTCTATCTCACCTTATCACAGGCCTCTGAGGGGATGTCCTCATTTGCAGGCTGTAACGGAGAGGGCCTGGTGCGTTGGAGTGAGCAGGGGCGGACCAGGATACATTCAGACTGGCATTAGTTCTATGAGCCAA
>JBAMJR010000116.1:1867500-2060000 GCA_038501785.1 Myoxocephalus aenaeus
ACTGAATAATTGTTTTGGTTTTTTCTCTTTGGCCTAGCGAGCTATAAAACAGAACTTTTCCAGTACATAAGAATCACAATTAAAATCAGAGTAATGAGATACAGATGTTACAATGGTTCATGGCTTGTGTAGAGTGAGAAAAAAGGCGATAATTATAGCCATTTAAATCAGATCATATGCAATTTAGTGGTGGACAAAAGCGCCTTATAATAATGGAAGACTAAACCGTAGTGACATACTCAGTTATTTCATAAGTATGTATCTGAAGAGTGTGTGAAGATTTAGATTTCTAGTAAAAATCAGGTTTGTACGGTGTAGTCTGATGATGGGAGGATAACCTTTACTGTGTTTTTGTGTATGTGTACCTGCTGGGGGCGTAGTAACATTGAGTGGCAGACTCTCGACACAACCTTGTGTGTTACACCCTCTGATCCAGAAGATGTAGTTGGTGTAAGGCTGTAGGTCAGTCACAGACAACCAGCTTCCTGCTGCTATACTTCCATCCAACACACCATCACCATCTAACAGACAGAGAGAGTCACACAAAGAGAGACATGTAAGGTCTTCGGCCAAGCATGCCGTATTTCACGAGTGAGGAGGAAGACGTTATTATCTTGCACATTTGATTGTTTTCATGGCACATTCATTGATTAGAGTCATAACTGTGATAGCTGAAAAAGGGTGATACATGAAAGATAATTTAACAACAGAGGGAAAACAGAATGAGTGAGAGTTCAAGAGAGGGGAATACTGACTGAGATTAACTGAGAGTGATCAAAAGAGAGAGGTCTCCATATCGAGGTTATGCAAGGATAGTCAAAGAAAAAGGATCAGAAAATTACAATATGTAAGGCTATCCAATATATTTAGATGGACACACACCCGCACACATAACCACATATCAGTTTTGTGGGAACTGATGAAGGCAGTGTGTATCAAAGAATCAAGGGGTGGTGGGTAACTAGAGCGAAACACCATCTCTCTCTTTCTTCCACACCTCTTCCACCCTTCTCTCCACTCATTTTAATCCGTCTCTTCCTCTGTGAGGAGCAGATCAAAGTCCCTGACTCTGTGTGTATGTGTGACTGACAGACAGAGAGAGAGAGAGAGAGAGAGAGCGAGAGAGAGAGGGAGAGACTTGGTGAATATGTGTGGGTTTAAGATAATTGTGTGTTCTGCTGTTTCTCCATGCTCCTGTTCTCATCTTGTTCAATTTTCTTCTTCCCCTTTTCTTCCCATGTCCAGTTCTCATCTGCTGTTTTGTTGTTCTTCATGTCTTATGTTGTTTTTACTTGAAATCCTTTAATACATCTATGGAAATATGAGCTTCTCATCTCTCCTCTCTTTGTATACTATTGTTTACCAATACATGGCTTTGTTCTTCCTTCCATCTTCATACCACTGTTTTGCTCTGGAATCCGACATTGTTTCCTTTCTCAAGTCACCGGCAGTAGAAAACAAACCTTGTCTTTTCTACACCACTCTGGTTTGATTACTCCGCCTTTCACTTCCCCATTTTAGGCCTGACTTTCAGTTTCAGTTTGCATTGTTGGTGAGGAGTGTGTGTGTAAGTGTACACATGTGTGTATCTCCACACATATTATCTTGTTCTGCTCTTTATTTGTGTATATTTTGATTGTGATCTGAAATGTGATAGTTACACAAATGTCTGTTCATTTCTTGCCTGACTCAACAGATTACAAACTATTACTGGTTTTTGATTAACTATCTTTAACTTTTCTTGATGCTTTGACAGCACTGACCTGCATGAGTGAGACCTATAGAGAAGCCGCTTTTACTGTCCACCTCTATTTTTTATGTCCATTTTTCCTCCAGGACAGCCTGACCTGAGAGAATTACATTCTTGCAACAAGACAAATGTCAAGACACACGTGTTTAGCTTAGTTATTGAGCTTAGTTATTGAGCTTTGAAAAATTATAGGGTATGGTGTTTTACAAAACTCCTTAATCTTATCTGATAAACTTAATAGCAATGTGTATAATGTAGTAGAGTTGTATTTGTAGTGAAGCCACGCTGAAAATGCAGCAGGTAGAGTGGGCAATTGAGGCTCTTTTTTAAGCATAATCTACATTTTGACTTCCTAGTAAGCAAATAGAGCTGCACGGTGGTGTAGCCATTGCCTCAGGTGCAGCTGGACAGGCCCGGGTTCGATCCCGGGCTGGACGGCCCTTCTGTGTGGAGTTTGTGGTTTGTGGGTCTTCTCTGGGTACTCCGACTTCCTCCCACAGTCCAAAGACATGCAGTTTAGGTTAATTGAGGACTCTAAATTTCCTGAAGATGTGAATGGTTGTCTATCTCTATGTGACAGCCCTGTGAAAGCCTGACGACCTGCCTTCGCCCAATGTCGGCCAGGGTCGGCTGCAGGCCTCCCACCCCCCGCACGCAACTCCAAATAAGATAAGTGGTTACATATAATGGATGGATAGTGAGCAAATGTGAATGAACCATCTGTCAATCCAACTCTTACCAAAGTGAGTCGGAAGAAGAGAGAACATCAAGCAAAGCCTTTAGTGTCATTATTTGCTTATGAAGAAATACTCTCCAGGTTTGATATAACTGATGTTATTGCAGCATCAGGCTAACCTCTTCGGTTTGTGTTACCTTCGCTTTTGTAGTACAGTGTGTAGCTGAGGTTCCCATTCGGTCTAGGTGGGGCTGTCCAGCGAGCTCGGAGTGATCGAGAACTCTGATTGGTCAGTTGCAACAGTATAGGGCCCTCTGGGGCCATCTGTAATGTACGCATCTCCACCTGATTGGAAGAAAAAAGACCCAAAAGCACAAGAAAGTTCAAAGGCACAGAAGAACAGAAATGTTCTTCAGAACATTAATCCTTTTTACTATAATTCTACTCACTCTCATCCATCAAACTGGTATAGAATATTAAAAGAAACATTTCAAAATATTTCAGAAATATTTCACTGAGTGGATTAATATGGGTGTTAAAATATAACGCTTAACCAGTCTAAGTGTAAAAGTAAACCACTCTACACATCTGGCTCAAATTACTTCAAGTTTACTATCCCTCCTTTTATTTTTTCACTCACTCCTTCTCCTTTTCCACCATCACCCCACTTCTTTCTCTGTCTCATTTCCTCCTGTCTTACGCTCCTGTTACTCTCTCCTCTGCTGCCCTTCGCATCCTCACTTGCCACCTCATCTCACACTTTGCTCTGACCATTTACTCTATCCTCATTATTGCACTCTTTTATCCCTAAACTCCCTCCTTCCCTCACTCCTTTCTTCTCCTTTCCCCGTCTATCCTGTAATCTCCTCCTCTTTATCCTGTTCTTGCACCCCCCACCCTCCCCCTCCTTCCTGTCCTCTTGTTCTGCTGTGTCAGCTGTTCTACTGCCGTTTGACTAAATATGGCATCCATATTGGAAAAATGCCCCAAAATATGGCCTGTCGTCAGAGACATCGTTGAGTGTGGAGTGGCATTTGCTACCAAATGTCACTGTCGCCACGCCAACCTCGTTATTGAGCCGAGAGAATCTATCACCTTTATGACGCTCAGTGACACAACATGCACACACACACACACACACACACACACACACACACACACACACACACACACACACACACACACACACACACACACACACACACACACACACACTTTGAAAATGTCTGAGTAGGCATTCCCATATGTGTTCCCATGTTCTTGTGTGTTGGTTAGTTACAGCGATCATCCAAATGCAGAAACACTACAGCAATGACTCAAAAAGGTTGCCTATTTTTAAATATATCACAAAGGATCTTGCAGTTTATCTAATCGATAAATAAATGAATAAGAAGTGAACTGACCACTGGGCCCTTGCCACAGCCTCGTGCTGTACAGGCCTGCAGCCTGAGGACGTGTTGGCTCCATGGAGAAAGTCCCTCCACCACAAAGAACCTCAGGGAGGAACTGGAGTTTAAAATGAGCACTCCATCCAGCCAGAGACCATAGCTGGTTATAATGCCTGCAAAAAGAACACATCTGATTATGAGATACAGAACAAAAATAAAAATAAAACAGTTTTCAAGCCACAATAAAACACAAAAGACTTTAAAACAAAACATTTGTATCATGGCAAAGCCACTTTTTTGTTGTTCATTCATGTTTTAATCTATACATGATTGTGACATTCCTTGGATGTCTTGGTCTGATACTGTGTTATGCATTCTCCTTGAAACCTTTTTCTGCAGTACATTTTTAAGATGTCCAGTGTTTGTTTTTTCTGATGCTGTTGACGCTCTTTTGTCATTCGTCACTCATACATTGTAGGACTGTGTCCAGCCTATGAGGAATACAGGTAAAGTGCGCTCTGCTATGTTGGGATGCAGTCTGGGTCACTGCATTACAATGCAAATGAAAACTGACTTAGTGCCGGTCAATGTGTCCTAGTGTGATCCAATGACGAAAACAACACTAAAATGGCAAATGTAACAATAGGCGTATTGACGATAAAGACCCTTAAAAGGACAGTACTACTGGAGCAAACAAGCACACACAAACGTGGGTGCAAATAGGTGAGCACTCTTCCACAGACCCACATAGACACTCCCCCACAGGCAAACAAAGATATACACACACACACACACACACACCAAGATGGGAACGCACACATGTCCATACACACATACATACCCAGGCACAATAATTACATTACATTACATCCACCTAATAAAAGAAAATGAAACAGTACGGTGCCAAATGTGCTTTCCCTTAATAAAAATGCATACAGGGGGCTCAAAAGATCAGTGCTAAGAACTAAGAGTCTATTCTGCTTTAATCATGTGTGGGTTTTATTATTGCTCAATACAGATATACTCACCTATCAGGGAAATGAAGACACAAAAACCCCACGGACGCCAACTACATCTGGGAAGCTCTTAATGTGGCCAATCACATGCGTGTGAGAGTGTATGTGTGTATATGTGTGCGGACGTCGCTGTGTGCTTGTGTGTGTGAATAAGCCCATATCAGTATAGGTTGTAATAAAGACAGGTTGGGAAATGAAGCAGCGAATGCATAACAGGCTTATTTCCCCTCTTTGTCTGCGTGTTGCCCCGACCTAATCCCCGAGAGGATTATCCCCCACAAATCCCTGCGGAATTGGGGAGAAGGGGGGAGAGAGAGACAGAATCTCACTCCTCTGGAACGCATCACCATCATCATCATCATTGTTGCCGTCCATTTATGACAAAAAAGAGTAAATGAAAAAAAGGACGCACTGAGCCCTTCTTTAAGGAAAAATTAAAGCTTTTTAAGCATGAGATAATCGGGTAATCATGATTAAGTGTCTCCTTGTTATAAATTTCTGTCATCAGATGAGAGAAGCTTTAAGTAATTTATCCGGGCTAATATGCACACACATCACATGGTTTATGGCGCGAAATGCACTCATGTGGCATTAAGCGTAAAACACACACGATTCACATTACACACACACACACGATGGAATTACACATACTTTAACGAGCATGGCAGTAACATTTGATAATATGTGGTGGTGCGTTGTATGTTACAGACTGTGAAATGGGGTGGGAAATCCTCAGATGGTTTTCAACACTCAATTCATTCAAGGTTTATAAGATGTGCATTTGTTAATATAGCCCTTACAAAACAGTTTATTTATTTATAAAAAAAACTATAATTTCAGGATACCATGTGGTAGATTATGTTACTTGAAACTACTGTATTTTAGTTATTTAAAGATGTATTGAACTTTGTTCCTTTAGGTATTTTATTAAGACACACAGACATCTGTAAGTGCTTGTAATGCTTCAAATACATACTTATGTAATGATATTTATACCAAGTATACATTTCATAATTTGAGGGACCTATTTTGTTTCATTGTTGTGTTTGAAGTTCTTTTTGGGCATTTTGTGCCTTCATTATGGACAGTGGAGTGATGACAGGAAATGAGGAAAGAGAGATGCAACAACGCTAAGATAGAAGGGTGCTCCAGGTTGTTTTGGTTTTTAAAGCTGTTTGTAAAAATGCATACTTTGTCCTTAGCTTTAATATATAGTTTATTTGTTCTGTTCTCCAGTTTGTACATTTCTATTAAATTGCTTGATTAAAGTTTACAGTGAAAATTTAAAAAGTCATACTACAAAAACGCTGTAGTTTAAACAAGACGTGGCCCAGAGCAAGTAGTTTTTTTGTTTTTGTTTTTTACTGTTTTAGACTATTTGCAATATTTTTTAGGTTTTTAAATTGTTGATGTAGTACCTTTATTTCAGATATAAGTATATTGATTGATGATGCATTCCTCCTAGTGCTTTCTCACTCAAACACATTAGTATATTAAGTTAAACTCTGAAGAAACATTAATTTATGCATTCTAATTCCCAAACTGTATTGTGCAGGAAACTCTTCTATCTACAACTTTGAGTCTCTTTACTCTCAAACAACTTCATTTTCTAGACAGTTCCAAGCCAGTAGCAGGATTTCAAATTCGCCTCCAATATATATCAAATACACCTTGTCCAAATCTGTGCATTGATTTTAATTGGCTGCAAGTGAGTTAGATGACGGTAAAAAGAATAGAGAACAATAAGAGAGAAAGCCGGTCACTGTGAGTCTATGTCCTTCCTGCCTGCAGTTCTCTATTCAGTCAAAAGGGAGCACTTTCCATCCACTTAAAGAAGCTTGGTGAAGCACTGCCTCCTCACTCTCGGTCTCCGTTAGTCTCAAATTTGATGTTCTCTCCCCCCGTCTTTGTCTCTTCCCCTGTTCTAACTGAGTCCTCTATGTCCTCCCCTTTTCTCTATCTGTTTTATCTCCATCTCTTGCACACTCATCTGATTCCTCTCACTCAAAGGGAAACGTTCACCTGTTTCATACTCACATGTACGGGATACCTGTGCAATGATATAGGGATTCATATATGTGATAGCCTGGGTTATAGTAAATACTGACAGAGTGTAGTCAAGCCCACAGTATAACTAATGTTCTGATGTTCTAATCTTGTCAATGTTTCTACCCTTCTCCATGTTATATCTCCTAGATCACTTTCCTGTATCTATGTATTACTTAAATGTGTTCAAATGGATGATTGAAAGCTTGCATGTGTTTGCGTGTATTTAGTTAAAATGTTTTGTTCTAAACACTATTGATAATTCTTCATGTTTATTTGAATGTTTTAGACTATGTATCTCAGATTAAGTGCCTTCCCCCTTACCATTCGGAGTATCAGGAGGTGTCCAGCTGACGTTGAGTGCATTTGGGGACAGAGGCGAGACCAGCGGTGCAAGGACATTCTCTGGGGTGCTCTCCTCAGTCTGAGCCTGGCTGGGAGGGCTGAAGGTACAACCACCTCCTGTGCAGGCCTGATGTGCACAGTCGTGCATTAATGAGTTTATGAATGTGGCGATGCAAATCAAAAAGATGAAAGAGTAAGGGACTCACAGCGAGTGTGATGGTGTAAACTGTTCCAGGAGTTAGGTCGCGGAGTGTGTGGTCTTCAAAAAGTTCTGAGCTGTTATGGACGAGCACTGGCGCTGCACCGTCATGTGACAGGAAGATGGAATAGAACTCTAAGACGCCATTTACCTGAGAGGGACGTGACCACCTGGAGAGAAAGAGAGGCAACAGATGAGATAGAAACAACTAAATATATGTACTCAAGCACTGTACTTAAATTCTGATTGTAGGGACTTTCACTATATGTATTATATTACCATAGTGTCAAGTCAATTTACAGACGAAAGACAAGGCCGGAATTATTTAATCGTTTTAGTGGCAAAATTCATCTGAAGAGTAAAACAAAAAAATGTATCCTCCAAGAAACTAATTTTTTTTTGTTTAACTAGAGCCTGATTAGCTGCCTGGTTATGCCTGTCTACTTTCTACCATAGAACTGTTAGACATCTATTAGAAACCAATTAAAGAGCCACATTTATTCAATGTGATGCACAAAGCCAGTGTAGTTAAAACATTGGATTGTAAAGATAACTTTGAATTGTGGCTCATATTACCATAACAAATAATAATAGACAGTTTTACATTTATTCCAATTCTAATATATAATAAAAAAATAACTGTCATTCTTTTTTAACACAGACAGATGTTAAATATATTCTATATTAAGATATTGCCAGGACTGTTTGGATTTAATTGGTTTGGAATGTTGAACTTATTATTTCTAAGATTGTGTATATGCATTGACGGTTAAAGTTAGATTAAAAAAGGTTGTGAGAAAGGCCAGATTGCTCTGTTTGTGTCTGTGTGTGCGCGCATATATATGCACAGACACGCACGCACGCACGCACGCACGCACGCACGCACACACACACACACACACACACACACACACACACACACACACACACACACACACACACACACACACACACACACACACATTCTTAAACACAAACCAAGTGCGTATGCTGCCCACACAGTTTCCTCTGTCAGATAGAGGTGTCTCCTTTTCTATATTTAGAACACGAAGGTCATCCCCAACAGAGAGAGCATGGGAGAGGACAAGAGACAGTATTTATAAATAGAAACGTGTCGACTACCATCACTAGACTGAAATACTGCTTGTGTTTTCACGTTATCCAAAATTCAAAGCATCTGAAGAACAAAACAAGTAAAGATTTTCTTAAAAAAAAAGGAGCATTGAAAAATTTCTTCTTTTATAAATAGTTCTGCAATTCTTACAAATTCATGAGAGTAAACCAACCCTCCTGGTATAGTCGCAGAGGGAGGTCATTTTCTAAAGTGATGGATTCCTTTCTTGGTTCCTCCCATTAAAAGCCAGTTTTTGAATGACTGATGAGTGTGTGTTAGCACACAATTAGCCACTGTGGCTAATCTATCACATTTATTATAAGATTTATATGCTGTCGATTGACAGTGTGATGTATGTCCACTTTTGAAAAACTAAATCAAAGGGGAGTTGTAATAATCCGTAATATAATTCACGTTGGTAATGGTTTTTAAAAATCATTGTTTTTAAAAACGTTATGAAATTAGTGTGACACAGACAAGTTATTTCTCAGCACATTACATTGAAAACCTTGTGGTTGAAATGCAATAGGTTCGAATTCTGCTTCACAATCTATGACGTGACAACCTGTCTCCTGCCCCTTCCCTCACTCCATCTTTTTGTTACACACTCAAAAAAACTACATTGGCAACTATTTAATAATTACTGACAACACATTAAAGTATGGAATATTAAAAAACACAGACAAGGTAAACAAGCTGGAATAAAAAAAATATATGATTGTTGTTTTAGTTAATGAAATGTACCTTTATTCTCAAGTGTCCCATCAGGTTTTCGATATATTTGTGACTGTGCACACGTCTCTCAGTGTGAATATTTTTCCAGTTGTGTCTGCGTTTGTGTATGAACGCTTTTGTGTCAGGTAGTGTTAGATGAGCTCAGGGATAAATCTGCTGATATAGTTCTGTTCGCATCCTGCAGCCTTCCTCAACCTTTCTCACAGTCTCTCACCCTCAACCCTTCTCACAGACACAGACACACAGACACACACGGGCACACACACACACACACACACGCACACACACACACACATTAAATATTTCCCTCTTTTCTTTCCATTCAAACTCACAAAATATCTCTTTCTTCACATCATTTTCAGTAGATCTACCGCTCTCCCTCTCTCTCAATCACTCACTCTCTCTCTCTCTCAGCTTTTCTCACAGACACAATAGAGAGGTATTGACCAAGTATGAACTCTCAACCTCTTCCTATTACCAATGTGCTAACAAGGCAATACATAGCTGGCGAATATATAGCTGAAACACATTTTAAAGGCTTTTTAAAGACTAGGATACAAATCTCAGCATACTCTCATGGATGATATCACATCATTTTTTTTGTCTAGCTGTCAACCGTCTAAAGACTACATGTTTCTAAAATGAATATGTTTGTTTACTTTGTATGGAATAACAGCAATGATTTGCCCCAAATAACAGGAGATGATTTTAACTAGTGTGCATGCACAAACTAACACAGTATAATTATTATTAAAATGAATATAATGCTGGTTCAGAGAAAAATGCACATGTGATCAGAACCACTGATAAACTGATATACATAAACTATTAAACTGGTTCAGTTACTTCACTTAAACAATTTTCAAACATTACTCCCACATAATGATTTGTCTTACAGATTGTTGTTGACAGTTTTGCTTTAGAGGCATATTTTCCTACAGTTCCCATTGCCTCCCATTCCTTTTACACAGGGTTGATTCAATTTAGGATCAACCCTGACATCAGGTAAATAAGAGGAAACCAGTGCATGTTTTGTGGATCAGATATTGGGTATTATCAATTATGTATCCCTTCAAATGATTATATATGAAAAGTATTTATGAATGAGGCTAAACTGCTCCTACAGTGCATTCAGGCAGATATGCTTGTGTGCAGTATGTTTAAATGTGCGCTGCTTATCCAAGATAATCGATCATTACCAAGATCATTGCATCTTAACCACACACATTCACCATTAGACACTGTGAGCTTTCACATTACTCCTTCTCCGTCCTTATACTTACCCTCCGTCCATTGTTTAAGTGTGTGTGGATATGTGTGTGTTAGTGGCTCTGTGCCCTCCTGCGGTGAGTCCCACTGTAAGTGACAGTCAGGACACTAATGGCTTTCACGCAGATCGACTCTAACGTACTCGCACACACAAAAAACAGGAACATTTGCACATGAGCTTGATGGAAAAAGTGCAGAGATCTATCTTCATCTGTCCCCTCCCTCTGGAGGTGGAAGGTCAAGTACAGAAGAATATTCTGCACGGTAAACACAACTGCAGAAGGTCACTGGCTCTGTCGCCCCCTCGCTCTTTGTATTTTACACAGGCTCAACATATGAAATATAGAATGAAAAGCTATAACATTCCTTGAACCATTTTTATTCTTACCTTGTCCTTTTCAGTAATGCTGAAACAGTGAACATTCACTTTCTCTCTCTTACCTAAAAGGTCCTTGCGAGTTTGTGTATTAACATATGGACAACCCATGTAAGTGTGTGTGTGTGTGTGTGTGTGTGTGTGTGTGTGTGTGTGTGTGTGTGTGTGTGTGTGTGTGTGTGTGTGTGTGTGTGTGTGTGTGTGTGTGTTTGTGCTCACTTACTCCACCAGAATAGTCCGCGAGTCAAGCAGGGTAAGAGTTGGTACGTGTAGGGGTCCTGGAGGAAGCTGAGAGGTCAGCATAGTAACTTGTGAACTGTTGGTGCAGCCCACTGAAGTGCATGCACTCAGTACCAAGACATGGGTGGAATAGACACCAAGACCTGAAACACACACACATACAGCAAGCCAGCAGGACACAGAGAGGCATGACAATAAGTACAAACACAATGATGGCTCAGTACAATTTATGGCTCAACACCCTTGATGTAGATTGCTTGTTATTGCGATGAGATTTAACCCTCATTTAACTCCAAATCCCTGAACTCTGTCTTTTTTTCCAGAATCATTCCTCAGTGTATCTCTCTCTCTCCTTTTAGCTCCGTTTCTGAATTCGTTGTTTCTCTTTCAGTGTCCATCTTTGCCTCAAAACTGTTCTCCATCTGTCTCACTGTGGCAATCTCACTCTCTGTAACGCAATCTATTCTTGCACATACTGTATAATTACAACGTCCATAATCCTTCCAATCACTGCGAACATCAGACACTCTGCATTATTAACCCAGCATGGATGATATGTGCTCTCATGCATTCATTAACTAACGAGGACACACATACACCGTTGGGCAGTGTGATGTTTTGCTAACCATGTGTATGTGTGTGTGTGTGTGTGTGTGTGTGTAAAATCAAAATGAGTTTTAATCTATTCTGCTCATATAAAATGCCATATAGAATGACTCTCCTGTGTTTGTGAGTCTGTGTACCTGCCCGCATTCTTTTTGTCAGGGTATGTTCTATTGAGAGTGTGTCTTGTATGCGTGTATCTACTGTATTCATATCCTGGTGCAGCACTTTAGTCTCAGTGGTGTGACATGTGTTTCATACCTTCTTTAAGTCTTTTTATTGACACAAAATAACTGTGTGTACAGTATGCATGTGTGCTAATGTTGAGTGTTCTTTGTCTCTCTGCTGCTTCATTTTCATGTGTGTGTGTGTGTGTGTGTGTGTGTGTGTGCGTGTGTGTGTGTGTGTGTTTAGCGCTCTTTTTCAAAGTGCTATTCCCTTGGTGAGGACTGAGATGCTCTTTCCTTTTTCAAATGCTAATCCCCCACTCCATTTTGCTTTTCTTCACTCTTCCCCTTCTCTTTACACCGAGGTCCCATTCCTCTACAGTCACACGAACACTACAACACGCACACACAAGCACACACTTTCTCTCTCACTCCTTTTTACCAGTGATGTTGTGTTGTTGCTCCTTCCCCCTGTAGACCATTTGGTTGTTGTGATAGAGGACATATGCTGTAATGCCTCCATTGGGCCTATGATTGGAACAAAAATGTTAAATTAGGGTAATATTATTATGTTAGATATTTATCATGCTATTTTTTATGTGTAAAAAGCAACCCGACATTTGGTTTGATTTGGATGTGAGAATGGAAGGTGAGGCTGTGTATTACCGTGCGGGGGGTTCCCAGGTTATATAGAGGGCTGTGGGGGAAGAGACTGCAGCTGGAGGAGAGACAACATCTGGAGCTGAAATTAGAGGAACATCTAATTATTTGTTTTTAAGGAGTAGTTATCCATATTTCCAACACCTTGTTTTCCCTGTTTCAATATAAACATAATACTTTATATTGAACATTGACTTGTTAAAAGTTATTAGTGCATGCCATATGGAACACTGGTTGTAGGTGTTTTTTCTCTCTCTTTCTTTCTCTCCTTCTGGTGCTCTCCCTCGTCTCTCTTCCTCATTTCTGGGTGAGACTGATGGGTTTATGTTATTTTAGTTTGTTTAATACTTTAGTTTGGGCTGGAGAACTTCCCCATCTTCTATTATTTTCGGCTAGGATCTCCAACCACTTGTTTGTTTTATTTGAAATTCAGTAGGGTTAATATTTCCTGACAATGAGAACTAGTTTTAGAAAGGCAAAAACGCAACACATTATCAGCATTAATATATTACTATATTAAAAATAAACAATGAAATAAACTATTCTTATTGGCAGTTTAAACAAGTTAACATTATATAATATCAGATGCTACAGATATAAAAATGAAAGCCTAATTTAATTTGAGCCTTTAATTAAATTTTACAGGATGCTAGAGATTGACACATTTTGGAAATAATTCTCAAAACACTGCAGAGATTAGAGAGGACATTTTATGATTGTATGCTCCTTGATCTAGTGAAGAAGGTGAACAAAATGTGCTCGGCTTGTTCACGGAGAACTGAGTAAAAATGTGTCTACATGAGGTTTTGTGAGTTTGAAAAATAGTCTTTTGCGAAACAGAGTTATAAATAAGTTCTTTGTCCGGTCTTCCTAACATGGTTCAGTGTCTTAACTCTGCGTTCAGTGAGAATCAATACAGTAATCTTTTTTTTTCTCCTTTTACTTCAGAATGATTTTTGCCGTCTCTGCAATGACCCCTGCCGTCACATTATCTCCCCAACAAGGCCAGTTAGTCCAACACAGATTAATAGCGACTAACATATGATGAAAAATCTCTCATTTCCTCTTCCACTTCTTCTTTCCTTATACATGTAATCTTCCCACCATGACCTCCCAGATAAAACAAATGTTACTCTGTACAATCTGCCTTTCACTCAGTTGCAATGTGCTTTATTCTCTTCATTCATCATTTTGTGTCTTGTCCAATCCAGCCATCTTACTTCTTCTCCCACCTTTCTCTTTTTTATTCCATTATGACTTGTCCCTCTGTCTTGTCTTCACTTTCTTCCTCTCTCTTCTTAACACTTGGAGGTCTGGGGGTCAATTTCTTGATTTTTCTTGATTTTTCTTGATTTTACATACTTTTTAAATTCCCCTTTTTAAAGTCACTAGCATATGATACAAAATCATGTGTTGTATATCAAAAAATACAGAACAATCTCAGCTATCTATATAATGAGGCACCATTGTCCCAAAGGCACAAGTGTAAATATGAAAATATGACTAAAGCTGAAAAATTGAATCTTGATTTTGGAAATGTCTCATATTTATTGTGAAAACATAACTGTACTCCGGTGGGATATCGGTTTTGGTGATGGAAATTGGTTTACCAAAAGGTCTTAGGTTCACAAAAGCAGTGGAATATATGAATAAAATGGTAGACACATGTAATTTAATGTCTAAAAGCAAATTTATTATTATATGGTGGGGATGATGAGCTGTGGCTGGCTTTGCGGCCTGCTAGGTGATGTGTTCAGGCAGGCAGACGGACAGGGAGGCTGCTGCAGCAATGCTACATGTTGCCCTCTGGACCCTCACAGCTCTGAATCCACTCTGTAAAATACATAAATACAGTCAGTATGAGTTCAATGTAAGGAAGTTAACGTGATAGAGACAACAGTTGATTATGCACCGTTCAGTCATAGACACGGAAGATAACAGCCAACACGGCTCTATTTACTGACGCGCTAACCGCTACGAAGCTCTCGTCAACACACAAGTTATGTTATTTACTGTCTTACAAACATATAACGGAGGTCCAACACTACTGGTCGTACTATGTTCACTGTAACAAGTTAACGTGATAGATTCAACAATTGATTATGCCCCGTTTAGTCATATATACGGAAGATAACAGCCAACAAGGCACTGTGTACTGACGTGCTAACCGCTACGTAGCTCTCGTCAACACACACGTTATTTACTGTCTTACAAACATATAATGGAGGTCCAGCACTACTGGTCGTACTATGTTCACTGTAACAAGTTAACGTGATAGATTCAACAATTGATTACTCACCGTTCAGTCTCACAGAAACGCTGTGGCCAGCTATCTGGCCCGTTAGCTCCGTCTAGCTCCTGTTAGTGAATCCTTCAGGCTCTGAAGCTGTGCCGTCTGTCCCCTCCAATATAGCTTTGCTCAGGACTCTTTGCTTGGCACCTTCTTACTCACAGTGAAGCTTTGCACGCCTCATACATGTCCATGTTTAGATGCTCAGATGCGGAAGTGGAAACCATATCCGCCAGATTTTTAACCATATTTATGTGACGTATTATTGTGATGATTATAATTTTATTAAACATTTAGACACCTGGTTTAACGCTTCAACGCGGGCGCCGACCTCAGAGGGTTAAGAGCTAAAATCCCTCAGGAGATAGGATGAGAGCTAAGTGTGTTTAGAAGTGTGTCTGTGTGTGCCCAGAAACATTCATAAATGAATGCAACTGGTTAGGAATGGAAAAGTTATTCCCATGGGTGTATGAATGTGTGTGTGTGTGTGTGTGTGTGTGTGTGTGTGTGTGTGTGTGTGTGTGTGTGTGTGTGTGTGTGTGTGTTGTATATATGTGTATGTTTGTGCTTTATAGTCTTACCTTCCTCCGGGGTTGTGAGGCTCGATCTCAAATCATTATCATCACCATTGTCATTAAGAAGACTCTCAGTGCAGCCAACAGGACTACAGGCGCTTACAGTGATAATGTATTGAGTGGATGGAGTGAGACCCGGCAGCACACCTGGTGAAGAGGAGAAAAAAAAGACTCTTTAACACCGCTCGACCTTTCCTCATATTAGCTTTAGGTGAATTTAAGAGTGCATTTTTGCAATGCTCATATGAGTGAGTACTGTTTTAAGATGTGAACGTATCCTTTAACACTCCTTTGTTCCAACCCCGCCTCACACTTTTAACTGTCTTCTTTTAGTGTGTGTTGGAAACTGTTGTTACTAAAGTATGTATCAATCTTCTTCAATGGTGCAATTTAAATGCTTTACTTGTTTCCCTGTGCCACTGTTGCTAAGCAAACTTGCTGGGCTTGGCACACAAGGAGAGTGTTCTAATTGTAAGGCTTCGGTTGTCTCTGTCTGATGTTTTTTTGTCCTAGCCGTCTGCCCTCTCCACTCCTTTCTGTATTTCTTGAGTCACTCTTTTAGATCCCCCCTCTTCTCTTCCTCCTCCTTTAAACCTCCTCACCCTCTGTGTCCAGTCAACCTGTACTTGTCTTTCTTCTTTCTCTCTCTGTTACCCATGTCTTTTAATTCAATTAGGGGCCAGGGCCCCACTCCGCTGCCATTACACCCTCATTTGCTTTCTGTGTTTTTTCGCCGTTGGTGTAATTCTGCAGTCAGGTGTCGAGGCCATCATAAATTAACAAGAAGCCTTATCACGGTGGACTTAATGTCTGGCAAAGAGAGAGGGAGGGAATGAGGAGCACCGAGAGAGACACTGAGAAAGACGGAGACAGAGAGCTCATCTTCATATTTGCCTGGAGACATGGCAGAGTGGATGAGAGGAGGGACGAATAGCAGCAGGGGACGCAGACATCATCATCATCATAAAAGATGAAGTGGGGAAAGATCGAAAAGTGAGCAACAGAGAGAGGGAGAGAGAAAAAGGAGCAATGCCAGGGTATGACATCATTG
Organism: Myoxocephalus aenaeus; assembly: GCA_038501785.1. NCBI lineage: Eukaryota > Metazoa > Chordata > Actinopteri > Perciformes > Cottidae > Myoxocephalus > Myoxocephalus aenaeus. The sequence continues at coordinate 1,884,001 of JBAMJR010000116.1, forward strand.
GGGTAGTCCTGAGTGTCTTGTTCCAAATGGAGACAGTCTCCTAAAGCTGGGGACTTGCCAAGAAGACATTAACAGGGTTGCCTGGGACCGTGTGTGTTTGTGCGCGTGTGTGTGCATGTGTGTTTGTATGAAAAACAAGAAGGAAAGTGAGTGAAAAGGGCAGTGTGAATGTGTTTTCAGTAAGCGTCAAAAGGCAGGTCTCAATAGAAGGAGGCAAGAAAGCAGCTACAATAAGTTAACAGAACAACGACTGCAAGTTAAGTTAAATTCAGCATAAAATATCCATGTTTCACATGAGGCGGCTGTGATGCTTCCTGGCTCTTTCTGAGCAAAATCCAGTTATTTCTGTTTTTCAGAAAGTAGTTACCTCTCCTTGTATTCAGTTTGTTGGGACCTTACGCGTAATTTGACAACATGTTTAAGTATCGCAACAAAATGTATATATTTAATATGTACTGCATGTCAATATCATTTATACTATCAAAGGTTTGTATGTGTTTTACCTGTGAAATTTCCATTAGCCAAATACACGGCTTTGACAGGTGGTACCTCTGGCTGATCTCTATCGTAGGCCTTCAACTCATATCTATCAATCAGCCCTCTGATGTCCCCAGTGGGTGGCACCCAGCTCACCTTGGCACTGAAGCCATTCAAGCTCTGCACTGTAGTGGGAGGCAGTACAGAACTCGGTACTACAGAGAGAGACAGAGAGAAAGCAAGAGAGAAGCAAAATGAGTCAAGATGAGAGGAGACTGTCGAGAGCAAAACAATGTGGATAAATAAATATCACAACCAGATACTACAATTAAACTAAGCAATACATAATAAAGCAAATAAGAGAATCAAAGATAAAAGAAACAAAGAAAGAATGTAGGCCAGGCAGAACAAATGTCAAAAGAAAGATATATCAAATATAAGCAAAAAGGGAAAAAATAAAAGAGAAAAAGCAAAACAACAGGTCGAGAGCACATAAGGTTAAAGTAAAAGCATCCCCCATCTCTCAGTGTTTTAATAGGCCCAGTAAATCATACCTCACTATTAGCATAAATAGTATTTATGAGAGTAGTAACTTTTTCAGCACTGATTTAATACAGCCAGCCATTCATTCTGGGCTATATTTCACAGCAATCAGCCTTCCTCCTTATAGCACTCCCCTTCTTTCTCTCTCTGACACTCTCAGTAGTTCAGGATGGTCCAGCCCCCTCCCTCCCGCCTTTCCACTCTGTCCATCTCACAGCCTCACAACCACTTTCATTTTCTGTTTCTATCCATTTTTACATCTTCTTTTGCATCTGTCATCGCTTCATCTCCCTTTTTCCTTTCCTAACTTCTTTACCTTCCTTCTTTACTTATTCTTATTCTTACGTCTTCCTGTTTTTCTCACCTTGCTGTGCACCCCCCTTCCCTTTTTTGTAGACTTCCTCTCTCCTCCCTCCTTTCCTCTCAGACCTTGTCCTCCATCCTCCCCTTCAGTTCTTAATGTTTTTAGCACTTCCTTCCTCACTCTCCTTCATTCCCCTCTCTGGTCATAGCATGGTATACTGAGACTTACCAGTGTATCGTTCGCTACTAACGAGCAGCTTTATATTACACAAGGGACCACACAGGCCATTCTGGGTTAACAGCCTTTTACTGGGATGCCCTTTATAGAGGCTTTATCAATCTCTCATACCGTCAGGCACATGCAATATAACTGGCTTCGGATAAGTCTCACATATTGTACAACATAGTCATGGCTTTCCATCCAAAACCTCTTTGGAACAAAGGGAAACACTAGAGAACAATGTCAACATGAGGGAATACTTACTAGGCCTGCATTTTTTTGCCTTAGTCAACTCAAATGTTGTATGTGTACAGATTGAAAAACCCTCTAAGGCAAATTTGTCATTTGTAATTTTGGGCTATACAAAATAAATAAATTAGTTAATCAACAAAATCATATCAGTGTTTGAGTATCGAGAACAGCCCTAATATGTACTCCTTGTGGAACATACCACAAGATGTCAGTTGCAGTCAATCAGATTAAAATCAAAAAGAAATCGTGAACTTGCAAATTACACAGCACATACATAGAGCATACGCACACACAGGCACACACACGCCATAGGCCTTGTCATTTCCTCATACTATTAGAGTATCAGATAGAAAGAAACTATGATACTGTTGCAGATACTGTGTACAATGTGTACTCTGCTTATGTACGGCAATAACGCTTGTATGAGTCGGGTGCATGATGCAATACATACGTGTGAGTGTGTATTACTGTAATGATATCATCATATCTGGCTGTAAACATATTGGTCTGATAATACATAGAAAAGCATACCAACTACTGCTGAATGAAGAGAGATGTTTTACCTTTGCCACGGCTGCGTACTCTCTGCCAAGGTCCCGCCGCCCAACCTCCTGCAGCCAAGGCCACAAACCTGTACAAGTACTCTTGAAAGGTGTACATGCGTGTGTTTGCACATAGGGGGAAGGGTTTGGGAGGCACATGGGACAGGGGAGAAACAGATTGCTTACATTTAAAGAAAGGCTATATGCACAAAAAAAGACATCACACATTCTAAAATCACCTAAAATCAATATCAATCATGATACCTCGCTAATAATTTTTATCACCTGTGCACAAGAATGTTCATACATTGGAGCATTTGTTATTTGTTAACAATAAACAGGAAATCATGGATTATGATGAGTAATATTAATTTGATTAATAATGATCTGACATAGATAATAGTACTTCCAAGTATTTGTTTAAAATATATATTTCCGAGGGAACCTCCCAGTCAGTATTTAACAAAATTTTATTTGAATAGCCTAACATCACAAATTGTCATCAAGGGGCTTTACAATCTGTACAACATATACGCCAAGGGACAACTTTTATAAATGTATAATTCTTAATATTAACTGTCCTTTAGTAATAAGCTTGATTGCTGTTCGCAGATTGACTTTGGTGCTCCTTTGATTAAATGTCATCATTTAATTGACTGTTGCAACAGAGACTGGAGTATCAATGCCCTGTTCTTTCTATTGTTTGTTTGATGTCAAAGGAAGATATATTACTGAAATGTAAAAAAAAAAAAAATGCATTGACAGCATGTCAGAGTTTTTAGGCGAGTGCTGTGAGTGGTTAGTTTACTAGTATACTAAATATACACTGTGCATCGTTACCAGTGAAAGGCTGTAGGCTATAATCTGTGGCTCGTGTCTTCCTCCCACTATACACCAACACTGAATCGTTTCCTCTGCAGTTGTACCGGATTTCACTGGTGGGACAGCCGTCTAAGTAGACTCTAACAGAACGGCGGGAGGCACCAGAGAGATTAACACTTTGACTGACAGGAGGGTTTGTTTCATCACTTCGTATGGTAAGACCCCTTATGCAGCCTCCTAGGCCTGTGAAGGAGGAAAGGAGAAGAGAAAGAGAGTAGAAGAAGAGGAAAAGAAAAAAAACAGGAGAAAGGGAGGGAGAGTGTGAGAAGAGTACATCTTTCTGAAAACTTTGGGAAATGCTTGTCTCTATTTTACACTTTATATCGTTCGAATAAGCACTATCATCTTCCAAAATCATTTCCAGGTTGAATTTGACATGCATTTAAACTTGAATGAAAGTTGTGATACTGCAAGCAAATACCAGTATAACCACTATGACTCCTGGTTGTTACATTTAATGCAGCTCTTGCCAGATAGTGGCGTGGGCAAGTTACGGTCAAGGCAAACCAAACCTGCAAGTACCTATACTCTCACTTGTTTAACCCCATAGAAGAAAATTCCATGTTTGACCAGTTAAGCTGCATAACCTGTGTATACTGCATCAATAACAATGCAATTAAACACTTATTTGGGCCATTTAGATAGTGTAAAAGTACTGATACTACTTTCTCACCGTGTTTGTGACTTCGGCTGTCCAGAGCAGGATGTATGAGCTCCATGGGCACGCCCCCCAAGTATAATGGCGAATCAACTCTCAGCCTCACTGGCTCTCCTGCTCCCCTTGTCTCCTCTGCCCAGTCATTGACTGCTGCAGAAATGAGCGAGCCACGTTTCGCCAATGAAAGCGGTTTCCAGTCTCCATCACAGTAGCTAAGCCCCACCCACATGCTGAGTTCAGTCACGTGACCTTCAGCGACAAGAATGAACGACAGGAGGCCGGCTTCCAGCTCCACCTACAAATAACCACCAATAAACAAAAAATAACAAGCTAATGTCGCGCAATTTTTAAGTTTTATTTTCAGTCTTAAATGTGTCTGTGCTCCTTACCAGCATATAGTCATCAGTTTGTGTGTTGTAGGTAAAGAGTAAAAGTGCATTGAGCTGGTCTGTTCTGAAATCCATATGAATGTCAAAGTCCTGTCCTCCACTGAATACATCTCTGACCATCTCCAAGAAACCTGTAAGAAGAAGCAAATAATTGCAAACAACATTCCAATTTATTATTAGGCAAGAGCTAAATAATGAAAACAACCAATTTTGCTATATTGAAGATTGTCTGTACCCCTTTATTTTCAAACATAAAGTTTGAGTCACATTTAAAATGTGTGACATGGTAATGTTGAAGATGTTTTTCATATATTTAAAAGTGGCAGACAAATAAAAGGTTGGCTGAGCAGGCCCTTATACAAAGCAATAATGGAGCTGTGTTCAGATACAAATTCAAGTGGATGTTTAGTCACTAATGCACTCGCAACACTGTATATTTTATTAAGATGCTTGCTGCCGATGTTACTGATAATGAGGTTGTTGTTTCATGTTGAAAAATATAATGATGATAAGTTAATTGGTCTCTGTGTGAAAAAAAGACCCTCAATAGATCTTTTCTCTACAATGGCCGATGCAGTAGGAGTTATTGGACCTTTTTCCTAAAAAACAAACATGACATGACAAAAAAAAAGAAAACATAAACTGGGCTGTAAGCTTTAATGACCCAAAATATATATTCTGCTTACCCTCACCCGACACTGCCTGCCATTATGAATCCAAATGTAATGTATTCAGGGTCATATTTCCTCACACACTTTGGAGCTTTTACTGGTGCAGGGTCGTCTCCCACTTTTTCCTTTAAAAAAACCGATCCACTTTATGTCACTGCAGCCGAGTGAACGTTGGCTAGCTAACAGTGGCAAAACACGTTTGTCTACCTGATGACAAGTTATGTCATATATTATGGTGATATTTAAACATAACTGGGCATTGATATTATGCTTTGTTTGAATTAGTATATTTCTTATATATGTAGATTATTGAGCACATTTCGATATAAAAATAACTAGTTTTGGAAATAACCCCTAGAAATTATGCAATCTAAGCATTTGGCAGTAACTCAGCGGCCTCTTGAAGGCGCTCGGAGGCCCCGCCCCAATTGTTAATTTGCCTCTTAATGTACATAAATCTCTGTGGCATGTAGTAATGTTAATGTACATTATTCTAAATTAACTAAAAATCCTCTTAAACATTTATATAATTAACAAAGGATCCTACCATGACCCAGAAAATGGGCTCCTTCCACAGTTTGAATAGGGCATCCCTCCCAGCTTTCATACACTGCCACCTTCTTTGTGGCTTTTGCCCAGTTGAGAGATTTCCATTCCTCTGACGGGCTGTCAGTCATCTTAAAACTCAAGTCTCTGAGGCAACCGGAGAAACGCTGTTGCACTACCCGAGCATCACCTGGTGAGACCGACAAGAATTAATACCACAACTGTCACTTGAAAATCACTCCATGCTGCCGAAGTTACAATTTTGTTGTCAGTGCAAATTGACATCCAGTGCTTATCATACAAATGGCCAGGAGCTACCAAGTATCAGTGCCTGAATATGAGAATGATGACAAATTCTATGAAGACAGGGAGCTAGCAGGTACCTATCTGTTACCCAGGAGACTTTAAAAGGTTTATATCCCTTTCCAAATTATACTTGAGGAGGAGAGAAAATGTAATCCAGGGCTGTAGCACTAACCTACCTGAGAGTGAGTGGAGATCAATAGGCAAAATACCATTTCCTCCTTGGAGAATAAATAACGTACATTAAAATAAATTAAAAAGCTAAGCCAGGTTTAGATGCCCATACTGTATATAATCTATTTAAATGATAGAAATGATAAACTATATCACTAAATAATAATTAAAGAGAGTGGGTGACAATGGATTTACCTGAATCCTCCCTTAGCAAAGTCAAGTCTTCCGGCAGCCCTCCAATGAACATCCCTGTGTTCTCTCCAATGATGGTGCTGCCGCTGGAAGCTGACGCACTTCCTAGTGATGATGGTGGTGTGAAAATGAAATTAGTGCATTTAGAGATCAAAAAGGGATTAGTATAAAATGAAGGACAATATAATTGAGAGGAAGTAATCAAAGTGTAAAGGCAAACAAGGGAGAGTGAGAGCAGAGGAGAAAGACTAAGTGAGTGAAGGGTTATGATTATGCCGTTTCCATCCAGATTTACCCTGAAAGAAGGAACATTTTATTTGAAAACATAAGAACTGAAGAACAAAAGTTGGTTTCTGTGAGTGCGTGTGAAGCAGTATTTTTCTCATCAGATACAGAGTGCCTGGGATTAACCTGGTAAATACCTCCATGCAGAGCTGGGGGATTTACATACGTAGAAACACACATAAACACACATAAATATATACAAGCTATTCATATCCAAGCATAGGTGCACATCCTTGTGTGTATGGACGAGAAAAAATGCATTTACACTCATACTCCCACACACTATAAAAGATACACATAGTGGTCAGTATGAATATGAGAAGAGTTACCTCTGTATTGATTGTTTACAACGATTGTTCCCACGGCCCCTCGCCTTGTTGCTATGATGCTGTGCCATTGTCCATCATTGTAGCGGCGCCCTCCATCACCCTGTACACTCACAGCCACCGCTGAGCCCTACACACACAAACACACACACACACATTACAAGTAAGAATTTAAACAGATATACTTGGGGTGACCCCAACTCGTCCACTATTTGATGATTCAATCTCAGGAGCCTGATTTAACTGTGGCAGTGGCAGGAAAATGTGGTTATAAAACAAAGGATCATCCAATTTGTGATACAAGGGGGTGCTGAATGTCTGATTTTACTTAGAATTGCTTGGTTTCTTCAATAAATCATGATAAATAGGTATAGATATCAGCCTTTTATTAATACTACCAATACAAATTAGAAAAAAACTCATGTGCTTTCAATCAATCTGCTTAGTGTGTGGGATAACCATGAAAGACTAAGTTGCACATCCAAGTTTGCGGGACAATTGGAGCAGCATCTTAATGATAGCCTAAGAAAGACTATATGACAACAGCATACGGCTACTGTATAAACTTACAATTATTGATCAGAGCATTCATATAAACACAAAGCACTATCAGACCACCAGATATATGAATTCATGAAAATGTCTCTCAAATTTGCCGCCGTTTGCGGTTTACATCTCTCTCTCTCTCTCTCTGACTGTCCTTATTGTTTCCCTTCCGTCTGTGGATTGCTACAATGGAAGGAAAACGGAATAAGGAGGAAAAGTTGTATTTAGCACCACGAAAGATAACAAACTCTGTTTCAGTACGTTGTACAGCACTGCTTCTACAGTACACAAACTAGGCGACAGTCACATGTATCTCCAATAATTTAATTGTTTTCATGTTTTTCTATAGATACATAAAGCTTAAACAGAGCAGATTAATGAGCAAAAATGTAAAATTGGATGTGTAAATTCTTAGTCAGGGCCACCACTAACATACACATTAATGGTGTTGTGAAGACATCCTCTCAACATAGGTCTCACAACTATTGTCTTATAGTAATAAGCTAAAGTAAATATATGACCAATTTTCAAATCATAGTGCAATCGAACACTCAGACTTCGCTTCTTTATCCCTCCGTTCTGTTAACAAGGTGAGACATTAAGGATCGATGACACGCATCAAACACACACCCCCCACTCAAAAGGACACGAACATGCACATATAATCATCAAAGTGTTGTTACAGGGCTTATTGCTACCTATTAAGTATGACATCATTGTTGTGATCAGCTTTTAGCAAGTAGGCGAAGAGTAATGTAGTAAAACAAGAGTAACGAGTACGTGCACACTCACACAAACACACTGATAACATATATCCACACACAGTTACACACTCAGTGATGAAGATTTAATGATGAGATCAATAAATGTATGAATGCCAGAGTATATCAGCCTCTGGCATCTTTACTACCAATGCTAGACAGCTCTACTTAACAAGACAACATAGAGGGAGTCTCTCTCTCTCTCTCTCTCTCTCTCTCTCTCTCTTACATACACAAAAACCCACCCGTTTGAATCCCTTCTGGGAGACACTGGCTAGCGAAAAACCCTTGAGCAAGGCCCTTAGAACATGATTGCACACACACACACACACACACACACACACACACACACACACACACACACACACACACACACACACACACACACACACACATTTATCATTACATGGATACAAGGGAGTCACTTAATTTATCAGGCAACATATAGCATCAGCTGAAGCCATGTCTCATTATGTGCTGGATGAAACGAGCATCTTGCTTGAGCAGAGATTTACCAATGATGCTGATGTCACTCGACTAAGGTGTGGGTCTGCTGATTAGTGAGAAAACCCCAATGCCCAATCTCTTTAACATACAGTATGTGATACTAGGAGGGTGAAACAGACACACACATACCAACAAATAGTACTTATCCAAAGTGCTGCCCCTGCGGCTTTCCCAGCTATACTTGGCAGCCAGCAAAACACTGAGCATACCCATGTGTGTGTGTGTGTTATTGTGGCAGGGTTTTTCCAGGCTGAGGATGGGCCTTTGGGGGTGAGTATGCACAAGCATGATTGGTCTGCGTTTACAGTAAAGGAAATGAGTCTGTGTTACATTAATTGACAGAGATCTATGCAGTTTCCTGTTATTTCTGATCATTTGATAAACATAAAATGTCTATCAGGCTTTAGTAAATGAAACCCCATTGACCAAAATAGGTCACATCTGGCTTCAGAGCATTTCACCCTCTTTAGCTGGCAGACTCCAAACTGAGATCCCATTAGCCCTAGCTTCACAGTGTAGCATTCAGGCACAGTCAAAACAATGCAGCTTAGTTGGCTTATCCAGCGTTAGCCGCATGTGTATATTGCGGCAGAGGATGGGATGAGAGTTGACTGGTGGAAGTCAAAGATATCGTATTTAACTCCTCCAAAATCTGACAGGTGACTGGCAGTCATCTCAAGTTTAAGTATAAGAACCATCTGCCTTGAATTCATTAAAGACAGGATAGGTGCTTGAGTTCATGTATCAGTATTCAAAAAATGTTTGTGAAGAGACTGAAGGGGACCAACATGTTGAAGATTTGTGTCAGTGTGTGTTTTCATAAGTAGGTAAGGAATCCCATGGGTTGTACTACAGTAAATGCACATTTATGGAGCACCATTAAGTGGGTAAATTCAGATTCATTTCCAATTTTAAGGTATTCATGTTGAGCATCTGTTGTTGAAGATTACAAAAAAAAATTCCCCAAAGGCTGGGGGACTGTAAAATGAAAGCTTTCCAGATTTCACGAAAATCCACTAGTGTCATCTAAGAGAGAACCAAGATGCATGGCTGGTACAATAAAATATAATTGTGTTTATCTGTGCTAGCGAAAGTATTTAACAGACAGTGACAGTTAACTTAGAGTCTGTAATGAGAGTTACATGTGTCGTATAGTATTTCAGCCTGTGACAGACACAGCAGCTACATATACATCTGTATAGTGAGACAGCTAGTGGTTGTGATGGGAAAAACGCATATGCTGTCTGTTTTAAAGAATCATTCACTGTTAAACCTGTGGGTTAAATACTGATGTATGTTCAGATTAATGAGTAACATAAGTAAAGATGGAGGGACTGATAACATGGGTTGTTAGGCTTAGGGGCCTACTCTGATTCTGACCAGTTGATAAGAACGCCGAAGTGCACAGTCATTCTTCTAACTGCACGGTTTGATGTATGTGGGGACAGGGGATTGGTTGAACGTATAGTTTCAATCAGGTCAAAGTACGCACAGTTAATGTATAACACGTGTTTGAGCTAGTGAGAACCAATGAGAGATGAGATGGAAAGGAAGGGATGATCGTTTTTAAAAAGTATATAACTGACTGTCGAATTGATGATTTTGTGGAAACCCTGACAGACATTGACGATTCTTGGCTGTTGGGATTTCTTCCTGCTTGCAAGCATTTAATAAATTGACAGAGGCATTTTGTCTTGTCCAGAGGAACTCTGTTTGTTTGTCCTATCTGATTGACACCTTTGAACTCTCCTCCCGAGACATAGAATTACTTTTTCCACGACATGGTCCATGCAACACTACTCACCTGCAGCATTATAATGTGAACTGTGTGGGTTTCAGCATAAGTGTTAAATAGTTTGTGACATTAAACTACTGTAACTTCAATGCTCTTCTATGTGTGACAAGTATTGTTTCTGACTATCGTTTGCTTCAGTGTGTGTGTGTGTGTGTGTGTGTGTGTGTGTGTGTGTGTGTGTGTGTGTGTGTGTGTGTGTGTGTGTGTGTGGCAGCTCACACATGGACATATTTATGAGCATATCACTTTCCTGTGTCATGCTAAATTACCCCCCCCTGCACTGGTAATCCCATTAAGGCTAGCTCAACAGGCTAATAGGGGGAAGTAATGGGCCCAGCTATATGTATCTAGGGGAACACTAATAAGCCGTGACACCACTCCCACTGTTAATTACCCCAAACTAGTCTAAACAAAGGAATCAACCCAGTTGGAGAAGACATACTTGCTCCATCGCACATCAAGCAGTACACATAACCACAGACACACACACTAACACTGCGAGTCAACAAGGAGCTATTCATTGACTCGCACTCCTCAGGACACACAGATTCATCCCATGGTTACATTTTGATGAAGGCTTTTTGATAACGAGTATTGGATAGTGATGAGGAAGGAAAGTGTAAGTGTGTGTGTGTGTTTGTCTGAGTGTGTAATTAGTTGGTGGCCTCATGGAAGTATGTGTAATCATCTCCCATCATCACTTTCATCATCTAAGTCGTTGACTCTTTAACCCCCCTACATGTGTCTGTATGGATGGATAAGGGAAACAGGGCTGTGTATGTGTGTGTGTGTAAAGCTTAATTAGCTTGCAATTGGTATTCACGCGTGGTGACTGCAGGGAATGAGTTAATTGCAGTCCAATTCAAACGTTGACACACTTTCAAAGTTTTTTCCCGTCTCCCTGACAGAAACCAATGAGGGGCTACAGATCACATTTATTAGATGAGAGCGAGTGAGAGAAAATGGAAGAGAGACAGAGAGGATGAGAGTGGGGCGAAGAAAGAACAGAGACAGATGTGGATCAGAATAAAAAAGAGAAAAAGACACAGGAAGGTGAGCAAGTAAGTAAAGTGAGCGGAATTAAATAATAAAGCAAGAGATAAAACAAAGGAGGTTCATGAAATGGTAAAACAAAATGGGTTAAATTACCAATAAGGATAGCAACAAACTCAAACATTTATTTTACAATGTCTTTCTGTCTTGTAGGTGTGTTTGTTTAATGGTAGTCAAGCTGGATGGAGATATGTCTGAATAGGTGGAGCCGGAAAACTCAGCAAGTTCCTCAACAAAAGATATAAAGATCTATATAAATAAAAGTAAAAAACAATATATATATACATTAGTTTTAGTTTTTTTAAAGAGACGTAAACTCTCCTCCTACTTTTTTAAAGAAATTCTAACTTGGGCTAAATGTTCTCCGCTTTGTTGCACCTTTGTAAAACACAGAAATAACTCCTGATTGCAGGTTGTTGATTGCTGTTGTCTATAAATGATTGATTAATAGTATCATGCATATTGGTCTAGAAATATCCTTACTTTGCGGTCAAACAAAAAAAGAAGTAACATACCTGTGGATCAAACAAAAAGTAGGGGCGTCCATTTTTGAGCTGAATGGCCAGGAACTCTTCCTGATTTCCAGGAGAGAAGGCACAGAGCAGGAGGCCATCTGGGGACTGAGTACTGAAACTCAACTCAACACCTGATACACAGTAAGAGAGAGAGAGAGAGAGAGAGAGAGAGCAAAATATTACATTTTCTCTAATTTGCCCTCAGGAATTAATTTTGCACAGGCTAAACAAAACATTTTACACACAGTTGTGGGAGCTCTAATCAGGGCCGAACTCAATAAGAGACCTTTGGTGTCCTGGTGTTAAATCTGATCATTCAGAGATGTGTCTTACATTTTCTGGTAACTTTCAGTATTTGAGAAAACATATTGTAAAACCTTAGTTCCATCTCCCTCCAGAATTTCAAAATTTGCTCAAATCCATAAAATGGGGATGGTACTGTAAATCCTCCAAAATACTATAGTACAGGGGCAGAACCCTCAGTCATAACAGTAACATTACCCCCAGTCAGACCGTTCAGATAAGGCCTTTTTTAAACAAGCTATACTGTATATGAAAAGTTAAACATAACCCAGCTCTACATTAGTCGTATAGCGCCCATTATGGTATTCCCAAATACAATAAAGCTTATATAAAACCCCAACCACCAACTGGAATGACAATAGATTTGGGATCTGAGAAAACAACAATAATAATTGTTTCATCTACCACAGCTGTCCTGCAACGTTTGTTAATGCATACACAGTGAATCAAAGCTTCAGCAATGTGGGAAACTTGTGGGTCTCCCCCTAACACACACACACACACACACACACACACACACACACACACACACACACACACACACACACACACAGCACAGCACAGAATTCATCCAGCGTGCTGTCCTGTCATGTTACTATGGATCAGAGATTGGATCTTAATCCACTACTAGATCCACATAGCGACACCGAGCATGCGATGTACGTGTGCATTTCCTCAGCTCGGTCTGTCTCTGAAGGGAAGGAGAAGTGTGGGAAGATGTGAGGAGTTGAATGGAAGCAGTCCAGGGTTCATCAGAAGCCGGTGTTTGCAAAATAATTAGTGTGTGAATTCACTTAACATGGAGAGAAGTCAAACAGTTACAAGGCAAACTCAAGATGAATACAGATTATCCATTTCAGAGCTCCCAGTTTTCACTTTATTTTAAAAAAACTGCCTTTTTTGTGTTGTTTATTTGTTATCTGTTTGTGTTGATCTATCTGGATCAATGGTTATGCTCGCTGTTGATGTATAGCAAAACACAGTGACTTGCAGATGCCAATTCACTTCATGTCATATATTATCTTATCTTATCATGTCTTATTTAAATAGTCCAAAATATGTTTACAATTTGAAAATGGTTTATGTTTTATGTATGCTGATTTCCGATCAGGCTTTACTTACAATGTACAGCCTGTAGGTCTACAAGCAGGGTTATAGCACGTACTGGCAACAATAGTTAAGTGGATCAGAGGTCCATATCTTTTGTCCTTTGTAAGAAGTGGTGATGGAGATGAGGACTCCCAAATAATAGTGTGGATACCAATATCAATATGCACATCATATATGTCAGGGTCTAAAGCCCCAGTCAGACAGGATTAACATTACAGGGAGAAGTGAAGAAATTCACTGTGCTCCTCTGTCCTTCATTCTTCCTTTAAGACATTTTAACCATCGGGAAATTACAGGATATGGTCTGTAATAAACTTAAAAGAGACAACCTAAAGCCTCCCCAGGGGAGCGCAGAGGGAAAGATATGAGACAAAGACACTGCGTGAAGTAAATTAGTCAAAAATCATACTCCTTCTCCGAGTTAGTCAAATCTTAACACAGATACATTAAACACATATTGATATCATGCAGTATGGGTTCTCAAGGATATAGCTATCTGTAATATCCTTTGCAAATGAACATCCATAAATCTGCTTAGAGATCATAAAAACATCTTTAACATCAAAGCAATCTAGTAGTTACTGTCTGTAAATCCATAGGTAATCTGCCAACAGCTAATTCTGCAGACTTTTAAAACTTTTAATACAGAAAACAAATGTCTTATATTGTGATATTTATTGGAAATTAGAAGAATAGAAAAAGCAAGGAGGAAACTTTCAGTTTCTCCAGCCAGCTGCCACCTTATTTAGTTTTTTTGTAGTAAAATGAAGAGGTACTGTACAGATATTTTCTCATTTTAACTTTATAAATCATCCGATCCTCATCCATATCGATGCTTTCAAAGCGAGCAACAGGAATAAGTAGAAACAGGGCGTAAGAAAAAGGTTCAACTTAAAGCGGTGTGCTGTGTCGCTCCTGGCCAGACACAGTGTTATGGACATAATGCGCAAACATAGATATTTGAATAGTTCTAACGTCTGTTTTTTAGAGGATGCATTTTGACAGCCCTTCTGGGTATACTATACATGTGACAGAATAACAGAAATACATAATTTCATTCCATACAACAATGTGAGCGTAACAAAAACCCTTGGATCTAGAAGGAATGTAGAAGTGTCTTCTTATAGCATGGTCCCTTTCAGCAGTGAACCTATACAATAATTACCAATAGTGCCCAAGGTATCAAGTCTACGTGGAAATAAATGTACAACAACTATGATGGTAGTATACAGCAAAAACAAGACAAAGATGTTCTTTACATTGAACTTGCATTCTGTACATCAAGCAGGCATCTGCCATTTACATTCATGACCTTGTCACCACAGAGATGAGTGAAGTCATGACAGATACCTGACATTACATTATCCCCCTTTAACCTTCTCTCTGTGTCACACTCTCCTGATCGCTCATACATTCCTTTTTTTCCTTGCCTACGCGTTTAACCTTCTTCCTCTTTCTCTTGACCTTTTCATTCTCTCTTCTCCACCTATTGCCTCATCTGAATGTTTTCTCTCCTTGCATCTTCAATTTTCTTTTTACTTCTCTCACTCCCAACTTTGCTCCTTCCCATGTATTATATATTCCCATTTTTCCGCTCTAACAATGGTACAAACAGTTATTCATCTTATTAAACTGTGCATTCAACAGTGATGTGAACATGGGAGGTAGGTATTCTCTTTATCTCTGCTTTATAGAGGAGTGTACAACATGGTATGCATGTATATCAAAGTGGACACAATGAAAAACCATAGTTAACATAAGGCACTTAATGATGATAGGTTAAGCAGGAGCAGCACCTACACCCCTGAAAGGCCCAAAAACGTGTCTGTCAAGGGTCAAAACATGATCATTTCATTGTTTATTCCTCTACCTGTGTTAAGGGTTTGTATCCCTTTAAGAATAATTCTAAACAGTGACATAAGAGGGTTTGGATAAATTACAACTGTAAAACTTTCCATTCGCCTCCAAATTGGGCCTGAACATTTGAATCAACGTACACATTCACACACTTACAATCAGTCCTGTCCACAGGGAACAGGCCCGTGGGACCCGAACACACACCCACAGGATTTGACAGTGGAGAAGCAGCACTGCTATTATTCCTGCCTCATTAGCACAGGAGTTCATATTCATACAATACAAAACAGCTGTGTGCAAAGATCCTTATATGGTAAATGATGATGCATTCTGTTATATTGTCATATCATAAAGGAATGTTGTGCAATATCCTGAACTTGTTTGCAGCGCATTGTGATTTCTTTCACTGTCTTAAGATTTCACTGTCTTAACCCAGTACTTCAGAATGTGCGTTTCCTTATGTCATGCTGTGTTTATGAGGAAACCACTTTGAATGAATTATTCAAGAGACCAAACAGCAGTAGTGGTGTTAAGGATTGTTGAAATTGTTCATCTGACCTTATTTGCAATGGCAGAAAGGTCAACGTGACTATTAATGTATCTGTATATATGAATGTATACATCATGTCAAGTATTAATCTTTGTTTTACAAAAAATGTAGTCTTTTGAAAATACTTTATATACTGCTGTTATAATAACATATGCAAGAGATACAATAAGGTAACAATAGACAACTGTTGGCTTGACTTATTATGTTCTGCATGTTTGTGTGACTCCGTGCAATAGGGCGGGACAGACTGTCAACACATGTTCGGTCACGGTGTTTGGATCAAATGTACAGCATCTAAGTGACACTGCTCGTGCTCAGCATTACTTTCTTAAGATTTCCCCACAGGACTTGTGCTACTTCACACTGACAACCACTTTGGAGCCCTCAACAGACAAACCTGAGCACACATCCTGACAGGTGTCTCTGTTACACATACAGAGTACATGCACGCACACACACTGGCACACACAAACACTTGCACAGTGCGATCCCACAGACACAAATGTCCAGCATGCACTTGTTCACCTGAGAGTGCACACCACAGGCTCATAGAAACACACATGCAAAATACAATGCTCAATATACACAGACTGTTCCGCAACAGGCCTTCACACCTCACAAGTACTACACGTGTGATAAATACTTGATTATAAAAAAATAAAAAAACAATATCACCAATTGTGACCAGTTGTGAGCTCACAACTGGTCACAATTGGTCATGCAGAAACATCTATAATCCACAATACCCATTTTACATGTTGTGAATTATTCTTGAGTCAGCTCAGCTCCTTTTCTGGCCAGAACATGAAGAATATGAAAAACTAGAAAATTTCGCAAGAAATTTTGAAAGTGTGGCTACTACTGCCGTAAGACGTCGCAATATATATACATTACCGGTAGTGAGATGTGTTATTGTGTGTGTGTGTCTGCGTGTGTGTATGTGTAATAATAACAAAGTAAAAAAAAGTTTATAAAAAAAAGTCCTATTGTCCTTGATCTCTAAAGAATCAGCAACTCCTTGACTTAAAAAAAAAAAAAAAAAAAAAAAAAAAAAGTGCACGTGACCGTATTACCGCGTGCGCGCGCACGGTCGTTCACGCGCGCGCACGCGAAATTGCATGCGGCCGTTTACGTGCGCACGCGCGGCCGTTCACACGCACATAGACACACAGAAGCTAACTTCTTGCTAGGACACACACACACACGCGCGCATTTAGACACACACACAGTCAGGATGTCAGCTGACCAACTGACAGTTCCTCCTGCGTCTGTGGGCGCGTGTCTTGTTGCCATGGTAGCAGTCTTGATTAGCTAACTTTAAACACCTGTGTCACAGGAGCAGAGGAGAGGAGACTTGACTGCTGATTGAATGACAAAACAACCTTTCAAACTATTGTATTTGACAGACAACCGTGAATCCCATCGCGAAAATAACGTCATCATGAGAAGCACAAGACTTCTGAGAACGTTTCCGTCTACTTAAATATTTGTAAGGATTTAGAAATGAGATCGTAAATCCAGTTTATAAAGTGCTCACGTTTGTGTCATGAGAAAAAATTGTGGTTCGAATTAACATGGCGGTTGATGGAGCAGTTGGCCGGACTTCATGTCGCTTTCAGGCTTGCTGACAAAAAAGTATAAGTTTGTTGGATTCCACGACGCATGTGTACCACAAGCACAATATTTCCTACGTTTTGATGTATAAATTATGCCTCAAAAGTAAATATTGTGGAGTGAATGGCAAAATACAAATACAAATACAAGAGTTAGTAAAAAAATCATTCTCACTCTAGCGATGACATCACCACTCTAACCTGCCCCATACACACCCATTGTAAACTCTGAAATGGTCCCAGAATTTTCCTAAACTTGAACAATAATTACATGAAAACTGTGCTAGCTATCAAAAAATACCCAATTGGGCAAATATACTGCAGACTTTTGTCAACGTTTTAAACTTTAAATCATTTCTCTACGTTAAATTATGGCGAGTCACTGTGGGCAGAAAGATCAGTGTTTTTTTTGCCGAAACTCCATTCAAGTGAATGGGACAATTTCTCGCCGTCTTTCGCGCTTTTCGGGAAAACGGCCGGTCGAATCTCTTAGAAAAGTCATAGCTCACGATTCCCGATCAGGCCGCACGTTTTGATGTATTTGTTACGCATGTGCTGGCAACGCTGTGGGAGGAGATACGGTCCAAAGTTTGGCGGAATAAGAAGAAATATAGTCAACTAGAAATTGCATTTCCTGCTGAAAATGCGTTGGAATGCTAAAAGCTGAAGCTTAAAGCTGAAATATTTGAAAGGATAGCTGAAAATAGCAGAATATAGTTGAATTTAGCAGAAAATAGCAGAAAATAGCTGAATATAAAAAATATGAAATTATAGAATAATAGCTGAATTTTTTGTCAACATTTGAATGTTTAAAAGGTGTCTGTAGCTGAACGTATGCAGAACCTGTACGCTTTAGAAGTTGAAGAGGATTTTTAAATTTCCTCCATCGGATCCGTTCATTTAAATTTTCATGAAAAGATTAATAATTCAAAAATTGGAAAAGTCAGAAACATGAAAAGGTCATTGCCATTGTGTCCTAAGGAGCTGAACATTTTAAGAGCTGAGCGGTTTCTGTAGCTGAATATATGAAGAAGGAGAAGAGATGGAAAATGCTAAAAGCTGAAGCTTAAAGCTTAAATATTTGAAAAGATAGCTGAATATAAAAAATAAGAAATTATAGAATAATAGCTGAAGATTTTGTCAACATTTGAACATTTAAAAAGTGTCTGTAGCTGAATGAACCCTAGGGCTTCTTCAGGTGTTCTACAGCTCATATGACCTTGATATGTATACCAGCCCCTATTGTCCTTGATCTCTAAAGAATCAGCAACTCCTTGACTTAAAAAAAAAAAAAAAAAAAAAAAAGTGCATGAGACCGTATTACCACGTGCACGCGCGCGGCCGTTCACGCGCGCGCACGCGAAATAGCACGCGGCCTTTTACGTGCGCACGAGCGGCCGTTCACGCGCACATAGACACACAAGTGATCTTAGTCCAACACAAAGCTCATGCTAGCAATCATTCACTTCCTCCACCAACAGCCTGTGTGCGTGTCCCCACAAGGTCGTTAAAACAAGAATGAGTGTGAAGCTCCACTGATTAGTTAACTTGAAGCACCTGTGTCATGAGTGAGACTGCGTTTTTGCTTTGAAGATGACCTCCATAGGCTTCAATGCATTATTTGTTTTCAGAAAAAGCTTAATATCTCAAGAACTTCAAAGGCAACATGCCAAAATAATTATATTTTCTGAGAGATAAGACTTTTGCGAACGCGTCGATGTTGTTTGTGTAACCTACAGACCCACAATGTGTCTGTAGTTGCAGTTTCGAAATCAGGTGAGACCGTCAGGGGGGATACATTTCTGAGAGCGATTTAACATGGCGGTGAATGGAGGAAGGAGGAGGACCACCTCTCACTTATAGTCTGATTTAAACACGTCTGAATCTGTTGGATTCAAATCGACCCAATTTTACGAAGTAAGACAAGATTTCCTACGTTTTGATGTATAAATTATGCCCAAAAAGTTAGTATTGTGGAGTAGATGGCAAAAAGCAAATACGTTTGTGACCAAATCTGGAAGGCTCTGTTCACTCAAGCTGTGACATCACGTGCTCTAAGCAGCGCAATACACAACCATGTTAAACTTAGAAAAGGTTGGAAAAAAGCATAAAACATAAACGCTGACAGTTAAGAGACTATTACAGATATCAAAAAGCTGAGTCATACGGTAACAGCTGAAGGTTTTGTCAACATTTTAAAGGTGAAATGGTGTCTCTACCTGAAAGTATGGCGAACCCTTTAGCTTTTGAAGTTGAAGAAGTTGAAGCGGATTTAAAGACTTTCTTCATAGGATTCCATTCATTTTTATTTTCATAGAAAGCTTAATAATTTGAATATTTGAAAAAATATCAAAAATATGAAATTGCAGAATAATAGCTGAAGGTTTTGTCAACATTTGAAAGTTTAAATGGTGTATTTAGCTGAACATATGCAGAACCTGTAAGCGTTTGAAGTTGGAGAGGATTTGAAGATTTCCCCCATCCGCTGCCATTCATTTGAATTTTCATAAAAAGCTTAATAATTCAAAAATTTGAAAAGTCAGAAATATGAAAGGTCATAGCCATCGTCTCCTTAATGAGCTGAATATTTTAATATTTGAATGGTTTCTATAGCTTAATATATGAAGGAGGAGATGATATTCAAAATACGTACGGAAGAAATAGAAGAAGAAGTTGAACTAGAAATTGCATTTCCTGCTGAAAATGCGTTGGAATGCTAAAAGCTGAAGCTTAAAGCTGAAATATTTGAAAGGATAGCTGAAAATAGCAGAATATAGTTGAATTTAGCAGAAAATAGCAGAAAATAGCTGAATATAAAAAATATGAAATTATAGAATAATAGCTGAATTTTTTGTCAACATTTGAATGTTTAAAAGGTGTCTGTAGCTGAACGTATGCAGAACCTGTACGCTTTAGAAGTTGAAGAGGATTTTTAAATTTCCTCCATCGGATCCGTTCATTTAAATTTTCATGAAAAGATTAATAATTCAAAAATTGGAAAAGTCAGAAACATGAAAAGGTCATTGCCATTGTGTCCTAAGGAGCTGAACATTTTAATAGCTGAGCGGTTTCTGTAGCTGAATATATGAAGAAGGAGAAGAGATGGAAAATGCTAAAAGCTGAAGCTTAAAGCTTAAATATTTGAAAAGATAGCTGAATATAAAAAATAAGAAATTATAGAATAATAGCTGAAGATTTTGTCAACATTTGAACATTTAAAAAGGTGTCTGTAGCTGAATGAACCCTAGGGCTTCTTCAGGTGTTCTACAGCTCATATGACCTTGATATGAATACCAGCCCCTATTGTCCTTGATCTCTAAAGAATCAGCAACTCCTTGATTTAAAAAAAAAAAAAAAAAAAAAAAAAAAAAAGTGCATGAGACCATATAACCACGTGCACGCGCGCGGCCGTTCACGCGCGCGCACGCGAAATAGCACGCGGCCGTTTACGTGCGCACGAGCGGCCGTTCACGCGCACATAGACACACAAGTGATCTTAGTCCAACACAAAGCTCATGCTAGCAATCATTCACTTCCTCCACCAACAGCCTGTGTGTGTGTCCCCACAAGGTCGTTAAAACAAGAATGGGTGTGAAGCTCCACTGATTAGTTAACTTGAAGCACCTGTGTCATGAGTGAGACTGCTTTGAAGATGACCTCCATAGGCTTCAATGCATTATTTGTTTTCAGAAAAAGCTTAATATCTCAAGAACTTCAAAGGCAACATGCCAAAATAATTATATTTTCTGAGAGATAAGACTTTTGTGAACGCGTCAATGTTGTTTGTGTAACCTACAGACCCACAATGTGTCTGTAGTTGCAGTTTCTAAATCAGGTACGACCATCAGCGGGGAGACATTTTGGAGGGAGATTTAACATGGCGGTGTATGGAGGAAGGAGGAGGACCACCTCTCACTTATAGTCTGATTTAAACACGTCTGAATCTGTTGGATTCAAATCGACCCAATTTTACGAAGCACGACAAGATTTCCTACGTTTTGATGTATAAATTATGCCCAAAAAGTTAGTATTGTGGAGTAGATGGCAAAAAGCAAATACGTTTGTGACCAAATCTGGAAGGCTCTGTTCACTCAAGCTGTGACATCACGTGCTCTAAGGTTCGCAATACACACCCATGTTAAACACAGAAATGGTCTGAAAAAAACATAAAACATAAACGCTGACAGTTAAAAGACTATTACAGATATCAAAAAGCTGAGTCATACGGTAACAGTTGAAGGTTTTGTCAACATTTGAAAGTTTAAATGGTGTCTCTACCTGAAAGCATGGCGAACCCTTTAGCTTTTGAAGTTGGAGAAGTTTAAGCGGCTTTGAAGACTTTCTTCATTGGAATCCATTCATTTTTTTTTTCAGAAAAAACTTAATAATTTGAATATTTGAAAAAATATCAAAAATATGAAATTGCAGAATAATAGCTGAAGGTTTTGTCAACATTTGAAAATGTAAATGGTGTATTTAGCTGAACGTATGCAGAACCTGTAAGCGTTTGAAGTTGAAGAGGATTTGAAGATTTCCCCCATCCGCGGCCATTCATTTTAATTTTCATAAAAAGCTTAATAATTTGAAAATTTGAAAGGTCAGAAATATGAAAAGTCATAGCCATCGTCTCCTTAATGAGCTGAATATTTTAATATTTGAATGGTTTAAATAGCTTAATATATGAAGGAGGAGATGATATTCAAAATACGTACGGAAGAAATAGAATAAGATGAAGAAGAAGAAGTTGAACTAGAAATTGCATTTCCTGCTGAAAATGCGTTGGAATGCTAAAAGCTGAAGCTTAAAGCTGAAATATTTGAAAGGATAGCTGAAAATAGCAGAATATAGTTGAATTTAGCAGAAAATAGCAGAAAATAGCTGAATATAAAAAATATGAAATTATAGAATAATAGCTGAATTTTTTGTCAACATTTGAATGTTTAAAAGGTGTCTGTAGCTGAACGTATGCAGAACCTGTACGCTTTAGAAGTTGAAGAGGATTTTTAAATTTCCTCCATCGGATCCGTTCATTTAAATTTTCATGAAAAGATTAATAATTCAAAAATTGGAAAAGTCAGAAACATGAAAAGGTCATTGCCATTGTGTCCTAAGGAGCTGGACATTTTAATAGCTGAGCGGTTTCTGTAGCTGAATATATGAAGAAGGAGAAGAGATGGAAAATGCTAAAAGCTGAAGCTTAAAGCTTAAATATTTGAAAAGATAGCTGAATATAAAAAATATGAAATTATAGAATAATAGCTGAAGGTTTTGTCAACATGTGAACGTTTAAAAGGTGTCTGTAGCTGAATGAACCCTAGGGCTCCTTCAGGTGTTCTACAGCTCATATGACCTTGATATGTATACCAGCCCCTATTGTCCTTGATCTCTAAAGAATCAGCAACTCCTTGACTTAAAAAAAAAAAAAAAAAAAAAAAGTGCACAAGACCGTATTACCACGTGCACGCGCACGGTCGTTCACAGCGCGCGCACGCGAAATAGCACGCGGCCGTTCACGTGCGCACGCGCAGCCGTTCACGTGCACATAGACACACACAGTCAGTGATCTTAGTCCAACACAAAGCTAACTTCAAATTCACTTCCTCCATCAACAGCTACAATATGTGTGTGTGTTTGTGTCCCCACAAGGTTGTTAAAACAAGAATGAGTGTGAAGCTCCACTGATTAGCTAACTTGAAGCACCTGTGTCATGAGTGAGACTGCTTTGAAGAAGACCTCCATAGCCTTCAATGCATTATTTTTTTTCATAAAATGCTTAATATCTCAAGAACTTCAAAGGCAACATGCAAAAATAATTATATTTTCTGAGAGATAAGACTTTTGCGAACGCGTCGATGTTGTTTGTGTAACCTACAGACCCACAATGTGTCTGTAGTTGCAGTTTCCAAATCAGGTAAGACAGTCAGGGTGAAGACATTTTGGAGGGAGATGTAACATGGCGGTTAATGGAGGAAGGAGGAGGACCACCTCTCACTTATAGTCTGATTTAAACACGTCTGAATCTGTTGGATTCAAATCGACCCAATTTTACGAAGACCGACAAGATTTCCTACGTTTTGATGTATAAATTATGCCCAAAAAGTTAGTATTGTGGAGTAGATGGCAAAAAGCAAATACGTTTGTGACCAAATCTGGAAGGCTCTGTTCACTCAAGCTGTGACATCACGCACTCTAAGCAGCGCAATACACACCCATGTTAAACTTAGAAAAGGTTGGAAAAAAGCATAAAACATAAACGCTGACAGTTAAGAGACTATTACAGATATCAAAAAGCTGAGTCATACGGTAACAGCTGAAGGTTTTGTCAACATTTTAAAGGTGAAATGGTGTCTCTACCTGAAAGTATGGCGAACCCTTTAGCTTTTGAATTTGAAGAAGTTGAAGCGGATTTAAAGACTTTCTTCATAGGATTCCATTCATTTTTATTTTCATAGAAAGCTTAATAATTTGAATATTTGAAAAAATATCAAAAATATGAAATTGCAGAATAATAGCTGAAGGTTTTGTCAACATTTTAACAGTTTAAATGTTGTCTTTAGCTGAACGTATGCAGAACCTGTAAGCGTTTGAAGTTGAAGAGGATTTGAAGATTTCCCCCATCCGCGGCCATTCATTTTAATTTTCATAAAAAGCTTAATAATTTGAAAATTTGAAAAGTCAGAAATATGAAAAGTCATAGCCATCGTCTCCTTAATGAGCTGAATATTTTAATATTTGAATGGTTTAAATAGCTTAATATATGAAGGAGGAGATGATATTCAAAATACGTACGGAAGAAATAGAATAAGATGAAGAAGAAGAAGTTGAACTAGAAATTGCATTTCCTGCTGAAAATGCGTTGGAATGCTAAAAGCTGAAGCTTAAAGCTGAAATATTTGAAAGGATAGCTGAAAATAGCAGAATATAGTTGAATATAGTTGAATTTAGCTGAAAATAGCTGAATATAAAAAATATGAAATTATAGAATAATACCTGAATGTTTTGACAACATTTGAATGTTTAAAAGGTGTCTGTAGCTGAACGTATGCAGAACCTGTACGCTTTTGAAGTTGAAGAGGATTTGTAAATTTCCTCCATCGGATCCATTCATTTAAATTTTCATAAAAAGATTAATAATTCAAAAATTGGAAAAGTCAGAAACATGAAAAGGTCATTGCTATTGTGTCCTAAGGAGCTGAACATTTTAATAGCTGAGCGGTTTCTGTAGCTGAATATATGAAGAAGGAGAAGAGATGGAAAATGCTAAAAGCTGAAGCTTAAAGCTTAAATATTTGAAAAGATAGCTGAATATAAAAAATAAGAAATTATAGAATAATAGCTGAAGGTTTTGTCAACATTTGAACATTCAAAAAGTGTCTGTAGCTGAATGAACCCTAGGGCTTCTTCAGGTGTTCTATAGCTTATATGACCTTGATATGTATACCAGCCCCTATTGTCCTTGATCTCTAAAGAATCAGCAACTCCTTGACTTAAAAAAAAAAAAAAAAAAAAAAAAAGTGCATGAGACTGTATTACCACGTGCACGCGCGCGGCCGTTCACGCGCGCGCACGCGAAATAGCACGCGGCCGTTTACGTGCGCACGAGCGGCCGTTCACGCGCACATAGACACACAAGTGATCTTAGTCCAACACAAAGCTCATGCTAGCAATCATTCACTTCCTCCACCAACAGCCTGTGTGTGTCCCCACAAGGTCGTTAAAACAAGAATGAGTGTGAAGCTGCACTGATTAGTTAACTTGAAGCACCTGTGTCATGAGTGAGACTGCTTTGAAGATGACCTCCATAGGCTTCAATGCATTATTTGTTTTCAGAAAAAGCTTAATATCTCAAGAACTTCAAAGGCAACATGCCAAAATAATTATATTTTCTGAGAGATAAGACTTTTGCGAACGCGTCAATGTTGTTTGTGTAACCTAAAAACCCACAATGTGTCTCTAGTTGCAGTTTCCAAATCAGGTGAGACCGTCAGGGGCGAGCCATTTTTTAGAGAGATATAACATGGGAGGCAATGGAGGAAGGAGGGTGACTCCCTCTCACTTATAGTCTGATTTAAACACGTCTGAATCTGTTGGATTCAAATCGACCCAATTTTACGAAGCACGACAAGATTTCCTACGTTTTGATGTATAAATTATGCCCAAAAAGTTAGTATTGTGGAGTAGATGGCAAAAAGCAAATACTTTTTAAAGCTTAAATATTTTTTCTCTGCCCCTCTGGCTGTGACATCACGCACTCTAAGCTACGCAATACACACCCATGTTAAATTCAGAAAAGGTCTGAAAAAAACATAAAACATAAACGCTGACAGTTAAAAGACTATTACAGATATCAAAAAGCTGAGTCATACGGTAACAGCTGAAGGTTTTGTCAACATTTGAAAGTTTAAATGGTGTCTCTACCTGAAAGCATGGCGAACCCTTTAGCTTTTGAACTTGAAGAAGTTTAAGCGGCTTTGAAGACTTTCTTCATTGGAATCCATTCATTTTTTTTTTCAGAAAAAGCTTAATAATTTGAATATTTGAAAAAATATCAAAAATATGAAATTGCAGAATAATAGCTGAAGGTTTTGTCAACATTTGAAAGTTTAAATGGTGTATTTAGCTGAACGTATGCAGAACCTGTAAGCGTTTGAAGTTGAAGAGGATTTGAAGATTTCCCCCATCCGCGGCCATTCATTTTAATTTTCATAAAAAGCTTAATAATTTGAAAATTTGAAAAGTCAGAAATATGAAAAGTCATAGCCATCGTCTCCTTAATGAGCTGAATATTTTAATATTTGAATGGTTTAAATAGCTTAATATATGAAGGAGGAGAAGAGGTTTGAAAAACGTACGGAAGAAATAGAATAATAAGTTGAACTAGAAATTGCATTTCCTGCTGAAAATGCGTTGGAATGCTAAAAGCTGAAGCTTAAAGCTTAAATATTTGAAAGGATAGCTGAAAATAGCAGAATATAGTTGAATTTAGCAGAAAATAGCTGAATATAAAAAATATGAAATTATAGAATAATAGCTGAATTTTTTGTCAACATTTGAATGTTTAAAAGGTGTCTGTAGCTGAACGTATGCAGAACCTGTACGCTTTAGAAGTTGAAGAGGATTTTTAAATTTCCTCCATCGGATCCGTTCATTTAAATTTTCATGAAAAGATTAATAATTCAAAAATTGGAAAAGTCAGAAACATGAAAAGGTCATTGCCATTGTGTCCTAAGGAGCTGGACATTTTAATAGCTGAGCGGTTTCTGTAGCTGAATATATGAAGAAGGAGAAGAGATGGAAAATGCTAAAAGCTGAAGCTTAAAGCTTAAATATTTGAAAAGATAGCTGAATATAAAAAATAAGAAATTATAGAATAATAGCTGAAGGTTTTGTCAACATTTGAACATTTAAAAAGTGTCTGTAGCTGAATGAACCCTAGGGCTTCTTCAGGTGTTCTACAGCTCATATGACCTTGATATGTATACCAGCCCCTATTGTCCTTGATCTCTAAAGAATCAGCAACTCCTTGACTTAAAAAAAAAAAAAAAAAAAAAAAAAAAGTGCACGAGACCGTATTACCACGTGCACGCGCACGGCCGTTCACGCGCGCGCGCGAACGTAAACGCGACCGTAACACGTGCACGCGGCCGCTCACGCGCGCGCACACACACGCGCACATAGACAAACACAGTGAGTTAGCTTAGTCAAACACAAAGCTAACTTCCTGCTAGCAATGAAATTCACCTCCTCTCCACAAACAGCTGCTTATCTGTGTGTGCGTGTGTGTCCCCACAAGGTCGTTAAAACAAGAATGAGTGTGAAGCTCCACTGATTAGCTAACTTGAAGCACCTGTGTCATGAGTGAGACTGCTTTGAAGATGACCTCCATAGCCTTCAATGCATTATTATTTTTCATAAAAAGCTTAATATCTCAAGAACTTCAAAGGCAACATGCCAAAATAATTATATTTTCTGAGAGATAAGACTTTTGCGAACGCGTCGATGTTGTTTGTGTAACCTACAGACCCACAATGTGTCTGTAGTTGCAGTTTCGAAATCAGGTACGACCGTCAGGGGGGAGACATTTTGGAGGGAGATTTAACATGGCAGTGAGTGGAGGAAGAAGGAGGACCACCTCTCACTTATAGTCTGATTTAAACACGTCTGAATCTGTTGGATTCAAATCGACCCAATTTTACGAAGACAGACAAGATTTCCTACGTTTTGATGTATAAATTATGCCCAAAAAGTTAGTATTGTGGAGTAGATGGCAAAAAGCAAATACGTTTGTGACCAAATCTGGAAGGCTCTGTTCACTCAAGCTGTGACATCACGCACTCTAAGCAGCGCAATACACACCCATTGTAAACTCTGAAAAGGTTGGGAAAAAACATAAAACAAAAACGCTGACAGTTAAGAGACTATTACAGATATCAAAAAGCTGAGTCATACGGTAACAGTTGAAGGTTTTGTCAACATTTGAAAGTTTAAATGGTGTCTCTACCTGAAAGCATGGCGAACCCTTTAGCTTTTGAAGTTGAAGAAGTTTAAGCGGCTTTGAAGACTTTCTTCATTGGAATCCATTCATTTTTTTTTTCAGAAAAAGCTTAATAATTTGAATATTTGAAAAAATATCAAAAATATGAAATTGCAGAATAATAGCTGAAGGTTTTGTCAACATTTGAAAGTTTAAATGGTGTATTTAGCTGAACGTATGCAGAACCTGTAAGCGTTTGAAGTTGAAGAGGATTTGAAGATTTCCCCCATCCGCTGCCATTCATTTGAATTTTCATAAAAAGCTTAATAATTCAAAAATTTGAAAAGTCAGAAATATGAAAGGTCATAGCCATCGTCTCCTTAATGAGCTGAATATTTTAATATTTGAATGGTTTCTATAGCTTAATATATGAAGGAGGAGATGATATTCAAAATACGTACGGAAGAAATAGAAGAAGAAGTTGAATAAAGAATAGGATAACAATAGTTGGACTGCTGAAGCATTCCAACTAACTAGAAATTGCATTTCCTGCTGAAAATGCGTTGGAATGCTAAAAGCTGAAGCTTAAAGCTTAAATATTTGAAAAGATAGCTGAATATAGCTTAACATAGCGGAATATAGCTGAAGCTTAAAGCTGAAATATTTGAAAAGATAGCTGAATATAGCTGAAAATAGCGGAATATAGTTGAATTTAGCTGAAAATAGCTGAATATAAAAAATATGAAGTTATAGAATAATACCTGAATGTTTTGACAACATTTGAATGTTTAAAAGGTGTCTGTAGCTGAACGTATGCAGAACCTGTACGCTTTTGAAGTTGAAGAGGATTTGTAAATTTCCTCCATCGGATCCATTCATTTAAATTTTCATAAAAAGATTAATAATTCAAAAATTGGAAAAGTCAGAAACATGAAAAGGTCATTGCTATTGTGTCCTAAGGAGCTGAACATTTTAATAGCTGAGCGGTTTCTGTAGCTGAATATATGAAGAAGGAGAAGAGATGGAAAATGCTAAAAGCTGAAGCTTAAAGCTTAAATATTTGAAAAGATAGCTGAATATAAAAAATAAGAAATTATAGAATAATAGCTGAAGGTTTTGTCAACATTTGAACATTCAAAAAGTGTCTGTAGCTGAATGAACCCTAGGGCTCCTTCAGGTGTTCTACAGCTCATATGACCTTGATATGTATACCAGCCCCTATTGTCCTTGATCTCTAAAGAATCAGCAACTCCTTGACTTAAAAAAAAAAAAAAAAAAAAAAAAGTGCATGAGACTGTATTACCACGTGCACGCGCGCGGCCGTTCACGCGCGCGCACGCGAAATAGCACGCGGCCGTTTACGTGCGCACGAGCGGCCGTTCACGCGCACATAGACACACAAGTGATCTTAGTCCAACACAAAGCTCATGCTAGCAATCATTCACTTCCTCCACCAACAGCCTGTGTGTGTCCCCACAAGGTCGTTAAAACAAGAATGAGTGTGAAGCTGCACTGATTAGTTAACTTGAAGCACCTGTGTCATGAGTGAGACTGCTTTGAAGATGACCTCCATAGGCTTCAATGCATTATTTGTTTTCAGAAAAAGCTTAATATCTCAAGAACTTCAAAGGCAACATGCCAAAATAATTATATTTTCTGAGAGATAAGACTTTTGCGAACGCGTCAATGTTGTTTGTGTAACCTAAAAACCCACAATGTGTCTCTAGTTGCAGTTTCCAAATCAGGTGAGACCGTCAGGGGCGAGCCATTTTTTAGAGAGATATAACATGGGAGGCAATGGAGGAAGGAGGGTGACTCCCTCTCACTTATAGTCTGATTTAAACACGTCTGAATCTGTTGGATTCAAATCGACCCAATTTTACGAAGCACGACAAGATTTCCTACGTTTTGATGTATAAATTATGCCCAAAAAGTTAGTATTGTGGAGTAGATGGCAAAAAGCAAATACGTTTGTGACCAAATCTGGAAGGCTCTGTTCACTCTAGCTGTGACATCACGCACTCTAAGCAGCGCAATACACACCCATTGTAAACTCTGAAAAGGTTGGGAAAAAACATAAAACAAAAACGCTGACAGTTAAGAGACTATTACAGATATCAAAAAGCTGAGTCATACGGTAACAGTTGAAGGTTTTGTCAACATTTGAAAGTTTAAATGGTGTCTCTACCTGAAAGCATGGCGAACCCTTTAGCTTTTGAAGTTGAAGAAGTTTAAGCGGCTTTGAAGACTTTCTTCATTGGAATCCATTCATTTTTTTTTTCAGAAAAAGCTTAATAATTTGAATATTTGAAAAAATATCAAAAATATGAAATTGCAGAATAATAGCTGAAGGTTTTGTCAACATTTGAAAGTTTAAATG
The DNA here is from genome assembly GCA_038501785.1 of Myoxocephalus aenaeus. NCBI lineage: Eukaryota > Metazoa > Chordata > Actinopteri > Perciformes > Cottidae > Myoxocephalus > Myoxocephalus aenaeus. The sequence continues at coordinate 1,914,228 of JBAMJR010000116.1, forward strand.
GTGTATTTAGCTGAACGTATGCAGAACCTGTAAGCGTTTGAAGTTGAAGAGGATTTGAAGATTTCCCCCATCCGCTGCCATTCATTTGAATTTTCATAAAAAGCTTAATAATTCAAAAATTTGAAAAGTCAGAAATATGAAAGGTCATAGCCATCGTCTCCTTAATGAGCTGAATATTTTAATATTTGAATGGTTTAAATAGCTTAATATATGAAGGAGGAGAAGAGGTTTGAAAAACGTACGGAAGAAATAGAATAATAACTAGAAATTGCATTTCCTGCTGAAAATGCGTTGGAATGCTAAAAGCTGAAGCTTAAAGCTGAAATATTTGAAAGGATAGCTGAAAATAGCAGAATATAGTTGAATTTAGCAGAAAATAGCAGAAAATAGCTGAATATAAAAAATATGAAATTATAGAATAATAGCTGAATTTTTTGTCAACATTTGAATGTTTAAAAGGTGTCTGTAGCTGAACGTATGCAGAACCTAAAAAGCTTAATAATTCAAAAATTGGAAAAGTCAGAAACATGAAAAGGTCATTGCCATTGTGTCCTAAGGAGCTGAACAATTTAATAGCTGAGCGGTTTCTGTAGCTGAATATATGAAGAAGGAGAAGAGATGGAAAATGCTAAAAGCTGAAGCTTAAAGCTTAAATATTTGAAAAGATAGCTGAATATAAAAAATAAGAAATTATAGAATAATAGCTGAAGATTTTGTCAACATTTGAACATTTAAAAAGGTGTCTGTAGCTGAATGAACCCTAGGGCTTCTTCAGGTGTTCTACAGCTCATATGACCTTGATATGTATACCAGCCCCTATTGTCCTTGATCTCTAAAGAATCAGCAACTCCTTGATTTAAAAAAAAAAAAAAAAAAAAAAAAGTGCATGAGACTGTATTACCACGTGCACGCGCGCGGCCGTTCACGCGCGCGCACGCGAAATAGCACGCGGCCGTTTACGTGCGCACGAGCGGCCGTTCACGCGCACATAGACACACAAGTGATCTTAGTCCAACACAAAGCTCATGCTAGCAATCATTCACTTCCTCCACCAACAGCCTGTGTGTGTCCCCACAAGGTCGTTAAAACAAGAATGAGTGTGAAGCTGCACTGATTAGTTAACTTGAAGCACCTGTGTCATGAGTGAGACTGCTTTGAAGATGACCTCCATAGGCTTCAATGCATTATTTGTTTTCAGAAAAAGCTTAATATCTCAAGAACTTCAAAGGCAACATGCCAAAATAATTATATTTTCTGAGAGATAAGACTTTTGTGAACGCGTCAATGTTGTTTGTGTAACCTACAGACCCACAATGTGTCTGTAGTTGCAGTTTCTAAATCAGGTACGACCATCAGCGGGAAGACATTTTGGAGGGAGATGTAACATGGCGCTGAATGGAGGAAGGAGAGGACCACCTCTCACTTATAGTCTGATTTAAACACGTCTGAATCTGTTGGATTCAAATCGACCCAATTTTACGAAGCACGACAAGATTTCCTACGTTTTGATGTATAAATTATGCCCAAAAAGTTAGTATTGTGGAGTAGATGGCAAAAAGCAAATACGTTTGTGACCAAATCTGGAAGGCTCTGTTCACTCAAGCTGTGACATCACGTGCTCTAAGGTTCGCAATACACACCCATGTTAAACACAGAAATGGTCTGAAAAAAACATAAAACATAAACGCTGACAGTTAACAGACTATTACAGATATCAAAAAGCTGAGTCATACGGTAACAGTTGAAGGTTTTGTCAACATTTGAAAGTTTAAATGGTGTCTCTACCTGAAAGCATGGCGAACCCTTTAGCTTTTGAAGTTGAAGAAGTTTAAGCGGCTTTGAAGACTTTCTTCATTGGAATCCATTCATTTTTTTTTTCAGAAAAAGCTTAATAATTTGAATATTTGAAAAAATATCAAAAATATGAAATTGCAGAATAATAGCTGAAGGTTTTGTCAACATTTGAAAGTTTAAATGGTGTATTTAGCTGAACGTATGCAGAACCTGTAAGCGTTTGAAGTTGAAGAGGATTTGAAGATTTCCCCCATCCGCTGCCATTCATTTGAATTTTCATAAAAAGCTTAATAATTCAAAAATTTGAAAAGTCAGAAATATGAAAGGTCATAGCCATTGTCTCCTTAATGAGCTGAATATTTGAATATTTGAATGGTTTAAATAGCTTAATATATGAAGGAGGAGAAGAGGTTTGAAAAACGTACGGAAGAAATAGAATAATAATAATAAGTTGAACTAGAAATTGCATTTCCTGCTGAAAATGCGTTGGAATGCTAAAAGCTGAAGCTTAAAGCTGAAATATTTGAAAGGATAGCTGAAAATAGCGGAATATAGTTGAATTTAGCAGAAAATAGCAGAAAATAGCTGAATATAAAAAATATGAAATTATAGAATAATAGCTGAATTTTTTGTCAACATTTGAATGTTTAAAAGGTGTCTGTAGCTGAACGTATGCAGAACCTGTACGCTTTAGAAGTTGAAGAGGATTTTTAAATTTCCTCCATCGGATCCGTTCATTTAAATTTTCATGAAAAGATTAATAATTCAAAAATTGGAAAAGTCAGAAACATGAAAAGGTCATTGCCATTGTGACCTAAGGAGCTGAACATTTTAAGAGCTGAGCGGTTTCTGTAGCTGAATATATGAAGAAGGAGAAGAGATGGAAAATGCTAAAAGCTGAAGCTTAAAGCTTAAATATTTGAAAAGATAGCTGAATATAAAAAATAAGAAATTATAGAATAATAGCTGAAGATTTTGTCAACATTTGAACATTTAAAAAGTGTCTGTAGCTGAATGAACCCTAGGGCTTCTTCAGGTGTTCTACAGCTCATATGACCTTGATATGTACACCAGCCCCTATTGTCCTTGATCTCTAAAGAATCAGCAACTCCTTGACTTAAAAAAAAAAAAAAAAAAAAAAAGTGCATGAGACCGTATAACCACGTGCACGCGCGCGGCCGTTCACGCGCGCGCACGCGAAATAGCACGCGGCCGTTTACGTGCGCACGAGCGGCCGTTCACGCGCACATAGACACACAAGTGATCTTAGTCCAACACAAAGCTCATGCTAGCAATCATTCACTTCCTCCACCAACAGCCTGTGTGCGTGTCCCCACAAGGTCGTTAAAACAAGAATGAGTGTGAAGCTCCACTGATTAGTTAACTTGAAGCACCTGTGTCATGAGTGAGACTGCTTTGAAGATGACCTCCATAGGCTTCAATGCATTATTTGTTTCCATAAAAAGCTTAATATCTCAAGAACTTCAAAGGCAACATGCCAAAATAATTATATTTTCTGAGAGATAAGACTTTTGCGAACGCGTCGATGTTGTTTGTGTAACCTACAGACCCACAATGTGTCTGTAGTTGCAGTTTCGAAATCAGGTGAGACCGTCAGGGGGGATACATTTCTGAGAGAGATTTAACATGGCGGTGATTGGAGGAAGGAGGAGGACCACCTCTCACTTATAGTCTGATTTAAACACGTCTGAATCTGTTGGATTCAAATCGACCCAATTTTACGAAGCACGACAAGATTTCCTACGTTTTGATGTATAAATTATGCCCAAAAAGTTAGTATTGTGGAGTAGATGGCAAAAAGCAAATACGTTTGTGACCAAATCTGAAAGGCTCTGTTCACTCAAGCTGTGACATCACGCACTCTAAGCAGCGCAATACACAACCATGTTAAACTTAGAAAAGGTTGGAAAAAAGCATAAAACATAAACGCTGACAGTTAAGAGACTATTACAGATATCAAAAAGCTGAGTCATACGGTAACAGCTGAAGGTTTTGTCAACATTTTAAAGGTGAAATGGTGTCTCTACCTGAAAGTATGGCGAACCCTTTAGCTTTTGAAGTTGAAGAAGTTGAAGCGGATTTAAAGACTTTCTTCATAGGATTCCATTCATTTTTATTTTCATAGAAAGCTTAATAATTTGAATATTTGAAAAAATATCAAAAATATGAAATTGCAGAATAATAGCTGAAGGTTTTGTCAACATTTGAAAGTTTAAATGGTGTATTTAGCTGAACATATGCAGAACCTGTAAGCGTTTGAAGTTGAAGAGGATTTGAAGATTTCCCCCATCCGCTGCCATTCATTTGAATTTTCATAAAAAGCTTAATAATTCAAAAATTTGAAAAGTCAGAAATATGAAAGGTCATAGCCATCGTCTCCTTAATGAGCTGAATATTTTAATATTTGAATGGTTTCTATAGCTTAATATATGAAGGAGGAGATGATATTCAAAATACGTACGGAAGAAATAGAAGAAGAAGAAGTTGAACTAGAAATTGCATTTCCTGCTGAAAATGCGTTGGAATGCTAAAAGCTGAAGCTTAAAGCTGAAATATTTGAAAGGATAGCTGAAAATAGCAGAATATAGTTGAATTTAGCAGAAAATAGCTGAATATAAAAAATATGAAATTATAGAATAATAGCTGAATTTTTTGTCAACATTTGAATGTTTAAAAGGTGTCTGTAGCTGAACGTATGCAGAACCTGTACGCTTTAGAAGTTGAAGAGGATTTTTAAATTTCCTCCATCGGATCCGTTCATTTAAATTTTCATGAAAAGATTAATAATTCAAAAATTGGAAAAGTCAGAAACATGAAAAGGTCATTGCCATTGTGTCCTAAGGAGCTGAACATTTTAATAGCTGAGCGGTTTCTGTAGCTGAATATATGAAGAAGGAGAAGAGATGGAAAATGCTAAAAGCTGAAGCTTAAAGCTTAAATATTTGAAAAGATAGCTGAATATAAAAAATAAGAAATTATAGAATAATAGCTGAAGATTTTGTCAACATTTGAACATTTAAAAAGGTGTCTGTAGCTGAATGAACCCTAGGGCTTCTTCAGGTGTTCTACAGCTCATATGACCTTGATATGTATACCAGCCCCTATTGTCCTTGATCTCTAAAGAATCAGCAACTCCTTGATTTAAAAAAAAAAAAAAAAAAAAAAAAAAAAAAAAGTGCATGAGACCATATAACCACGTGCACGCGCGCGGCCGTTCACGCGCGCGCACGCGAAATAGCACGCGGCCGTTTACGTGCGCACGAGCGGCCGTTCACGCGCACATAGACACACAAGTGATCTTAGTCCAACACAAAGCTCATGCTAGCAATCATTCACTTCCTCCACCAACAGCCTGTGTGCGTGTCCCCACAAGGTCGTTAAAACAAGAATGAGTGTGAAGCTGCACTGATTAGTTAACTTGAAGCACCTGTGTCATGAGTGAGACTGCTTTGAAGATGACCTCCATAGGCTTCAATGCATTATTTGTTTTCAGAAAAAGCTTAATATCTCAAGAACTTCAAAGGCAACATGCCAAAATAATTATATTTTCTGAGAGATAAGACTTTTGTGAACGCGTCAATGTTGTTTGTGTAACCTACAGACCCACAATGTGTCTGTAGTTGCAGTTTCTAAATCAGGTACGACCATCAGCGGGAAGACATTTTGGAGGGAGATGTAACATGGCGCTGAATGGAGGAAGGAGAGGACCACCTCTCACTTATAGTCTGATTTAAACACGTCTGAATCTGTTGGATTCAAATCGACCCAATTTTACGAAGCACGACAAGATTTCCTACGTTTTGATGTATAAATTATGCCCAAAAAGTTAGTATTGTGGAGTAGATGGCAAAAAGCAAATACGTTTGTGACCAAATCTGGAAGGCTCTGTTCACTCAAGCTGTGACATCACGTGCTCTAAGGTTCGCAATACACACCCATGTTAAACACAGAAATGGTCTGAAAAAAACATAAAACATAAACGCTGACAGTTAACAGACTATTACAGATATCAAAAAGCTGAGTCATACGGTAACAGTTGAAGGTTTTGTCAACATTTGAAAGTTTAAATGGTGTCTCTACCTGAAAGCATGGCGAACCCTTTAGCTTTTGAAGTTGAAGAAGTTTAAGCGGCTTTGAAGACTTTCTTCATTGGAATCCATTCATTTTTTTTTTCAGAAAAAGCTTAATAATTTGAATATTTGAAAAAATATCAAAAATATGAAATTGCAGAATAATAGCTGAAGGTTTTGTCAACATTTGAAAGTTTAAATGGTGTATTTAGCTGAACGTATGCAGAACCTGTAAGCGTTTGAAGTTGAAGAGGATTTGAAGATTTCCCCCATCCGCTGCCATTCATTTGAATTTTCATAAAAAGCTTAATAATTCAAAAATTTGAAAAGTCAGGAATATGAAAGGTCATAGCCATCGTCTCCTTAATGAGCTGAATATTTGAATATTTGAATGGTTTAAATAGCTTAATATATGAAGGAGGAGAAGAGGTTTGAAAAACGTACGGAAGAAATAGAATAATAATAATAAGTTGAATAAAGAAGAGGATAACAATAGTTGGACTGCTGAAGCATTCCAACTAATAAAGAAGAGGATAACAATAGTTGGACTGCTGAAGCATTCCAACTAACTAGAAATTGCATTTCCTGCTGAAAATGCGTTGGAATGCTAAAAGCTGAAGTTTAAAGCTGAAATATTTGAAAGGATAGCTGAAAATAGCAGAATATAGTTGAATTTAGCAGAAAATAGCTGAATATAAAAAATATGAAATTATAGAATAATAGCTGAATTTTTTGTCAACATTTGAATGTTTAAAAGGTGTCTGTAGCTGAACGTATGCAGAACCTGTACGCTTTAGAAGTTGAAGAGGATTTTTAAATTTCCTCCATCGGATCCGTTCATTTAAATTTTCATGAAAAGATTAATAATTCAAAAATTGGAAAAGTCAGAAACATGAAAAGGTCATTGCCATTGTGTCCTAAGGAGCTGAACATTTTAATAGCTGAGCGGTTTCTGTAGCTGAATATATGAAGAAGGAGAAGAGATGGAAAATGCTAAAAGCTGAAGCTTAAAGCTTAAATATTTGAAAAGATAGCTGAATATAAAAAATAAGAAATTATAGAATAATAGCTGAAGATTTTGTCAACATTTGAACATTTAAAAAGGTGTCTGTAGCTGAATGAACCCTAGGGCTTCTTCAGGTGTTCTACAGCTCATATGACCTTGATATGTATACCAGCCCCTATTGTCCTTGATCTCTAAAGAATCAGCAACTCCTTGATTTAAAAAAAAAAAAAAAAGTGCATGAGACCATATAACCACGTGCACGCGCGCGGCCGTTCACGCGCGCGCACGCGAAATAGCACGCGGCCGTTTACGTGCGCACGAGCGGCCGTTCACGCGCACATAGACACACAAGTGATCTTAGTCCAACACAAAGCTCATGCTAGCAATCATTCACTTCCTCCACCAACAGCCTGTGTGTGTGTCCCCACAAGGTCGTTAAAACAAGAATGAGTGTGAAGCTGCACTGATTAGTTAACTTGAAGCACCTGTGTCATGAGTGAGACTGCTTTGAAGATGACCTCCATAGGCTTCAATGCATTATTTGTTTTCAGAAAAAGCTTAATATCTCAAGAACTTCAAAGGCAACATGCCAAAATAATTATATTTTCTGAGAGATAAGACTTTTGTGAACGCGTCAATGTTGTTTGTGTAACCTACAGACCCACAATGTGTCTGTAGTTGCAGTTTCTAAATCAGGTACGACCATCAGCGGGAAGACATTTTGGAGGGAGATGTAACATGGCGCTGAATGGAGGAAGGAGAGGACCACCTCTCACTTATAGTCTGATTTAAACACGTCTGAATCTGTTGGATTCAAATCGACCCAATTTTACGAAGCACGACAAGATTTCCTACGTTTTGATGTATAAATTATGCCCAAAAAGTTAGTATTGTGGAGTAGATGGCAAAAAGCAAATACGTTTGTGACCAAATCTGGAAGGCTCTGTTCACTCAAGCTGTGACATCACGTGCTCTAAGGTTCGCAATACACACCCATGTTAAACACAGAAATGGTCTGAAAAAAACATAAAACATAAACGCTGACAGTTAAAAGACTATTACAGATATCAAAAAGCTGAGTCATACGGTAACAGTTGAAGGTTTTGTCAACATTTGAAAGTTTAAATGGTGTCTCTACCTGAAAGCATGGCGAACCCTTTAGCTTTTGAAGTTGGAGAAGTTTAAGCGGCTTTGAAGACTTTCTTCATTGGAATCCATTCATTTTTTTTTTCAGAAAAAGCTTAATAATTTGAATATTTGAAAAAATATCAAAAATATGAAATTGCAGAATAATAGCTGAAGGTTTTGTCAACATTTGAAAATGTAAATGGTGTATTTAGCTGAACGTATGCAGAACCTGTAAGCGTTTGAAGTTGAAGAGGATTTGAAGATTTCCCCCATCCGCTGCCATTCATTTGAATTTTCATAAAAAGCTTAATAATTCAAAAATTTGAAAAGTCAGAAATATGAAAGGTCATAGCCATCGTCTCCTTAATGAGCTGAATATTTTAATATTTGAATGGTTTAAATAGCTTAATATATGAAGGAGGAGAAGAGGTTTGAAAAACGTACGGAAGAAATAGAATAATAAGTTGAATAAAGAAGAGGATAACAATAGTTGGACTGCTGAAGCATTCCAACTAATAAGTTGAACTAGAAATTGCATTTCCTGCTGAAAATGCGTTGGAATGCTAAAAGCTGAAGCTTAAAGCTGAAATATTTGAAAGGATAGCTGAAAATAGCAGAATATAGTTGAATTCAGCAGAAAATAGCAGAAAATAGCAGAATATAAAAAACATGAAATTATAGAATAATAGCTGAATTTTGTCAACATTTGAATGTTTAAAAGGTGTCTGTAGCTGAACGTATGCAGAACCTGTACGCTTTAGAAGTTGAAGAGGATTTTTAAATTTCCTCCATCGGATCCGTTCATTTAAATTTTCATGAAAAGATTAATAATTCAAAAATTGGAAAAGTCAGAAACATGAAAAGGTCATTGCCATTGTGTCCTAAGGAGCTGAACATTTTAATAGCTGAGCGGTTTCTGTAGCTGAATATATGAAGAAGGAGAAGAGATGGAAAATGCTAAAAGCTGAAGCTTAAAGCTTAAATATTTGAAAAGATAGCTGAATATAAAAAATAAGAAATTATAGAATAATAGCTGAAGGTTTTGTCAACATTTGAACATTTAAAAAGTGTCTGTAGCTGAATGAACCCTAGGGCTTCTTCAGGTGTTCTACAGCTCATATGACCTTGATATGTATACCAGCCCCTATTGTCCTTGATCTCTAAAGAATCAGCAACTCCTTGACTTAAAAAAAAAAAAAAAAAAAAAAAAAGTGCATGAGACCGTATAACCACGTGCACGCGCGCGGCCGTTCACGCGCGCGCACGCGAAATAGCACGCGGCCGTTTACGTGCGCACGAGCGGCCGTTCACGCGCACATAGACACACAAGTGATCTTAGTCCAACACAAAGCTCATGCTAGCAATCATTCACTTCCTCCACCAACAGCCTGTGTGTGTGTCCCCACAAGGTCGTTAAAACAAGAATGAGTGTGAAGCTCCACTGATTAGTTAACTTGAAGCACCTGTGTCATGAGCGAGACTGCTTTGAAGATGACCTCCATAGGCTTCAATGCATTATTTTATTTCATAAAATGCTTAATATCTCAAGAACTTCAAAGGCAACATGCAAAAATAATTATATTTTCTGAGAGATAAGACTTTTGCGAACGCGTCAATGTTGTTTGTGTAACCTACAGACCCACAATGTGTCTGTAGTTGCAGTTTCCAAATCAGGTAAGACAGTCAGGGTGAAGACATTTTGGAGGGAGATGTAACATGGCGGTTAATGGAGGAAGGAGGAGGACCACCTCTCACTTATAGTCTGATTTAAACACGTCTGAATCTGTTGGATTCAAATCGACCCCATTTTACGAAGACCGACAAGATTTCCTACGTTTTGATGTATAAATTATGCCCAAAAAGTTAGTATTGTGGAGTAGATGGCAAAAAGCAAATACGTTTGTGACCAAATCTGGAAGGCTCTGTTCACTCAAGCTGTGACATCACGTGCTCTAAGCAGCGCAATACACACCCATTGTAAACTCTGAAAAGGTTGGGAAAAAACATAAAACAAAAACGCTGACAGTTAAGAGACTATTACAGATATCAAAAAGCTGAGTCATACGGTAACAGATGAAGGTTTTGTCAACATTTGAAAGTTTAAATGGTGTCTCTACCTGAAAGCATGGCGAACCCTTTAGCTTTTGAAGTTGAAGAAGTTTAAGCGGCTTTGAAGACTTTCTTCATTGGAATCCATTCATTTTTTTTTTCAGAAAAAGCTTAATAATTTGAATATTTGAAAAAATATCAAAAATATGAAATTGCAGAATAATAGCTGAAGGTTTTGTCAACATTTGAAAGTTTAAATGGTGTATTTAGCTGAACGTATGCAGAACCTGTAAGCGTTTGAAGTTGAAGAGGATTTGAAGATTTCCCCCATCCGCTGCCATTCATTTGAATTTTCATAAAAAGCTTAATAATTCAAAAATTTGAAAAGTCAGAAATATGAAAGGTCATAGCCATTGTCTCCTTAATGAGCTGAATATTTGAATATTTGAATGGTTTAAATAGCTTAATATATGAAGGAGGAGAAGAGGTTTGAAAAACGTACGGAAGAAATAGAATAATAATAATAAGTTGAATAAAGAAGAGGATAACAATAGTTGGACTGCTGAAGCATTCCAACTAACTAGAAATTGCATTTCCTGCTGAAAATGCGTTGGAATGCTAAAAGCTGAAGCTTAAAGCTGAAATATTTGAAAGGATAGCTGAAAATAGCAGAATATAGTTGAATTTAGCAGAAAATAGCAGAAAATAGCTGAATATAAAAAATATGAAATTATAGAATAATAGCTGAATTTTTTGTCAACATTTGAATGTTTAAAAGGTGTCTGTAGCTGAACGTATGCAGAACCTGTACGCTTTAGAAGTTGAAGAGGATTTTTAAATTTCCTCCATCGGATCCGTTCATTTAAATTTTCATGAAAAGATTAATAATTCAAAAATTGGAAAAGTCAGAAACATGAAAAGGTCATTGCCATTGTGTCCTAAGGAGCTGAACATTTTAATAGCTGAGCGGTTTCTGTAGCTGAATATATGAAGAAGGAGAAGAGATGGAAAATGCTAAAAGCTGAAGCTTAAAGCTTAAATATTTGAAAAGATAGCTGAATATAAAAAATAAGAAATTATAGAATAATAGCTGAAGGTTTTGTCAACATTTGAACATTCAAAAAGTGTCTGTAGCTGAATGAACCCTAGGGCTTCTTCAGGTGTTCTACAGCTCATATGACCTTGATATGTATACCAGCCCCTATTGTCCTTGATCTCTAAAGAATCAGCAACTCCTTGACTTAAAAAAAAAAAAAAAAAAAAAAAGTGCATGAGACTGTATTACCACGTGCACGCGCGCGGCCGTTCACGCGCGCGCACGCGAAATAGCACGCGGCCGTTTACGTGCGCACGAGCGGCCGTTCACGCGCACATAGACACACAAGTGATCTTAGTCCAACACAAAGCTCATGCTAGCAATCATTCACTTCCTCCACCAACAGCCTGTGTGTGTCCCCACAAGGTCGTTAAAACAAGAATGAGTGTGAAGCTGCACTGATTAGTTAACTTGAAGCACCTGTGTCATGAGTGAGACTGCTTTGAAGATGACCTCCATAGGCTTCAATGCATTATTTGTTTTCAGAAAAAGCTTAATATCTCAAGAACTTCAAAGGCAACATGCCAAAATAATTATATTTTCTGAGAGATAAGACTTTTGCGAACGCGTCAATGTTGTTTGTGTAACCTAAAAACCCACAATGTGTCTCTAGTTGCAGTTTCCAAATCAGGTGAGACCGTCAGGGGCGAGCCATTTTTTAGAGAAATATAACATGGGAGGCAATGGAGGAAGGAGGGTGACTCCCTCTCACTTATAGTCTGATTTAAACACGTCTGAATCTGTTGGATTCAAATCGACCCAATTTTACGAAGCACGACAAGATTTCCTACGTTTTGATGTATAAATTATGCCCAAAAAGTTAGTATTGTGGAGTAGATGGCAAAAAGCAAATACTTTTTAAAGCTTAAATATTTTTCTCTGTCCCCTCTGGTTGTGACATCACTCACTCTAAGCAGCGCAATACACACCCATGTTAAACACAGAAATGGTCTGAAAAAAACATAAAGTATAAACGCTGACAGTTAAAAGACTATTACAGATATCAAAAAGCTGAGTCATACGGTAACAGTTGAAGGTTTTGTCAACATTTGAAAGTTTAAATGGTGTCTCTACCTGAAAGCATGGCGAACCCTTTAGCTTTTGAAGTTTAAGAAGTTTAAGCGGCTTTGAAGACTTTCTTCATTGGAATCCATTCATTTTTTTTTTCAGAAAAAGCTTAATAATTTGAATATTTGAAATAATATGAAAAAATTTGAAATTGCAGAATAATAGCTGAAGGTTTTGTCAACATTTGAAAGTTTAAATGGTGTATTTAGCTGAACGTATGCAGAACCTGTAAGCGTTTGAAGTTGAAGAGGATTTGAAGATTTCCCCCATCCGCTGCCATTCATTTGAATTTTCATAAAAAGCTTAATAATTCAAAAATTTGAAAAGTCAGAAATATGAAAGGTCATAGCCATCGTCTCCTTAATGAGCTGAATATTTTAATATTTGAATGGTTTAAATAGCTTAATATATGAAGGAGGAGAAGAGGTTTGAAAAACGTACGGAAGAAATAGAATAATAACTAGAAATTGCATTTCCTGCTGAAAATGCGTTGGAATGCTAAAAGCTGAAGCTTAAAGCTTAAATATTTGAAAAGATAGCTGAATATAAAAAATAAGAAATTATAGAATAATAGCTGAAGGTTTTGTCAACATTTGAACATTTAAAAAGTGTCTGTAGCTGAATGAACCCTAGGGCTCCTTCAGGTGTTCTACAGCTCATATGACCTTGATATGTATACCAGCCCCTATTGTCCTTGATCTCTAAAGAATCAGCAACTCCTTGATTTAAAAAAAAAAAAAAAAAAAAAAAAAAAAGTGCATGAGACCGTATAACCACGTGCACGCGCGCGGCCGTTCACGCGCGCGCACGCGAAATAGCACGCGGCCGTTTACGTGCGCATGAGCGGCCGTTCACGCGCACATAGACACACAAGTGATCTTAGTCCAACACAAAGCTCATGCTAGCAATCATTCACTTCCTCCACCAACAGCCTGTGTGTGTCCCCACAAGGTCGTTAAAACAAGAATGAGTGTGAAGCTGCACTGATTAGTTAACTTGAAGCACCTGTGTCATGAGTGAGACTGCTTTGAAGATGACCTCCATAGACTTCAATGCATTATTTGTTTTCAGAAAAAGCTTAATATCTCAAGAACTTCAAAGGCAACATGCCAAAATAATTATATTTTCTGAGAGATAAGACTTTTGCGAACGCGTCAATGTTGTTTGTGTAACCTACAGACCCACAATGTGTCTGTAGTTGCAGTTTCGAAATCAGGTACGACCATCAGCGGGGAGACATTTTGGAGGGAGATGTAACATGGCGGTCAATGGAGGAAGGAGAGGACCACCTCTCACTTATAGTCTGATTTAAACACGTCTGAATCTGTTGGATTCAAATCGACCCAATTTTACGAAGCACGACAAGATTTCCTACGTTTTGATGTATAAATTATGCCCAAAAAGTTAGTATTGTGGAGTAGATGGCAAAAAGCAAATACGTTTGTGACCAAATCTGGAAGGCTCTGTTCACTCAAGCTGTGACATCACGTGCTCTAAGGTTCGCAATACACACCCATGTTAAACACAGAAATGGTCTGAAAAAAACATAAAACATAAACGCTGACAGTTAAAAGACTATTACAGATATCAAAAAGCTGAGTCATACGGTAACAGCTGAAGGTTTTGTCAACATTTGAAAGTTTAAATGGTGTCTCTACCTGAAAGCATGGCGAACCCTTTAGCTTTTGAAGTTGGAGAAGTTTAAGCGGCTTTGAAGACTTTCTTCATTGGAATCCATTCATTTTTTTTTTCAGAAAAAGCTTAATAATTTGAATATTTGAAAAAATATGAAAAAATTTGAAATTGCAGAATAATAGCTGAAGGTTTTGTCAACATTTGAAAGTTTAAATGGTGTATTTAGCTGAACGTATGCAGAACCTGTAAGCGTTTGAAGTTGAAGAGGATTTGAAGATTTCCCCCATCCGCTGCCATTCATTTGAATTTTCATAAAAAGCTTAATAATTAAAAAATTTGAAAAGTCAGAAATATGAAATGGTCATTGCCATCGTCTCCTTAATGAGCTGAATATTTTAATATTTGAATGGTTTAAATAGCTTAATATATGAAGGAGGAGAAGAGGTTTGAAAAACGTACGGAAGAAATAGAATAATAATAATAATAATAATAATAAGTTGAATAAAGAAGAGGATAACAATAGTTGGACTGCTGAAGCATTCCAACTAATAAGTTGAATAAAGAAGAGGATAACAATAGTTGGACTGCTGAAGCATTCCAACTAACTAGAAATTGCATTTCCTGCTGAAAATGCGTTGGAATGCTAAAAGCTGAAGCTTAAAGCTGAAATATTTGAAAGGATAGCTGAAAATAGCAGAATATAGTTGAATTTAGCAGAAAATAGCAGAAAATAGCTGAATATAAAAAATATGAAATTATAGAATAATAGCTGAATTCTTTGTCAACATTTGAATGTTTAAAAGGTGTCTGTAGCTGAACGTATGCAGAACCTGTACGCTTTAGAAGTTGAAGAGGATTTTTAAATTTCCTCCATCGGATCCGTTCATTTAAATTTTCATGAAAAGATTAATAATTCAAAAATTGGAAAAGTCAGAAACATGAAAAGGTCATTGCCATTGTGTCCTAAGGAGCTGAACATTTTAATAGCTGAGCGGTTTCTGTAGCTGAATATATGAAGAAGGAGAAGAGATGGAAAATGCTAAAAGCTGAAGCTTAAAGCTTAAATATTTGAAAAGATAGCTGTATATGAAAAATAAGAAATTATAGAATAATAGCTGAAGATTTTGTCAACATTTGAACATTTAAAAAGTGTCTGTAGCTGAATGAACCCTAGGGCTTCTTCAGGTGTTCTACAGCTCATATGACCTTGATATGTATACCAGCCCCTATTGTCCTTGATCTCTAAAGATTCAGCAACTCCTTGACTTAAAAAAAAAAAAAAAAAAAGTGCATGAGACCGTATAACCACGTGCACGTGCGCGGCCGTTCACCGCGCGCGCACGCGAAATAGCACGCGGCCGTTTACGTGCGCACGAGCGGCCGTTCACGCGCACATAGACACACAAGTGATCTTAGTCCAACACAAAGCTCATGCTAGCAATCATTCACTTCCTCCACCAACAGCCTGTGTGCGTGTCCCCACAAGGTCGTTAAAACAAGAATGAGTGTGAAGCTGCACTGATTAGTTAACTTGAAGCACCTGTGTCATGAGTGAGACTGCTTTGAAGATGACCTCCATAGGCTTCAATGCATTATTTGTTTTCAGAAAAAGCTTAATATCTCAAGAACTTCAAAGGCAACATGCCAAAATAATTATATTTTCTGAGAGATAAGACTTTTGTGAACGCGTCAATGTTGTTTGTGTAACCTACAGACCCACAATGTGTCTGTAGTTGCAGTTTCGAAATCAGGTACGACCATCAGCGGGAAGACATTTTGGAGGGAGATGTAACATGGCGGTGGATGGAGGAAGGAGAGGACCACCTCTCACTTATAGTCTGATTTAAACACGTCTGAATCTGTTGGATTCAAATCGACCCAATTTTACGAAGCACGACAAGATTTCCTACGTTTTGATGTATAAATTATGCCCAAAAAGTTAGTATTGTGGAGTAGATGGCAAAAAGCAAATACGTTTGTGACCAAATCTGGAAGGCTCTGTTCACTCAAGCTGTGACATCACGCACTCTAAGCAGCGCAATACACACCCATTGTAAACTCTGAAAAGGTTGGGAAAAAACATAAAACAAAAACGCTGACAGTTAAGAGACTATTACAGATATCAAAAAGCTGAGTCATACGGTAACAGTTGAAGGTTTTGTCAACATTTGAAAGTTCAAATGGTGTCTCTACCTGAAAGCATGGCGAACCCTTTAGCTTTTGAAGTTGAAGAAGTTTAAGCGGCTTTGAAGACTTTCTTCATTGGAATCCATTCATTTTTTTTTTCAGAAAAAGCTTAGTAATTTGAATATTTGAAAAAATATCAAAAATATGAAATTGCAGAATAATAGCTGAAGGTTTTGTCAACATTTGAAAGTTTAAATGGTGTATTTAGCTGAACGTATGCAGAACCTGTAAGCGTTTGAAGTTGAAGAGGATTTGAAGATTTCCCCCATCCGCTGCCATTCATTTGAATTTTCATAAAAAGCTTAATAATTCAAAAATTTGAAAAGTCAGAAATATGAAAGGTCATAGCCATCGTCTCCTTAATGAGCTGAATATTTTAATATTTGAATGGTTTAAATAGCTTAATATATGAAGGAGGAGATGATATTCAAAATACGTACGGAAGAAATAGAATAAGATGAAGAAGAAGAAGAAGTTGAACTAGAAATTGCATTTCCTGCTGAAAATGCGTTGGAATGCTAAAAGCTGAAGCTTAAAGCTGAAATATTTGAAAGGATAGCTGAAAATAGCGGAATATAGTTGAATTTAGCAGAAAATAGCAGAAAATAGCTGAATATAAAAAATATGAAATTATAGAATAATAGCTGCATTTTTTGTCAACATTTGAATGTTTAAAAGGTGTCTGTAGCTGAACGTATGCAGAACCTGTACGCTTTAGAAGTTGAAGAGGATTTTTAAATTTCCTCCATCGGATCCGTTCATTTAAATTTTCATGAAAAGATTAATAATTCAAAAATTGGAAAAGTCAGAAACATGAAAAGGTCATTGCCATTGTGTCCTAAGGAGCTGAACATTTTAATAGCTGAGCGGTTTCTGTAGCTGAATATATGAAGAAGGAGAAGAGATGGAAAATGCTAAAAGCTGAAGCTTAAAGCTTAAATATTTGAAAAGATAGCTGAATATAAAAAATAAGAAATTATAGAATAATAGCTGAAGATTTTGTCAACATTTGAACATTTAAAAAGTGTCTGTAGCTGAATGAACCCTAGGGCTTCTTCAGGTGTTCTACAGCTCATATGACCTTGATATGTATACCAGCCCCTATTGTCCTTGATCTCTAAAGAATCAGCAACTCCTTGACTTAAAAAAAAAAAAAAAAAAAAAAAAAAAGTGCATGAGACCGTATAACCACGTGCACGCGCGCGGCCGTTCACGCGCGCGCACGCGAAATAGCACGCGGCCGTTTACGTGCGCACGAGCGGCCGTTCACGCGCACATAGACACACAAGTGATCTTAGTCCAACACAAAGCTCATGCTAGCAATCATTCACTTCCTCCACCAACAGCCTGTGTGCGTGTCCCCACAAGGTCGTTAAAACAAGAATGAGTGTGAAGCTGCACTGATTAGTTAACTTGAAGCACCTGTGTCAAGAGCGAGACTGCTTTGAAGATGACCTCCATAGGCTTCAATGCATTATTTGTTTCCATAAAAAGCTTAATATCTCAAGAACTTCAAAGGCAACATGCCAAAATAATTATATTTTCTGAGAGATAAGACTTTTGCGAACGCGTCAATGTTGTTTGTGTAACCTACAGACCCACAATGTGTCTGTAGTTGCAGTTTCGAAATCAGGTGAGACCGTCAGGGGGGATACATTTCTGAGAGAGATTTAACATGGCGGCGTATGGAGGAAGAAGGAGGACCACCTCTCACTTATAGTCTGATTTAAACACGTCTGAATCTGTTGGATTCAAATCGACCCAATTTTACGAAGCACGACAAGATTTCCTACGTTTTGATGTATAAATTATGCCCAAAAAGTTAGTATTGTGGAGTAGATGGCAAAAAGCAAATACGTTTGTGACCAAATCTGGAAGGCTCTGTTCACTCAAGCTGTGACATCACGCACTCTAAGCAGCGCAATACACACCCATTGTAAACTCTGAAAAGGTTGGGAAAAAACATAAAACAAAAACGCTGACAGTTAAGAGATTATTACAGATATCAAAAAGCTGAGTCATACGGTAACAGTTGAAGGTTTTGTCAACATTTAAAAGTTTAAATGGTGTCTCTACCTGAAAGCATGGCGAACCCTTTAGCTTTTGAAGTTGAAGAAGTTTAAGCGGCTTTGAAGACTTTCTTCATTGGAATCCATTCATTTTTTTTTTCAGAAAAAGCTTAATAATTTGAATATTTGAAAAAATATCAAAAATATGAAATTGCAGAATAATAGCTGAAGGTTTTGTCAACATTTGAAAGTTTAAATGGTGTATTTAGCTGAACGTATGCAGAACCTGTAAGCGTTTGAAGTTGAAGAGGATTTGAAGATTTCCCCCATCCGCTGCCATTCATTTGAATTTTCATAAAAAGCTTAATAATTCAAAAATTTGAAAAGTCAGAAATATGAAATGGTCATTGCCATCGTCTCCTTAATGAGCTGAATATTTTAATATTTGAATGGTTTAAATAGCTTAATATATGAAGGAGGAGAAGAGGTTTGAAAAACGTACGGAAGAAATAGAATAATAATAATAACTAGAAATTGCATTTCCTGCTGAAAATGCGTTGGAATGCTAAAAGCTGAAGCTTAAAGCTGAAATATTTGAAAGGATAGCTGAAAATAGCGGAATATAGTTGAATTTAGCAGAAAATAGCAGAAAATAGCTGAATATAAAAAATATGAAATTATAGAATAATAGCTGAATTTTTTGTCAACATTTGAATGTTTAAAAGGTGTCTGTAGCTGAACATATGCAGAACCTGTATGCTTTAGAAGTTGAAGAGGATTTTTAAATTTCCTCCATCGGATCCGTTCATTTAAATTTTCATGAAAAGATTAATAATTCAAAAATTGGAAAAGTCAGAAACATGAAAAGGTCATTGCCATTGTGTCCTACGGAGCTGGACATTTTAATAGCTGAGCGGTTTCTGTAGCTGAATATATGAAGAAGGAGAAGAGATGGAAAATGCTAAAAGCTGAAGCTTAAAGCTTAAATATTTGAAAAGATAGCTGAATATAAAAAATAAGAAATTATAGAATAATAGCTGAAGATTTTGTCAACATTTGAACATTTAAAAAGTGTCTGTAGCTGAATGAACCCTAGGGCTTCTTCAGGTGTTCTACAGCTCATATGACCTTGATATGTATACCAGCCCCTATTGTCCTTGATCTCTAAAGAATCAGCAACTCCTTGACTTAAAAAAAAAAAAAAAAAAAAAAGTGCATGAGACCGTATTACCACTGAATATATGAAGAAGGAGAAGAGATGTATACCAGCCCCTATTGTCCTTGATCTCTAAAGAATCAGCAACTCCTTGATTTAAAAAAAAAAAAAAAAAAAAAAAAAAAAAAAGTGCATGAGACCATATAACCACGTGCACGCGCGCGGCCGTTCACGCGCGCGCACGCGAAATAGCACGCGGCCGTTTACGTGCGCACGAGCGGCCGTTTACGTGCGCACGAGCGGCCGTTCACGCGCACATAGACACACAAGTGATCTTAGTCCAACACAAAGCTCATGCTAGCAATCATTCACTTCCTCCACCAACAGCCTGTGTGTGTCCCCACAAGGTCGTTAAAACAAGAATGAGTGTGAAGCTGCTGATTAGTTAACTTGAAGCACCTGTGTCATGAGTGAGACTGCGTTTTTGCTTTGAAGATGACCTCCATAGGCTTCAATGCATTATTTGTTTCCATAAAAAGCTTAATATCTCAAGAACTTCAAAGGCAACATGCCAAAATAATTATATTTTCTGAGAGATAAGACTTTTGCGAACGCGTCGATGTTGTTTGTGTAACCTACAGACCCACAATGTGTCTGTAGTTGCAGTTTCGAAATCAGGTGAGACCGTCAGGGGGGATACATTTCTGAGAGAGATTTAACATGGCGGTGATTGGAGGAAGGAGGAGGACCACCTCTCACTTATAGTCTGATTTAAACACGTCTGAAACTGTTGGATTCAAATCGACCCAATTTTACGAAGTAAGACAAGATTTCCTACGTTTTGATGTATAAATTATGCCCAAAAAGTTAGTATTGTGGAGTAGATGGCAAAAAGCAAATACGTTTGTGACCAAATCTGGAAGGCTCTGTTCACTCAAGCTGTGACATCACGCACTCTAAGCAGCGCAATACACAACCATGTTAAACTTAGAAAAGGTTGGAAAAAAGCATAAAACATAAACGCTGACAGTTAAGAGACTATTACAGATATCAAAAAGCTGAGTCATACGGTAACAGCTGAAGGTTTTGTCAACATTTTAAAGGTGAAATGGTGTCTCTACCTGAAAGTATGGCGAACCCTTTAGCTTTTGAAGTTGAAGAAGTTGAAGCGGATTTAAAGACTTTCTTCATAGGATTCCATTCATTTTTATTTTCATAGAAAGCTTAATAATTTGAATATTTGAAAAAATATCAAAAATATGAAATTGCAGAATAATAGCTGAAGGTTTTGTCAACATTTGAAAGTTTAAATGGTGTATTTAGCTGAACATATGCAGAACCTGTAAGCGTTTGAAGTTGAAGAGGATTTGAAGATTTCCCCCATCCGCTGCCATTCATTTGAATTTTCATAAAAAGCTTAATAATTCAAAAATTTGAAAAGTCAGAAATATGAAAGGTCATAGCCATCGTCTCCTTAATGAGCTGAATATTTTAATATTTGAATGGTTTAAATAGCTTAATATATGAAGGAGGAGATGATATTCAAAATACGTACGGAAGAAATAGAATAAGATGAAGAAGAAGAAGTTGAACTAGAAATTGCATTTCCTGCTGAAAATGCGTTGGAATGCTAAAAGCTGAAGTTTAAAGCTGAAATATTTGAAAGGATAGCTGAAAATAGCAGAATATAGTTGAATTTAGCAGAAAATAGCTGAATATAAAAAATATGAAATTATAGAATAATAGCTGAATTTTTTGTCAACATTTGAATGTTTAAAAGGTGTCTGTAGCTGAACGTATGCAGAACCTGTACGCTTTAGAAGTTGAAGAGGATTTTTAAATTTCCTCCATCGGATCCGTTCATTTAAATTTTCATGAAAAGATTAATAATTCAAAAATTGGAAAAGTCAGAAACATGAAAAGGTCATTGCCATTGTGTCCTAAGGAGCTGAACATTTTAATAGCTGAGCGGTTTCTGTAGCTGAATATATGAAGAAGGAGAAGAGATGGAAAATGCTAAAAGCTGAAGCTTAAAGCTTAAATATTTGAAAAGATAGCTGAATATAAAAAATAAGAAATTATAGAATAATAGCTGAAGATTTTGTCAACATTTGAACATTTAAAAAGGTGTCTGTAGCTGAATGAACCCTAGGGCTTCTTCAGGTGTTCTACAGCTCATATGACCTTGATATGTATACCAGCCCCTATTGTCCTTGATCTCTAAAGAATCAGCAACTCCTTGATTTAAAAAAAAAAAAAAAAGTGCATGAGACCATATAACCACGTGCACGCGCGCGGCCGTTCACGCGCGCGCACGCGAAATAGCACGCGGCCGTTTACGTGCGCACGAGCGGCCGTTCACGCGCACATAGACACACAAGTGATCTTAGTCCAACACAAAGCTCATGCTAGCAATCATTCACTTCCTCCACCAACAGCCTGTGTGTGTGTCCCCACAAGGTCGTTAAAACAAGAATGAGTGTGAAGCTGCACTGATTAGTTAACTTGAAGCACCTGTGTCATGAGTGAGACTGCTTTGAAGATGACCTCCATAGGCTTCAATGCATTATTTGTTTTCAGAAAAAGCTTAATATCTCAAGAACTTCAAAGGCAACATGCCAAAATAATTATATTTTCTGAGAGATAAGACTTTTGTGAACGCGTCAATGTTGTTTGTGTAACCTACAGACCCACAATGTGTCTGTAGTTGCAGTTTCTAAATCAGGTACGACCATCAGCGGGAAGACATTTTGGAGGGAGATGTAACATGGCGCTGAATGGAGGAAGGAGAGGACCACCTCTCACTTATAGTCTGATTTAAACACGTCTGAATCTGTTGGATTCAAATCGACCCAATTTTACGAAGCACGACAAGATTTCCTACGTTTTGATGTATAAATTATGCCCAAAAAGTTAGTATTGTGGAGTAGATGGCAAAAAGCAAATACGTTTGTGACCAAATCTGGAAGGCTCTGTTCACTCAAGCTGTGACATCACGTGCTCTAAGGTTCGCAATACACACCCATGTTAAACACAGAAATGGTCTGAAAAAAACATAAAACATAAACGCTGACAGTTAAAAGACTATTACAGATATCAAAAAGCTGAGTCATACGGTAACAGTTGAAGGTTTTGTCAACATTTGAAAGTTTAAATGGTGTCTCTACCTGAAAGCATGGCGAACCCTTTAGCTTTTGAAGTTGGAGAAGTTTAAGCGGCTTTGAAGACTTTCTTCATTGGAATCCATTCATTTTTTTTTTCAGAAAAAGCTTAATAATTTGAATATTTGAAAAAATATCAAAAATATGAAATTGCAGAATAATAGCTGAAGGTTTTGTCAACATTTGAAAATGTAAATGGTGTATTTAGCTGAACGTATGCAGAACCTGTAAGCGTTTGAAGTTGAAGAGGATTTGAAGATTTCCCCCATCCGCTGCCATTCATTTGAATTTTCATAAAAAGCTTAATAATTCAAAAATTTGAAAAGTCAGAAATATGAAAGGTCATAGCCATCGTCTCCTTAATGAGCTGAATATTTTAATATTTGAATGGTTTAAATAGCTTAATATATGAAGGAGGAGAAGAGGTTTGAAAAACGTACGGAAGAAATAGAATAATAAGTTGAATAAAGAAGAGGATAACAATAGTTGGACTGCTGAAGCATTCCAACTAATAAAGAAGAGGATAACAATAGTTGGACTGCTGAAGCATTCCAACTAATAAGTTGAATAAAGAAGAGGATAACAATAGTTGGACTGCTGAAGCATTCCAACTAATAAAGAAGAGGATAACAATAGTTGGACTGCTGAAGCATTCCAACTAATAAAGAAGAGGATAACAATAGTTGGACTGCTGAAGCATTCCAACTAATAAAGAATAGGATAACAATAGTTGGACTGCTGAAGCATTCCAACTAATAAGCCCGCAGGAGAACATGAAGTGGGCTTTGCCCAGGGGTCTATGACCCCTGGAGCTGAAGCCACACTTAATAAACTGTTGTTTCATAGTGCTGTTATGTCAACCTCTGGAAGTTGCTTTCATTAGTGATATATTACTCAATGTACTGTAAAGAAACATTTTATGACCTACAAGTACATAAAACCAATTATATTCACACCATCAACTCTAGGTTAAGTGAGACAATGATATTGTTCAAGTTGGGTCTTTTATCAATTAAGGACTGTTTTAAACAGAGTTTATTGTTCATAATGAATGTACTGCTGCTCTCTCTCTCTCTCTCTCTCTCTCTCTCTCTCTCTCTCTCTCTCTCTCTCTCTCTCTCTCTCTCTCTGTGCCAAAGTGAACAAAAGAGGAATTATGTTTTATTTAACAATCTGTAACATTCAAAAGTTGCAGTATTCAGGCATTCACAGTTTTAAGTATAGTCTTATTTATTAGACAGGTATTGTTTCAAGTGCTATTGTATTGTTTCTCCTCTCTCTGTCTCAGTAAACAGTGGAGGTTGTGTGCAATCATCTACACAACATAACCTGAATAACTCCAGTCATGTTAGCTCTGTGCTGGCATTAATCAGAGCCTAGCGTATTAATGAGAGCGCGGCAGCTAGCTAATTACACCCATAGATTCTGCAGCAGCCCATTAAATATACAAATGACAGAATTAAAGAGCCCAGCCTCTTCTGATTAATCTTTAAATGGAGAAAAACTAATGATGTCTGTGCAAACTTTCCCTTCACACATCTATCCCCCCCCTCCTCTCAACGTCAATGCCTGGCAATCAATCATATTAATTAAGGAAAAATAATTTGTATCATTTAACATTTCCCTCTTTTCTGCTCAGTTGCTGCAGTGGTGCTGCAGAATGTACTGTATTAGACATGTCTGGAAATTATCCAAGTCTATTTGTTCCTGCATTAATTTTGTCTTTGTTTTTTCTAAACTTTTTTTAAATGTTTCATTTCTCTTCATTGACTGTGGGTTGTAGAAATACATCTGGGTTAGGGAAAATATGAGCAGGCCCTCATCCTCGTTCCAATCCGGCCATTTCAGGCTCAAAATACTGAAGAATTACAAATGAGGAGAGAGAATTTCATAATCTGTTTAGAACCAGTGTCCTTAATTCAAAGATGAACAAGGAGAGCAGTAAGTCACATTGTAGAGCTTCAGATAAAGAAGCATTACAGATAAGATGAATGGACTAGCATGCATTTATGGAAACAAGCACTTACAGGGTATTCATATCACAGCGTGATTGCATATGGTTATAATCCGGTTTTATCTAAAGTAAGATTCAGTGTGGTAAATATTGACCTCAAGTACCCTAAATTCATTCAGCATTAAGAAGCATCGTTAATCACAAGTGAACAGACTTATCATAATGGAAACATCCACCTCTATCACAATAATTGCACATGAAAAACAACCTATTTGCCAAAATAATTTTAGTAAAGTGGCCATTCAATTAAGTGAATGTCAAATATCATGTGATTTTACATGGTAATGTCTTGATTTTAATTAAGATTTAACATACAGAATATTGGGTCTGATCAAAGATGTGCCGTAGCCTAATTTACAGGTTTCAGAAATGAGAAAGCCTGTAGTAAGAACCAGAATGAACAATTTATGAAAACAAATAACTGCTAATATTCCTATAATGCTGCAAAATGTTGATGGAGAAAAATTATGATTTGCTGTTTCCTACAGGAAGCCCACCAGGATCTTCTGAAGCATTAATATTTTCTCAAGACTCAAAAGACCCCAATTTCCAAGCAATGTTATGATGTTTGCTGAATTAAATATCCTGAGCTCTTGCATTATGAAACTGAACAAAACAAAATATACAAAGATTCTAATCATATAAATACGTTCCATTTGTCATTGTCGGAGTTACTAGGTTTCCATAAGACACCAACGATTGACGAGTCTCTCCTCTGTGATCAATTGACTCTCGAGGGGGCATTACACTGCATTACATTCATAATCCAATTTGGCTTTGATTTGTTCGCTGTTCCATGCGCTTCGATGGGAATAATTGTCTGTAGATGATGCTATTAGTATTGATGGTTGTAAAAGGGCGATGGTTTGAGGACTGCCGACACATTCATGGTCCAGAATAGATCCGGTCTGAAAGTGATTGTCTGATCCATTACCCTTTATGAAGGAGGAAAGTGGAGGAGATGAGAACCACTGCTCAATAGCAAAACTCATCATCTATTTGCTGGCAGTATTCAGAGACCTCTATTTACCTTTGTGCTGAAGGAGCATGGATAAGATAAAAAATCATCATTCGTTGATTTTGGATAAAAATACAGCGTTCTGAGAGAGCAATGAACAAGAACCAGGAAACATGACCTTATATAGAGAATAAGAGGTAAAACAGCTGTTGGGACTTCTCAGCATTTAATATAATAATCTGACTATTCAGCTCGAGAAGGAGTAAATTGTACAGAACAGAGATCTCAGGTGGGATATCATTATAACAGAAATCTGTTCTGTGATCTTTGTAAATTATAGTCCAGACAAGGTTTGCTTAATGTTCTGTACAATGTTCTGTTTCAGCCACACCATTTTTCACATGCATACAGTTATACACATTCAGTCTACTCACATCCATAATAACACACAAGTTATCCTTTGTGAAGAAAGGAGACTAGAGAAGAGATGAGAGAGAGAAGAGAACACAATAATGCATAGATAATTGAATCTATAGAAAATATTAAAAGTCCTTGATAATTGAGTTTCTGTTCTAAATCTAAAGTAATTAAAGATGTGTATGCTCTAATAGTGATATTTTAGGTGTAAAACAAAAATATTAGGAAATTGACTTGTGTGTGTTATGTGAATTTATTGCTATGTTGAATGACTGATAGCCCAACAAAATCAATAAACACTGAGTTACAAAATAGTGTGTAAAAACCTCGAAGGTAAGTTACAAAATCAAACATATTTCTTATTCTAATAAAAAGCTCATTGTAGGTTATTATTTTGAGTTTAATATATTATTGTTATATCGTATAGGGTGGCTTACCTCTCCAAATAGACTAATTTAATTTCTCCTCAATTTCTATGCGACCTTCAAAAACCCCTTACAAAAAACAGTGTTTTTCATTAACCACTCAGATGCGGTGAAATATTCAATCTAGGTGTGTGTGTGTGTGTGTGTGTGTGTGTGTGTGTGTGTGTGTGTGTGTGTTTGTACACATGAAAACTGCTGCTTTTAGGGCACTAAAAATCACTTCAGTATTTGGACACTCTTGATGCTCTTGATATATTAGATGTAAAATGAACAGTATACTCTGGGTGGGTGGCAAACGTATTTGGGTATTTTAGTGGAACAAGATTATGTGAGCAACAGAGAGAGATTTGTTGACTCAATTACAGTTGTCACGGTCACGTAAGGATTACAGATGAAAACTTTGATCTAGCCAGTCAGGTTTTCGTCAGCAGTTTTAGAAAACTGGTTTACCGACATACAAATTACTTTTTGACATTTATTATTCAGTTTTAACATGGCTTGAGGAGGCGTAATCTATGACCCAAATTTAAACATTTTGTCCACCTAGAAAGACGTGATACAAGGTTTGTACAGGATAGTGAAGTAATCTCAAGTGGCTTCGAAGAGCTTTGACCGCTCATATCCCACTGATTAGTATCAGCAGTCATTAATTATGAGCGTCAGACTGGGTGATGTTCTCAGATGAAGCAGAACATGTTTGGCTGTGCAGCTCAACCCTCTAATGATGCTGGTAAACAGAAAGATAATTGTCCTTTAAGATGACGGGGGAAGTCATTCTAAAGGAATGTCAGTAGAAGACTGAGAGACTGCAGTGCGATCACCGAACAACACAGAACATACAGAACAAACACATACAGGCATGTAATATGCATGTGCACACATACACACATGTGCAGTGTATAGTAATACAGATGGTCATGTCGTCCATTTTCTGACACACACAGACATCCGCATGTACCGAGATATACACTCCTTTCTTACCCGTGAAGTCAGTGTTGACAGGAAGGGTGTCACTGGGAAACTGGTAGTAACCGTTTCCTGAGAACCTGGTTCCTCTGACAACAGGACCTTGTGGGTCAGAGAGAGAGATGTCTGTCCTCTCCACCTAAAAAAAGAAAAATAATGTTGTTAATAATAATAGTATGACAACGATAACAGTGCCTATTACAGCGAAATTACTCAATACTTACACATATTTTACGGTTGCCTTTGTTCAACTTCAACTAAATACATTCAGAATCACAATATATACTGTACTCTCCAAGTCCAGGTCAAATTAGGACACAACCCTAAAGTCAAGGTTATACTCTCTACGCCTGCGAGAGGCGGTGTGACGTAAATGTTGTCATCAGGGGGTGTAGGCATAGGCTCTATGCGGAAGTCCTTATATTTGTTGTGACCACCCAGACCTCTCTGAGCAGCCACACTACAATTGGTAATGAACTACAAAATATCTATTGTGTCCCCAGCTGTCCGTGTACGCGTCCATCTGGGAGCAGAACAGAGGCTTAAGAGTCTACGCACATCCTAGTGGCACCAAGGGGATGTGCTTTGAGCTAAATGCAAACGTCAGCATGCAAATTTTCCCTCAATGAGAATGTTAACTAGCTGATGTTAAGCAGGTATCATGTTTACACCATGTGTATCTTAGTTGAGCAAGTTGTTAGTGTGCTAACATGTGTTAATTAGCAATACACACACAGTAGTTACAGCTGAGGCTGATGGGAATGTCCTTAGTCATAAACCAACGTATCAGACAAATTGGAATTTTGTCCTGATGATGGCGCCAGAAGAAAAGTCAGATGATCAACAAAGTCTGTAGGATTTATCCTCTGGGCACCATGAATGTCAGTGTAAAAGTTTGTGCCAATCCATTGGATAGTTGTTGAGATATTTCAGTCTGGTATGAAGGTTGAGGACTAAGAGCAAACAAATATTGGTCCCCCTGGAGTCATGGCGCTAGCAAGGCTAAATAGATCTAAAAAATACACACACACACACACACACACACACACACACACACACACACACACACACACACACACAGAGCTTAAAAAAAACAATGCAAACTGGCATACTGTATTTAAGCAAATCCTCTATCAGACCTGATATAGTGGGTCTGGTCCATTGAGTTGCGCTGGGGGGTCCCAGTCTATCTCAATGGTGGTTTCATTTACTGGATGTAACTGAGGAGGAGACAGTCCTGTTGGAGCTGAGGAGAGAAAGGTAGAACATGAGAGATTGAATGCCAACTCAAAGCAAATAAAAACACGTCTAATATTTTAATCAGATTTCCATAATATATGGATTTGTGAACCGCCTTTTTACAAAAAGTGCTTTGTTTGGTAAGTGTATGGAAACATGAGCATATAGAAACACTTAAGAAATGCACCACACTTAACATTCTCAAAGACATTCTCATGTTGTGGTTGTAATCATCAATACACTGATCTTGTGAACTTCATGTTATTTTTTCCCAGAAGACAAAAGTCTTGGCCTGTTTTATCAAATACTTACTGTATGTCTGGACTGCAAAAAAGCCCAATTTCAATTTAACAGTGGGTCAATTTAATTTCCTTCTTTCACTTTAGATGTTAAATTGAATGTCCCTTTGAAACATACTGAGCACTACTTGAGCTGTAGCTTCCACATGTATCATAATTCAACTGCCGACTGGCTGATATGGTGAGAGGAGATATATAGGAAAGGATTGAGAGGCAAGTGATGGACTGGTGTCGAGATGGGGAAGATGTGCGTGCATTAAGTGTCATTCCATCGTTGTGTTTCTGTCTGTGTGTGTGTGTGTGTGTGTGTGTGTGTGTGTGTGTGTGTGTGTGTGTGTGTTTTTCAGTAATGGTCTAAATGGTCTGTGGTAGGAGTAAATTAGCTCTTGGTGACACACATGCGGACCATCTTTAGTGTGAGTTCTAATAGAGCTCTTAAAAGGGAAGTGGACAGGTTGTCTTAGGCGGCTCATCTTGGCACATCAAACCATAAATTACTGCCGATCGATAGCTTACTAGTCTATTGAAATGAGCTATGGTGACATTTAGAACATTGACTGTGCCACACACACAGACAGACACACATGCGTACACACATACCTTGTTTTAAACAGTGGTGTACTTAATTGATGAATGAAGTGCTAGAAAGCTAATTATTCTTTTGGTTTAGCCAAAGTCTGAGATATCTTGGATGCCTGATGACGATTTCGCCTCTGGAGGAAACGGACAATATTTAGGGGCTTCAAGTGTAGCCAGCGGATATCCAGATAATGGGCCAAGACTTCCTCTTTAATGTGCTGGATGTTGTTTACAATCTGATTAGCAACTTGAGACGCAAGAGTGGAGTTTGAGTTGAGAGACGACGACTACAACCAGATTTTTTAACAAGTAGCCAGGTACACTCAGTTAACAGTTAATAATTAAATAAATCAAAAGCAAAATGTTTTCCACCGTTCCAAGATTGCATTGCGGCCAATGCGCTCTGCCTATTTTGCTCTCCACACAGACTGTTTACTGCATGTAACCAAAGTCTGCTCTAACATGATTGGTCAATACTAGTCAGACCACAAACGGACAACAAATGGACTACAAACCAGAATGCTTCAGAAAATCTTGTTTGATTGCCTACAGATTCTGCATTCATATGCAGGTGCCGTTTTTTTTTGTTG
This sequence comes from Myoxocephalus aenaeus, assembly GCA_038501785.1. Lineage (NCBI taxonomy): Eukaryota > Metazoa > Chordata > Actinopteri > Perciformes > Cottidae > Myoxocephalus > Myoxocephalus aenaeus. The sequence goes on from JBAMJR010000116.1 coordinate 1,944,095, forward strand.
AATATTATTATAATAATATTAATAAATTAATATGCTTTTCCTGCTTGTCCTCTCCGCCCGTGCACCTCTCAGCTGTCCCCGTGCACGTCTCTACTGCATCGTGCACGTGCCGGGGCTGAATCGATTTGGCCCAAGAAAGACGGGTCTAATAAGCAGTTTAGCCAATCACTGAAAAGCTACTGAAAATATGGTCAGTTTTGTATACAAATTAGAAACAGTAACAGTATTAGCACTCTGCGGAAGAGGCACAAGGTTAGTTAAAGTTGTAATAACTGTGTATGTTTTAAGGAAATTGGCGTGAGTTTTGGTTCTGTGTGTGTGTGTGTGTGTGTGTGTGTGTGTGTGTGTGTGTGCTATTAATGCAAACGAGGAGTAAGCAAACATAATTATCGTTTGTGCCTCTGTACACAGCTCTTACGTTGGTTTTGGGAATTTATCAATACATTTGAAATCATCAGTCAAGTGCAGGACTATCTTTCGGAGGTATGTGACATGATATATATATATATACATATATATATATATATATATATATATACTGTATATATATATATATTAATATACTGAATTGTATTAATAAGATGTCCTTATTATGTCAAAGTGTTGGAATAAATGTTAAATATTTAACTGCAAAGTAGTAGTGCGTGATACCTTTTTTTGCATTGAATCATCCGGGGATGTTTGCTGAAATTAATTAGATGGCCCTACCAAAAAAAATTGCCACCAGCCGCCACTGTGTAGGTATCAACTTTTTGTCTGAATGAGTGTGTGTGTTTATGTGTATTAGCGCCAGATGGTTCAAAAATAGGCGGGTAGATTACAATGCACAAATGTGTCTGTTTCTAAATTAAAGTAGATCAATTGTGATGGTATTGAATTTGTCCATAGCAGGCGTTTATCTTGTGAACAACCTAGCCTTGTTTATCTGTAGAAATAGAAATCCTTTTTATTTGTCATAGTACATCAGGGTACCCCCAGGATTTTTCATCTCAAATTTAAGACTTTTTAAGACCTTTTCAAGACCACTTTAAATGAAATTTAAGACCAACATCGCACTTTTCCTGATATGCGTATGAATGAAAAAAATACGAAATCAATCAACTGTTAATTAATTAATTAACTGTTATATTTTTCTCTTTTCACGGATACAAATAAAAAAGGCTGTGATTAGAATACGGGACAGGCGGGACTGGTTCTGTCCTACTCACAGACAGGCAATACCCTGCACCACACACTCCGGTACTTTAGGTTGGCGCTGTATGCACCTATTCAAGTTGGTCCCCTTCCATAACGTGTAGAAGAAGAACCCTTTAATTTACAGAGCAGAAAAATCTTTAGCTGGAGGACTGTGGACTCTGTAACACTACTGGCAAGTGCATCTGACCCTGCTTGTGAGACACGCGCGATGGAAACGGGAAAGCAGGTTCGCATAGCTCGATGCAAACCTGCGAGCGCTCGCTTGGGGAGGGGGGTGGCGCGCGATCAGCGCGCGATCAGCTGTTAAACTCTACAGCGTCTCAGCCAGTTCAGAGCCATATACAGGTTGCCTGATATTTTGGATGCGACGTTTGGGTGTACAACGAACAATAAACAAATGTTGTGGCGCCGTATCAAATAAGGAAGGGGGTAAAAATTAAGACTTGATGAACGAAATTTAAGACCTGTTGACAAAATTTAATACCTTTTTAAGGCCTTAAATTATGAATACTAAATTTAAGACTTTTTCAAGTTTTTAAGACCTCGCGGGTACCCTGTACATACATACAATGTGTTCTCTGCATTTAACCCATCCTTGGTATCTTAAGGAGCAGTGGGCTGCCATGAGAGGTGCCCGGGGAGCAATTTAGGGTTCAGTGTCTTGCTCAGGGACACTTCGACATGTGAGCTATGGGGGGACTGGGGATCGAACCTGCTACCTTGTCTTTGCGGGACGACCACTCATCCCCCTGAGCTACACATCAAGCCTCTCATTGCATCAGAGGGCAAGCCAGGTTTCCTGGGATCCTGTGTAAACCCAGTGGCAAAATGGGCCATGCTCTGCTGGTTTTGTTGTTTGATCAAACGAGACTGACCTCAGGGAACTGTGAGACGGCAACGTTACTGAAGGTATTATAACTGATTCACTCATCCTAGTAGAGCTATTGTCACCTGTGATGGTACAAGACATCATTGAACAGGGAATATGTGTCTTTTAAAACACAAAGAAGGATTAGGCCGACTGTGGCTCAGTGGTGAGTGGTGAGGTCGTCCTTCAATCAGAGGATCGGTGATACAAGTACAGTCCATTTACCATTTTACCATTAGACTGGACTGGTTAAAAACCTCAGGCAAATTCTGGCTGCTCTTTCCAGATGACTCCATTTCTCATTCTACAATGTTTTTCTTTTACAGAAGAAATCTAACTACCGGTATTGTTTCTTCCTACTAAACTTTTAAGTTTCATTTTGTTTGATCAATGAAAAGTGAATGGGCCTGATGCAAGAAGCCTTTGTGAAAACAGAAATATTCTTATGTGGCAGGTATGAAAGTTCCCCCATTTTCTTGTATCTTCAATTGTCTCTCAGGCGCAAACAAACATTGATGAGTTAATTCACACCAAAAGCTGCCTCACCGCCTTTTATGCAAGTCAATATCCAGGTGAACATTGTCTATTGCAGTGTAACATCACCTGCTGCTTCTTTCAAACCATTCATTCTTTATTTCTCTCACGGTAGAGCTCCACAATGATAATTGAGAGCAGTAATACAATTTTAAATTTTTTGGGGGGTGGCACAATACATTTATTTAATAAAAAGTATGCTAGACATTGAACTCTGCTGTCTGAAACACGATTGTACAGTGATTACCTAAAGAGCCTAAAGTGTAACTAAATACTGATTGTAATGTTATTGCATGTGGCACAACATCTTTTAAAACTGGCAGCTCTACTATGTAACAGTGACACAAAAAATCCTCCACTAACTTATTTTATTTCCTCACTTAATCAAATTCAGCATTATTGGGGATACAGGTTGTAATCATTTGGAGCAATAGTGCCCGGCTTGTAGTGGACAACAACCAGTCTTCTATCCTCTAAACTTGGTGGATAAACATAGCAAACGTTGAGTGTGTGTGTGCATATGTTTGTTGGTGTGTATTGTGTCATATGAGACAGCTATCAACACTGGTGATTGATGGGATTCTAATGTGCTGTCCTGTATTCTTTGCGTGTCACATATTCATTTATTGTGTCTGCTTGTTAATTCACTGAAATGTACTTAACACTATGACACATTCAGTTTGACAAAAGCCACTTGCCTCATCATGCATCTGCACAAACACACACATGTACACCCACACACAAGGTTAACAGTCCACCAGAAAGGTTAATTTTAGCTGCCGACATGGTAATGAAGCAGCTAAATCATGGGCCAGCTCCCAGGAGCAATTGTGCATGTGTGTGTGTTTTCTGTTTTTACAGCGACTGACATGTCTTAACAGGCTCTTAGCGTACAGTTACACCACACACACAAGCACACCACTTATTGACATCGCGATCCCTTGCCATGCATATTTCTCTCCTCAAGAAGGGCCTCAGGCCAATTATGCGTAAATCAATAAAGTTCCTGTTCTGTTGAGTGGTGTTACAGTGTGAGTGTGTACGTGTGTGTGTGTCTCTCTGTGTGTATGTCTTGTAGAACAAGCCTTTATGGATGTAGGATACATAAAACATCACCATCAGTCCCTGATTAGCCACTCACTTTACGTCTTGATCGATAACTTTGTGTAAAGACATTCACATTGAAACAATTGCAAATGCATCCACACACATGGACAGAGAGCGCTTTCCTTGTGTCGTTACGTCTGTCTCAGTGTGCACACTAATGTTCAGTCATGTGCTTTGGTGTAACTCCAGTGGTTTCGCAAATGTTGTCTGCTCACTTACAGCAGATGGTAGCTGGCTCTAATGGCACAGCCTTATGTGTGGTAGATTTATCAGTGCATCAGTACTCAAGTACTTCCTACTAGGAGTACCACTTAATGTGAGGATCATTTTCCTCCACAAACAGTTTCACTCCGGGTTTATACATAACAATGTTCATTTGATTTCTGTAAAATATTATTTAAAAACTAAATATAACAACTTTTTGGACATGCAGAAGTTTTCAGCTTTTCTGCAGATTTTTTACTAACAACAAGGAGAAACCTGAAGGAACTATATATTAACATACGTCGACAAAAAAACAACAACAACCAACAACAAAGCTGACTGAAGTAAGGTTTGAAATATGGCTGTCTACAACTAAAATAACTGTAGAAAAAAAAAGAATAAATGGAAAGCAACAGCTTTCTTTCATCTCATGGTTAAAGCTCATCTGCGCCCTATTGTTAATAGGTTACAGAGGAAAAACTGTTTTAATACTAATACGTTTTTTAAGGGGGTTTGTGCCTTCAGATAGATTAGAATATGCGCAAAAAATTATGAGTATATATTTTCTGTGAACACTCAAGATGATTTAAAACTGAATGAGAAAAAGTGATACGATGTGTGGAGCTACGACAGAAGCTCAACACCCAATGAAGTGGCACATGCTATGCATATAAAAAAAAATCTTCTAAACGGCATATGCCATTATCATTTCTTATAGTTGAAACAAGGGACATCTTTGGCGTTGGATGAAACAAAATGGCGGCAACAGATGTGGCTGTTAAAAATACATTCAAAAAGTCAACTGGGTACAATAAGCCATATTGTACTGTACTGTATTACAGTTAAGAGAAGTCTTTGGAATCAGTTGAAATAAACATTTTCAGTGTGTCAACAGATGTAGTCATTAAAAATACATTTAAAAAGTCCACCGATTACAATATGAAGTATCATTCATCACAATAAACATAAGGAAGGACTTTTTTTTTGAGAATTGTGTGAAATGAAAATATTGTCTATGGCAACAGATGTAGCTGTTTAGAGTACGTTCAAAAGCCCAAATCCCTGAGCAACTATTTATAGATAAAAGCTTCTTTTTTTTCACAACCACTCATTGTCTATTCACCTAAAGGGATAAACAAAACAAATTCAAAACCCCAAAAGACATAAAATGAGCGGCAAGAGTAGAGACCATGAGTGAACAGATGGAAAGTATGTTGGAGGGTCCGGTGTGGGTATGTGTGTGTGTGTATATGTGTGTGTAATATTTATATTGCAGAGTGATTCATGTTTGTCTGCTGCCATGTGCTATGTTGTGTTTAAGTGAAAGTGACAGGAAGAGATAGCAGTGAAGGATGGATTGAGTGAAAGAGTGAAAAAGCAACAGACTGTCAGAAAAAAACAGGACAGATAAAGACGATGAATAAAAATTGCGTGTGCGTCTATGTCATCCTGCTCTGATCAATTAGTGCTCATCTCGGTCCCAGAGATTTGTGTCCCAGTTATTAAACGCAGCTAATTCATTCTACTTCCATAATGGTTATAAATCTAAGACAGAGAGACACTGTATGTGTGTTTCTATAACTCTGTGTGTGTGTGTGTTTGATTCATGGCCAGCAGGAAGTGTGTGCTCATTTTTTTCTTCTTGTAATTAACAGTAAATTGTTTTTACTGCCGCGCGCCATGAATATCCCCTCTGGTTAAAACGACCAATGTTGTCGCCGCTCAAGTACCCAATGACTGACTGTGTGCTTTTGGATATGAGTGTGCATTATGTCAGAAGCCTGTGTTGCACTTGTTATGAAGACAATACCACACACTTTAATGATTCAATACAGCATGCAGTTTGTATCTGGCTGAAATGATCTATTTATATACTGTATGGTCAGCTTTTTCATGTCTTCAAACCTATTTTCTACCAAGCTGATAACTGTTGTGAAGCCTCATGTACTTTTGTTTCTGTTTGTCTGCATCCATGTGTGTTTGTGTGCGTATCTTTTTGTTTTACCTGCTGGTAGGGTCCGCCCTGAGCTTGGCAGACTGGAAATGCAACCCGTCTTTGTACAAAGTGTAATGGTGAAGTTGTAAACATGATACGGCTTCAGTCCTTTCACTAAATGAACAGGCTGTGACGATGGACCCACCCTATGTAAGACCTGACAAAGTGAGACAAAGAAGGAATTAAAACTTGTTATGACTTTTAGCAAAAAAACACAGTTTTCGCAAAACTGAACGTTTTAAAGTTTGACAGTTGTCTTGCTTATTAAGTGCAAGGGGAAGTGTGTGCGTACGTCACCTGACTAATAACCGGAGGAGCATAGGGATTGTTGGTCTGTTCATTGAGTAAGTTGACCCGAAATTCTGTGACCTGTCCTCTGGCAATGATCCCTTGACCCTCAGCTGCACTCCATGAAACTTTGAGACTGGTGGATGACAGTGCAGACACTTCTGGAGGAGGCATCAACTCTGGGACTGGAAACATGGCCACACAGTTATGTATAATATACACATATCAAACACCACAGTTAGACCTTCATTAATGTTTAACTATTCAATAACAAATCATTAATGCATTATTATAAGAGCGATATCACAAATCTGTTGAAGAAACCCATAAGTAATGTTGAAAAATTTAACAAATCAGTAAATATAGTAGTAATTGTTTTGTTAAGCAAAGTACCAGCCCCAAAATACAGTTATCTAATGCTAATGCTAGCAGAACACAGCACACCTTTGTAATCAATGTATCTAAGATGCTATGGTTGTTTACACAGTTTTAGCCCAGTGGTCAGGGCCTATGAAGGACCCAAATAAATTGGGTTAGTAATTCTGCGAGCATTGGGCACCTTGACAATCCTAGCGCTTGACGGTTGGATGTTGCAAACTTCTTGGTCCGTCACTTGATGCCATTGGGCCCAAAAATACTTTTCCCCAGACACACATTGGGAAAGAGGGGTTTCAATTGTTTGGGGGGTTAAAATCAACATCCCAGTAAGAGTACATGAATAGCCCTTATTTCAATGCACTAATAGCTGAATCCAGAGTTATAATGAACTGCTGCTCATGTGAGCAAGCTGAGTCTGAGCGGTCGGGAGCCGGGGTTAAATAAAACGCTTACTCTATGGGTCCACTGAAGCTGAAAATATAGCTAATTCATCAAAGGAAGCTTAACTTTTTGGGCTCAATGTGCACTGCGCCTCCGACACTGCATCCAATTTCCTTTATATATCCATAGATTTTAGGTTAGCAAGTTAGCTGATATCTATTTCTAAAAAAAAATCTTAGATCATATGTGCATGACACCTAAATCTGAGACTTTGTTAATCTCTGCGCTGTAAACACTTATTAACACTGTTGTTGATGCCTCAATATTTTTGGGGATGTTTTTTGTTGTCTGCCACCTATTACAATAAAAATGAACCTTTTACAGTGCACTAATTAAAATGAATATACTTATTTAGACACAAAGAGATATATTCAAAATCAAGACTTAGTGGATATTATGTGGATTCTATGGATTTAAGCATTCCATAATTCTACGGTTGTGATAGCCACTATTACATGACAGATTAAAAAGAAAGATTCTTTTATTCTGCTGTTGATGGCATCTAGCTGTGAAATATGCTGTGAAATGTGATTCATGGTAGACATAACCACAATCATATTCTTTCTTTCTGACACCGCGCACGAACGTGCACAAACACCGACACACACTTCAAATTTAAAATGGTGTTATCATATGCTTGTTATCCAGACACATAGCTTAGAGTGATGTTGGAGGCAATCGTTTAGTCCTAATGAGCCATATCATCTATTTGAAATTCAAATACCTTAATGAGATTCCCCTCACCCACACACCGTTTTTATTTCCTCCCTCCTCCTATTATCTACATTTCTTTTGACAAATGCCTGTTTAATTTGAATTTAATACTATTCATTTTGTGTTACATACATCATCATCTGGTGGACTTATTTTGACCAAAACATCACTTGATTATATTACGCAGATATAGAAATGTTTTTGGCTTTAATTTATGCTACATTCTTCTGTTTTTGGGAAGGTCAACCACAGCATTCACAAGTCATTCTGTTGGCCATTCAGATCCTAAAGTCTATTTAAAGTCATCTGACTTTGTATGGTCTGTAATCACTTAAAGCTTAATGAAAATATCAACCTCCATAAATATCATCTTAAACTAAAATTTTAGAAGTAAATTAATTTAAATTGGCCCTTTTATTGACCCCGGATACACACCATGACTGAATAACTAAAAAGTCCATGTAAGCTTAATTTAACTATGATCATGAGCTATACAAACCTCCCTCCATGGTGCGTGCTGTGGCCCACCCAGACGTGACACTTCCTGCCATATTGATGCTCACAACTCTCATCTGATAGGAAGAAAACGCCCGCAGATCTCCTACAATGGCTCTGCTCTTAGGGGGTGCGACTGAGCTCCCATTGGAAGAAAGCTGTACTTCTGGGGAAACACTTGGATCCAGCCAACCAGCGCTGAGGAACACTCGCTTCTCAACACTTGAAGAATTCTGTGATTCTATTGGTCCACGAAGAAAAACTTCATACCTTGTGATAACACCTGTACAGAACACAAAATAGCAAAAAAGTATGAAAAAGATTAGTACTGATGACTACAACAACACTAAACACAAAACAGTTCTTTCTGAAATCAAATAAGGGAAGCAACAGCTGCAGCTACAGGAATTGTTTGGGAAACACTGCATCGGCTTTATTTTTTTATCCTAGCAACTATTTTTTATTGAATTTAAAGTGCCAATTCAGCCTGTTTGTGATAAAAGAGTCCAAGCATCAAGTGTGTGTTAGAAGCTGCAGCCCTGCATAATTCTCATCCCTATTGGCAACAGGATGTAAATTGTCTTTAATACAGTGATGTTGTTTTGCGAAAAATCAAATACCACAAATAATGAGAAAACCCTGGCCAGTGTTTGGCCCTGTAGTAGAAAACGCTGATAATGACTAAGTCCTGACTAGTCCTGTTTAGCTCTCTGGTGGAAACCAGGCTATTGTCCTAATCGCTCATGCGCTATTCCACTTGTTAATAATAAAATGACAGAGCTGGTTTAGGATGAGGACAAACAGGCAGCACCAAAATACAATAAGAGACTTACAGACCCACTATGGAATAGATGAGTGTCCAAATGCTGTTATAAGTGTAAATTACAAATACAATAATATGGAGAAGCTTAACGTGGAACCTCTCTTTACCCTTCCATCTCTATTCCATTTCTCACTACTCTGATATCAATAAAGGGCAAATCGAGTAGTTCATTAGTGTATTTTAATACTTATAGCTATAAACCACAGACTAAATATAAGAAGTGAAACACAGTGTGAAAGATCTATAGTTGTTACACTAAATGTGGACAACACCCAAACCAAACAACGTTATAGTATCAACCTGTCAATCACAAGGTAGCAACACAAGGTAGCAAATAGTAAAGCATACCCTGCTTTACTATTTATTTTTACTAAATGAACATCATGCTGCATTGAAGAAGACTTGAAACTAGCGATTGAGACCATAAACTCATGTTTACAATGTTTAATGAGGTAATAGATCAAGTGAGATGTAGGGTCATTTTCTCATAGACTTTTTTGTAGAGTTGTCCAATGCGACTTCAGAATCTGAGGTTGCAGCCTGCTGTAATCTAGCTTTAGGCTCCAAAAACACTGTGAATACATCTTGGAAACTTTTCTGAACTATTGACAATCTTACTATTTCTGTCTTTATATCTGTTCCTCTTGAAATCCATACAACATCAGCATTCACTGATAATAATATATTAATTAGAGCAAGTAAAGCAGTAGTGATATTTTTTTCTATCTTTGATGTCTGTTAATTATATTGTAATTCCTAAATTAAATTACAAAATCAATCTATACCCTGTCAAAAGCATCATGGAGAAAAGTCCAGAAGAGATAGTAATGAAAAGCTGAAAGCAGATGACAAAAAAAAAAATACAAATGCACTACCGTCAAGAGAATCCACAATTGCAAATCACAACAGGGAAGGTCGAGGCAATAATGCTAACCAGGCCAACACTGTGCTTTTACCCCCATTTAACGAAAAATGCACTGTTGCGTTCCATTTAAATTGATCTCTTCCAACCAAGCTCTTCTTCGGTTTCTCTTTATTTTCACATATAGGCCACATGCATCAAAAGGATCATTCAACCCTTCGTTTTCTAAATTGCTAGAAATAACTATGATTATAGTTGAGACTACCTCAGTTGATTCAAGAAAAATGACAGGGTTCGCCAAGTTGAGGAAAAAAAAACAGATCAAAAAAGGTGGAGGTGTACAGGTGAGGACTGAGATTAAAGTAGTGTCCAGTTGAAAGTTATATCAACCATTCTGTAAACAACAAATTAATGGCATATCAAATGGAGGAATGAGGCACAGAGAACCCCATATAACAAGACTTAGAATAACAGTGGGAAAGGAAAAGATTAACAGAGAGAGAAAAAAACGAGACACAAACAGAGAGAAAAACCCAGGTTACAGGGCTTTGTATGACATTGAGCCTTAGAGCCATTACAAAGCTCTCTGGATTTACCAAAGGCAGTTCCAGTTCAGTACGTATTTCTGTGTATGTGTTGTGTTGTTAGTTGCTTCTCATACTTTTTCAGTGACGCAAGCCTAAAAGCCATGCTACTAGGCAAGTGTTTTATGTTAGTGTGTGTGATTATTTTACTGTATTATTAATTCTGAAATGAACACTCATACTGTGTTTGTTATGATGTGTAGTTGTAATATACTTATAATAACAACATGTGCATTTTTACCCCATGGATGTGTGTACAGTTTGTGTTTTTGCATGTTTTTACATGAGCTGTGTGCAGTATGCATGTGTACGTCTGGGGTCCTACCATTTGGCTGACTGGGGGGCTCCCAGGAAGCATGCAGTGTATGAGGTCCCGTAGCAATGACTCTGGGCGGGGGTTGGTGTTGTGGGGGGGCAGAGGCTGTCAGAAGAGACAATGGTGGGGTAGAAGTGCACCCACCAGAGGAGCACGCCTGTAGACAAGGTTAGGATTAGTCATTGACATCTTGTAGGCTCTAAATGCTTATAATGTGCATCTGTTGTGTAGCTCAAGGATACTTGTTGATTCATTCTGAAGATACAGTTGTTTCACATATATATAATAATACTATAAATAAAAGTTAAAAGTTAAAATACTGGCAGCTGTTTGCCCCACATACCTCCAGTGTTACAGTGTATTGGGTGAAGGGCTTTAGACCGCTTGCCACAGCCTCTGTAGATAGGCCTGTGTAGTGAATGACAGGCTCTGCTCCACTCGGCTCCATGGATGATAGGACAAACCTGTGAGAGATGTGATGATCAAATACTCTTATCTTCATTTTTCCATCTCTAGCCTATCAGTGGAACGGTTTTACAGTGTGGGTCAGTTATAAACTAGTGCTGGGATGTCACAGGGGCCTAGAGGCGAAGACGTGTACCATGTGTACTGTAAACTGCAATGTCAATGGTTTGAATAGTAGGCAGCAATCCTGGCTATTGTTGCAGGTGACCCCCCGCTTCCACATTTCTTGTCTCTCAGCCATACATTATAAGCAAAAATGCCCCCAAAATAATCTTAAAAATATATAAATAATTGAAAGTGCTAATCGACCCATCCTGTTTCCAAACGTTCCATGTTTCTCTCTTCACCTTCAAACTTGTTGAATCCTTTCCATTCATATGTCAACCCTCTATCTCTTCCCATTTACCACAACCTCACTTAGTAACCTATTGTATTATAACATTTCTCTATTTTTGTACATTTTTGAAACTGTGTTTGAGACAAATACAATATTTTCCTTTCCTACTTACCCAAATTAATTCCCCCACTCTTTCCTCCTGCACCCAAAAGTCCTTTACTTGGTTGTTCTTTATTTCTGATGTTCTCCACCTCTCGTTTCTCCTTTAATTATCAACACATTCAACCTAACTGAAGCTTTCTAAATCTACTTCACCTCAATTGACTGTCTTACTTAAAGGGATTACCAATTCTGAATGTTTTGTTAGAAATGGCATCTCCAAGAGGGCCTTTAATAGCTCACTCATCCTTGTTGACTACTTTTAGCACATACACATGGTATAAGATGAATGATTGACGTTGATCATTACAATCTTGTCGGCGGTCAGCTTCAGTTAGAAGCCATGGAGGGCAACTGAAAATTGTTTTTAACTTTGAAGGCCCACAGGTTGGAGTACATATTTTTCAATCATAATTTTGACTTCAGTCCCGGGTCCTCTGCCTCTAAACCCTCCGCTCCTTGCTCTTCTTACTTACCTTTCCACTGGGCCTGTATCATTTTGTGGCGTGCTCCAGTCAAAGCTAGCAGTGGTTGGACCGGGTCGTCCTACAAGGTTTAACAGGAGCTGTTCTACTTCTGGCGGTGCACCCAAAGTTTGGAACGAGGCTGATGCACTTATTGTCTCACCGGCCACACTAGCTGTTACAAGCCAGTAAGAGAAGTTTGAGTAGGGAAACAAAACAGTGTCTTCAAATGATTCAGGGCCTGAAAGAAAACGGGGAAGTAGGATGGAGATTGGAGAGAGGTGGGAAATGAGTTTGGAAAACAATGTGTATTTTGAGATGGAAAAATTAGATTGAACCTGTGTGGATACCTACTGAAAGGATAGTGACTCTGGATGCTATGCACTGACTGTCCATCCCTGATGAGTGTGTAGTTGAGTCTGTTTGAGTTTGGGGAGTCAGGCGGATGCCAAGAGAGACGAATGGAGGAATAACTGAGAGCAAAACCTACTGGTGCAGGTTGTTGGGAGGGTGCTGCATAGACAGAGACAGAAATAGTAAAAGAGATGAACGATGATAGATAAAGACTAAACAGATTCAATTATGTAATTTTACAGGAGCAAACGGTTTATAATTAGAGCATGTTGCTTTTCTATAAATGTCTTACCAGCCCCCAAATTAGACTGCATATAATTTGTTTTTACATCATTGATGCACTGAATCTTTGCTGATGCTTTAAGGAGTAGTTCAACAATTCAAGCTCTTTCCTGCCGAGCGTTAGATGAGAAGATTGATTACACTTTCATGTGTTTATGATAAATATGAAGCTGTAGTCAGCAGCTATAGCTTACAATAGCTTAGTGCAAAATTGGAAATCAGGGGGGGAAACAGTTAATCTTTAACTCAGTGTGTGTGGATTTGCTATTATGTGTGTGTGTGTGTGTGTATAGTTAGCATGTAAAACAGACCTTTACTGCAGCCAAAGTGGCTCTCAGGGTCGAAATGACTCGCTCCAGGTTGACATATATCACACTTGTCTCCAGTTACCAGCAGCTTACACACACACACCCCTGAGTCTGGATGACATGAACCATTGACACTGCCCATCGGGTCACATGCACAAGGCTGGCATCTGTTCAAGAAAAAAAAAGAAGATTATGAAGATGTTTAGTACAGTTAAAACTTGTTCCTTTATAGCTAAAGCTAGTGTGTGTGTTTGTGTGTGTGTGTGTGTGTGTGTGTGTGTGTGTGTGTTTAGTAGTAGTAGCAAGTCACCACATGGATGTTGTCATTGACATACTGTTTGACAGTGTAGTTGTAAAATAAAATAAAAGTTCATACAGTAAATGCTATTGTTTAGGTGCCGATGATAGGCCAAAAATAGAGAAAGAAAATGCATTTTGAAATGCATCTGCATTAGTGTGCAAATGTTCAAAGAAAACTTGTTATGCGTGTCTGGAAGGTGTTGGGTCTTCACCTTAACACTGTGAGGGAGACCCTCACTACCGCCTATCCCACCCACAATCATGCCCCAGCTGTGAAACTAACTTCACAGAAAATGCATTCCCCCTCAGAGTTGTCAAAATGTGTGTGTGTGTGTGTGTGTGTGTGTGTGTGTGTGTGTGTGTGTGTGTGTGTGTGTGTGTGTGTGTGTGTGTGTGTGTGTGTGTGTGACTTTGTATGTGTCTGGGTCACCAGTGTGGTGTTACCCTCACTGGGGCTGGGCAGTGGGTGATCATCCGGCCAGCCACCTCACACCTTTACACACAGTTACATACACACACAAACACACACAAATGCACACATGGTCACATGTGTTGTTGGAAGATGTTTGGCTCACACTCACATACACACACTGTACTGACATAGAGAGTAACACTGTATAAACCCTATTACCGTGTCACACACACACACGCGCCCCCGCACGCACACGCACACACACACCGTTTGTGTTTTTCTGTCTTACACTAACTCTGCTTGCATGCTCTGTCGCTCTCTCTCTCTCACACACACACTGCTACACCTCCTTTATCGCTCTGTGTGAAAAGCCACAGCCTCTTAACGAGCCGCAAATTTGTCCTGTCAACTGGTGCTCAAACACACACACAGACACCAACACTCAAAAACACACAGGTACAAATACACACATACACACAAATGCCATAGTGACTCGACCTTCACTCCATTCCCAAGGAGAACCAAAACACCAACATCACACCCATTCCCTCCTTTTTCATCAGCCTCAATGTACAATATGTGTGTGAAAGAGAGTCATTTGTATGTATTAAGTGAGATACAGCATGCTTATACACACCAGCACTTATCAGTGATATGCAGGGAATTTTTGTGTGCAAAATAACATAAAATTGTCACAATTATATTGAGTCATGTATTATCTTTAAATTACTTTCAAAAATGTCTAGGTGCCTATAGAAGAAATGGTAAGTTACTGTAGGTTTATTAGAATATTACATATGTAATCCCTTGTAATAAAATTATGTGTGTAAGTGAATGTGTGTATGTTCCAATATCTAATCCCTCCAGACAGACTTATCATCATATTTCCATGTGATGAAGTTAACAGCGGTCAGCATTTCTCTGACCTGGTTCTCCATGGATACACATAGAGACACAGGACTACAACATCAGCCAACTGCTCACACATCAATTTGTGTGTGTGTGTAAATCCATTTGTGTAAAGCCTATTGATTGAAGGGGAAGAATAAATTACTTGATGATATTTAGATGAAGTAATCCTTATAATGGAGCGATGAATAAAGCATTCAGCAGTAATAACCTAAGACTTTATTTGTCATTTTTCCAGCACAATGACCGAAAACAAGAAAGGATAAAGTGAAGAGAGGAAGGCAGAGAGAGAGAGAGAGAGAGAGAGAGAGAGAGAGAGAGAGAGGGCATAGTGTAGGGGGCGTTACCAATGCTAACGATAAACAATCTTCCACACGCCTACAATTTATGATCAAGTGAGGTTAAAATTCAGCAAACACAGGTAGGAGCAGAACCTGCATCTGGAGTTGAGTTCTCTTTTTTTTCTCTGAACAAAGAATTAAGAGAAAATATAAGAGAATGTTGCTCCATGAGGCCCAATAAGTCAGGCATAGGCTTCATTAATGCGTGCCTTGTTAGATCTTTGCCTCTGCCTTTCTTACCATTCTGCTTTTCTCTGCTTTTCTTTATCACTGTGACTATCTTCCCACGTAAGGACATCCCCATCCATTTTCATCCTCTCATATTTTAATTATTCCACTCTTTTCTTCCCAGTGCCTCCTTCCTTAACCTCTTTGTAAAGTAAACACTTTATTGTTTTTTCCCCCTCCATCTTCCCATTCCTCTCTGCTGTGAGGAGATCTCAGCCACAGCCTGAACACAGGGGAATACGGCTATCAGGCAAGGTCAGCTAACACACACACACACACACACACACACACACACACACACACACACACACACACACACACACACACACACACACACACACACTAGTCAAACAGTTTGTGGTTCATCTAACTGCTATGACACCCTGTTGAGCGGAACCTACGTGTGTGTGTGCGTACCGGTACCACACAGGATGTAATGTGTACAGTTACATTTAGGCATGCTTGTTTTAAGTTGTGTGTGGCACTGTGTGTGTGAGATAGCCTGCAGGTAGAGACGTGAGCGGTAAAGGTCAAAGCAGCTCTTAACTAGCTATTAACTCATGTAAGTCATGTGTCTGCCAGCTAATCTGTAAACTGTCCTTACAGAGACTGCACCTGCTGGTGTGTGTGTGCTCATAGGTGTGTTTGTGTACTGTACGTTCAGGTGGTGCAATTATTGGATAAAAGCCTCCTAGGATGTACAACCAGCATATATGCTGTTCATCTGTGTGTGTGATTGACTTTACCTGCCCAGACCAGGGTTGAATCCGAAGAACATCTCACGACACTGGTCACAGCGACGCCCTCCCACTGAGGGATGGGCACACACACACTGTCCGGTCTGGCTCTCACAACCACGCTGTGATGCTCCCATTGGATGGCAGTCACACTCCGCACACACACTCTGATCTGGAGAGAGGTAAAAGCCTGGACAGAGACAACATAAAATAAAATAACAACATTATGAATATTATTAATCTGTCTCCAAGTATTATGTTTTTTTCTTCTTTTCCTCCTTTGTTTGATATTGCCTTTATTTTTTACACCTTGAAAATCAAATGTGGGCATTGTAAAAAATATGGACAAGCCATCATATATGTTGCATATTTTAATAATGCCTAATGTGTTGGTACCATTTTGAGATAACCATTTTAAGTCCCTCCTAATAAGAATTAGGGGATGTTGCCATTTATTTGTAATAAAATGTAACACAAAGCCAATAAGTGTGGGTGAGGTTAAATTAAGCACTCCAGGTACTAAAGTATAAATCAATTCAGTGTATTTTTCTCTACGCTAATAGCAACTAATAAACAAATCAGATATTCTATTTAGCCACTTCTACAGGGAATTTGCAATGGCTTGTTTACCATATCATGAATTGACAGTTTAGGAAATTGGGAGGGGTAATTTCTAGAAGGATGGAGCTTGCCAAATTCAATAAAATAATGGAATAAGAAATACTGGAAAGGTACTCTATCTATGTAACCTCAAAGTACTGAATATTGCCTTACTTGATTTGGGGTAGATTTGTGAGAAAACTAAGATTATCCTGCGTCCTCTGTTACTCTTTTTAACATCTTTCCATCAATACATCCATTCACAACTTGTGTTACAGTAAACCTGACAATGCTGTTGGTCCTTCTCCATTACTGACACAATACAACATCTGCTACCCCTTGATCCATAAGACTGACCACACAAACCAATACACACACACACATTCATGAGGTAATGCACACACAAAAATCAGAGAGGAAGTAAGAAGAATCTTTTTCCTCTATGGCGCTGTTGTTGAGACCTGGCACTAACAGGACAATCATGGAGTGGAGATCTGGCAGAAGGCACAAGCCAACACACACACACAGACACACACACACACAGACACACACACACACACACACACACACACACACACACACACACACACACACACACACACACACACACACACACACACACACTAAAAGTTTGAAGTACCATTCCAACCATTGTTCTTCACCATTTTCCTCAGAATCTCTTTTTTATTTTCGGGTAGTCTGACAGTACAATAACTCTTTAAATGTCTCGATCTATATATCATCCATCCATCCATTATTTCAAACACACTCACCAGGTCGGCAGCCACTGCAGTCCTTTCCATAGCGCATAGGGACACAAACACACTGTCCTGTGGTGCTGTCACATACTGAGCCAGCCACTGTTCCTCTGAGTTCACAAATACATGGCACACAGCCCTGGGACAACCCCTCTGATAGGACACAAAACAACATCATTAGAAAGCAGAAAATACAAAATAAACTGTCAATACTTAACAACAACACAAAAGCTTTGCAACACACAAAGTTCTGACATGAGGTAAAGAGATTACTGCAGTGACCTGACATCCATTTCAATTAAATTTCAGTAACTGAGCTGTATCTCAACTAACCCTACTTGTCAAGAGTGTGTCATTTGGCAAAGTTTCTGAGCAAATTTTGAAACAGTGTTGACCTCAACTAAAAGACTGGCACTAAACTTGGATGTAACTTCTCTTACTCTGTATGTGTAAGCTACTGTTGTAGTAGCTTTGGGCACAGTTGGTACACCGTGCTCCCTCCACCCCTTCTCTGCATGGGCATTGTCCGGTCCACATATCACATACACCCTCTGGCACGGTGCCGTGGATGTCACACGCACACGGCAGACAGCCCAGGGAGTTCCGCTGCTCCAGGGTGTGGTAACCATGATGACAAGAGTCACAGTGAAGGCCTTCCACATGTTCCTAAAAAAGAAGGGACGACAGAAAGAGGTGTGTATAGTGTAAGAAATGAGTGACCACAAGGCAGCCTAGATGAGAATCTCCAATAAGGTACTGAACTGGTGAGTCACTTAATAAATGTTGACCGTCTGACTGTTTAATACAAACTGGTTATGGATTTACAAAGTCAGGCAGCTGTGTGGATCAAACATGGTGGTGGATAATTCAGATGATGGCAAATTAATTTAAAAGAGATGGGTGAGAAAAGCTTTATCACACAAGAGATTACAGAGGGGTCTTTAGTTTTAGATTCCAAATAAAGGTCAAAAGCAGCATCTGACCACTTCTCTAGTGTACGTACCACAATTATTTTCTGTTTTCTCCTGCTCACAAACCAATAACACGAAGTGGCTTCTATTTTTTATTTCACTATGATAAAAGTGTATTGTTGTTTTTAAAATGTTTAGAATATCTTATGAGTGTTCCTGCTTTTAGCCCTACAAATTCATATTGTCATATTTTGTCATGGCAAAGTTCTCCATGGTTGTAATAATACAAGATGTAATAATAAAATGTATACTTGCTAACTTGCCTTACACACACAATGTCCTGTGTGAGGATCACAGTCTGTCCCAGGTACTGTCCCTTCTTGTGAGCAGTTGCAGGGGGCACAGGATCCCTCCAGTCTTAAACCATGCGAACCCCTGCCACAAGAGTCACAGCGCTGCCCCCCCACCCCGGGCTTGCACTCACACTGCCCCCCCTCAGGCTCACAAAATGGGCTGAGGGAACCGAGGGGGTCACAGTCACATGGGACGCAGCCGTCTGGGTGGGACAGGTTCCAATAACCAAACTCACAGCGGTCACAAGGAAGACCTGGAAAGAAAGCATGAGACAGAGATAGAGAAGGCATTTACAGAACTGTGTAGGAGAGGACAGAATGAGACCTGCTGGGAGAACCAGAAGGGATATCGAAATAAAAAAAGTAAATTGATGCTTGCTTGTTCACCAACTAGCGTTTAGCCTCTCTCTGTTTGCAGGCCTGTATGTGTGTGTGTGTGTGAGTGAGAGGGAGAGGGAGCAAAAAATGGTGGGCGAGTGTATAAAACTGCCATCATTAGGGCCAGGCCCTCTACATATGATGGATCACTCACCTAAGGCCAAACACTTAATTTCACTGAGCGAGAAAATAAATAAATTAAGGAACTACAAGAAAAGGATGGAGGGGAAAAAAAGAGGAAATGGAGCGATGGAGAGAGGAACATAAAAATAATACTGAATTACCATCTGGTGTAAAAAGAAGAAAAGGTGAGTTAAGTTGGCTTTTATAGTACTTAAAGAAGAACAATGTAATTTTGTTTGTTGCCAAATTATCTTTTGGGATTTATTCAGATATATATATATATGTCAACCGGTTTCTGTTTTGTAAAATATAGAAAATAAAAAAATTCTCAGAATGAAAAAAATGCAACGTGTGAACATTTAAGGCCTTCCATACTTTACACATTAAACTTCGCTCAACGTTGTCAATGTTAGAAGGAGCAGTAAAGAATGTGAAATTAACTGATTAAGTTAGTTACTTCAGTTATTGCTCTTTATGCATTCATTTACTTATCAGCTCTTCCCATCATTGCAACATTGAAGCAAATTATTTCTTAAATTATGTTTGTTCTCTTTATAATTATTGTATAATAACAAACACCCAAACTGATCATACTGTGGGAGGTTTTGTGGCGACAGCAGCAGTGCTCGGCTGTAAGGCTAGTTAAACTATGATATGCAGTGTGAGCGAGCAGGGCTTATTTGAATATGCCATAAGTATTCCATGACAGGCAATCTGTCCCTAAATGGATGCCTGGGGGCAACGCAGTCACCACAGCCGTTTATGAGGGAGCGTGTGTTCATATGTGGGTGTGTGAAAATGTGTGTGTGCACATACATTCATGAGAGCATATCTGTACATCTGTGTTAGTGCACATGAGTGTGTGCGTGTCTGCGTGTGTCCCCTACTCAGTGTGCGCCAGACACTTGGCATTTCCCCTGGTCGGCCCACTTTAATGATTTTATAGATATGAATGTATTCCTCTCCATAGATCATATTTCATAATAGTGCAGTGAAGATATGTCTGCGTGTGCATACGTGTGTGTTGAGGTGTGTGTGCACGTCTGAGTGTGCTGGTGGTAAATATGCAGGCTGACAGAATAATGCTTACAACCCTAACAACGCTGTGATATATTCTACTTTGTCGATTCCCCCCCCCCCCCCCAATAAAGCTAAACAGCTTATAAGGAATCCCACACCTATTATAAAACGTTATTATGTTTTCCATTTATATTTTAGACATTGAGCTGAACAAGTTGACATTTGTGAATGCTGTTTTTGCAGCAAATCTGGTGACATTCAAACACAAGATCAAACAAACAAAACAACGGAAACAACTGAGAAGATTAGAGAAAAGAGAAGAATAAAATGAAAAAATCAAAGGACAGTAAAAAAGAAAAGAAAACACAGAATGTGATAGAAGATATTAGATCAGGACAGAAAGGAGGTAATTTGTGTTGGGGCTTGCATCCGTGCACGCTTGGATATGAGTGTGTGTTTTCGGGACATGGCCCAACTCTTTTACCAGTAGCCAGCTGGTTAACAGGCTCATGCATCACCATTTCAAACACTATTATGTACACACTGCACTCTGGCACCTTGTTATGAATGTGCGTGTGTGTCTGCATGTGTGTATCTGTGTCTGTGTGCACACATTTAAATTCCGTCCTTCTGTAACGTGCCTGCCATTGCTCGACTCAAAGTATCAGCTTGGCGGTAATAAATTGCCATAATCAAATCTCATTTCTGAAAAATACCTGTGGGAGCAACCAAACAAACAAGGACAGAAAAAAACGAAAGTGGGTCTTGTAAGATGGAGTGTGGAAAATACACGGGGCTGTAGCAGTTTGTTTTAATCAACTTGGCATTGAATTAGAGAATTTAATACCAGCTTAGTCCTTCATGGTATGCACGCACAAGCACAAGCACACACACACACACACACACACACACACACACACACACACACACACACACACACACACACACACACGCAAAGAAACTCTTACTATCATACAATACATACAATTATGCAAAGACAAAAGTACATGAACACACGGCCACATCCAGGCACTCTCCCTCTTACATATACAAAAACATAAACAGACACTCTTACGCACATTTCACAGACAAGTTCACAGACACATGCTCACACTCACACGCACAACCATAGGCCCTAGATAGTGAGGCTTAGCAATAACCATGATGCGTTGAGTTGAGGAGCGTTAGCTGGTTTTGCATTTCATACGAGCTGGCTCTTCAAAGACACACAGGGGAGAGAGTGAAACCATTTATCACAAAGAGAAGCACAACGGCTGGAAGCACCCCCAGCAGAAAAGCCTGTTTATTTTGGCTGGCAAAACACTTTGGGATATGGTTGTATGTGTGTATGCATATGCTTGGTGTGGTGTGTGCACCCGGTATGTCCACTTTTACTTTTGTGTGCACCCTGTTGGGCCTTCACCATGTGGTTGGAACAAAGGGATGTTGGGCCTACATGGCAGTTCAACAGCCTGTTTTGGGTTAAATCACACCAAATCTCACCAGTTAAATCTCACCTAAGTGTTATTTTTGGTTCAAACTCAACACTGAGGTCTCATTGGATGAGGGCCATAGGCACCTCGGGGGCTTCCTGTGCTATGGCCCTGATGTCGCCAAGACTATACACATCAGATCCATGTGATCCCACACAATTCAGTTTGTATGAAAGGGGGTGCACAACGTTGATGCTTTAAGAAACCTAAAAATAGTTCCACATTCACTGGTCGAACAATACTCTTTTGGATCTGAAGGCGAAGCAAGTAACTGCAGAAGGAAGACCAAGAGGATCTTCAGAGGAAGAACAGATTGTGTTGTTGCTGTTTAGATTACTGTGAGTAGGGTTGGTAACTGTAATTGTATTAGTTATTAGTTAAGACTAGTGCCGCGACTGCCAAATCTAAGTTTGCCAGTTGGGTTTCTGTGTGATATAGTAACAGTTGATGCATTTTACTGCAGCGGTGAGGATCTGCCTTCCTTTGAGTGTTTTTCCTTTTCCTTATTGTTTACTAACCCACACGCATCTACACATGCCCATACACACATATAGGTTGAGATTAGCATAACAGCTCAGTCACACGTGGTGTGTAAATGCGGCCTCTATTGTGTGCCTCATTACCCAACAACCCCAATGAGCAGCTGCATGTATTAATTAAGAGGCCATGAATGATGAAATAATGGAAATAATGAAAAGGACAAGTTATCAACAAAGTACTTAGGGACATTTTGTAAAATAAACTATTTTAGGGAGCATACATTTTGGGGTTGAGAGGTGTGCTTCTGTAGTAACATATCAAGGTCTGAAGGGATGCAGACCTTAAATAACTTTAATCTTTTCTTTATCTTTATTGAACCCTTACCCACAATCAGGTTGCCTGGTTTGTATGAGCATTGAGCATTGAGCATTGGCATTGAGGGTAGTGGCATGAACCTCCATGTGTGTTACACTGTCCTCAAAATGTTTCTCACCAGCAGGTGGAAAGAAGCAACTCAAACACAAATTGTTGATATAGACAGTGCAAAAGCATTGGCAACCTACCATCAAAATACAACCCCAAAACAGGGGTTGGTTTACCTGTGACATGGGGTTTACACTGGCACTGTCCTGTTTCCTGGTTGCAACTGGGAACTCCTGTTGGGTTGCTGATGATGCCAATGTCACTGCAGTTACAGCGGGTGCAGCCATTTGGATTTGAGGCTTGAAGACCATACCAACCAGGCAAACAGTCGACACACCGCTGACCTGTTACTGCAACCTTACATTGACACTGGCCTCCTGTCTGGAGGTGAGGTACAGAGGAAGAGAGGGACAGTCAAGGGAGAGAAGAACACAGGTTTTCACATACCTTGAAAACATTGAAATGATAAAAATTGGTTTCAATGATTATCAGCATTTTGCCGTTTGTGTTGGTGTGTACCTGGGCACAATCCATGCTGCTGTTGACAGTCCCAGCAGTGTTGCAGTTGCAAGGCTGACACAAATAAACTGAAGTGGGATCAGATCCCTCCAGCTTGAAAAATCCTCTTATACACAGCTCACAGTTGTTACCTGAGCGACAGATATACAGTAAGATAGAGAGCAATACATTCAAAAGAACAGGTAGAAATCATGCAGGGATGAAGAGAGATCAAAGACCAGGTTTAAACTGTATTGTTTCATTGGGAAAGTGGTTTCACAGCATCATGTAAATGTGACTGACACACATGCGACAATATGCCATTACATAAGAAGCATGAAACACTCCATAACCTTCCCCAAAATGACACCTGCAGTCACTTTTAGTAAATTTCGCATGACATGAAAAGCTATTTTTTAAATGATGATTATAAAATGTGAAAAGATAATTAGCTAACTTTTGTTGCCAAAACTTTACCAGTGGTGTTGTGCATGCAGTTGTCACAGACGCCTCCTCCTCCTCGATAGTGCTCATCTGGCTGGTCATCGGCTCTAACATCATAATGACAGGTGGGGGCGTGGCCATGACACAGACAAGACCGGCAGTTCATAGGCTGTAGCTGGTCACCTGACTTGAATGGCTTGTCATTGTAGAGGGGTGCACAACGCTGGCACTGTTGAAAACAGTCACATACGGTCTATAAATACAGACATACATTTATGTATTCATACCACAACAACAATGTTATTAGTGCTTACTCAATTACTAAACAGCTTGCAGAAAGAGTTTTCATGGATATAAGACCTATACTTTTAAATAAATTACAGCCTTTGTGGTAAAAAAAAAACAAACATTCTTTGATAAGAGATTATGAATGTATAGAATAATTGGTATTAAGCAACGGCATAAAATAAATGTTATAAACTGTACACTTTCTGAAAATAACTGTGACCATAGAAAAATGGTCCCATAACAAGTCAAATGTTTGCTTTTATGGAACAAAGAAAGAGAATGAGAGAGGGGGGAATATAAAGTAAGAAAAATCAGTGGCCCATGCCACTCTAAAGAGAGAGAAGAATAAAACATATAACTGAATAGAAATCCCAGAGGTATTCTCTACGATATAATAAAGAGCCAGTGCATTCTCTCTCATACACACAGCATAGGGAAATCAGACTGCTAATGAGGAGTGACTTGCAACAGCCAGGGCTCTCACACAGGCCCACTTTCATGTCAAAATAAACATACCAAGATGTGTGTAGGGGAGGAGGAAGGGAAAAAAGTGACATAAAAAATGCATTTTTCTGTAGAAGAGAGCAGCAGAGGCGAGAAGCAGCAAGTACAAGCCCTTTGATTTTGTTCAGCAGTCAGTACAAATTATGGTGGACAAGGGGGGCATCAAATGGCTGGATTAAAAATGTATTAAAAAACACAGGAGTTCCTCCCATGTGTGACACATGCAGACCTGCACTGGGCCCATTATGTATGACACACAGAGGAGGGTGGAAGGCAGGGGGGAGAGAGGGGGAGGGTGTAGATGGAAATAGAGGGAAAGGCTCCTACTTTAATATGAGAGAAAGGGGGGAGGAGGTAGGGAAAAATGAAGGAAACTGATGTGAACAGAAATGAGGAAAATCCCTTTGTATTTTACATATTAAGACTGGAGTGACAGAGAGACAAGAAACAGACAGAAAAAGCAATCAACAAGTGTGTGAGTAAGAGATGTGGGGCAGAAAAAGAACAAGACAAAGAGATCAAACATAAAAAATGTGTAAGTAAGTGAAGAAGACAAAAGGCCCCATGTGTACTGCAGATATAAGACGACACAAGGCTCAGGACGAAACATATACAAACACACAATAACGCACATAAGAGTTAACACTTTTCTTCTGTTATGGCGGCCTGTGGAGTTGTATAAATATTCAGTGTTTTTCACCAAATTGCATTTTGTGTATCCTTGGGGTCGAAGAAATATTTTTGAATTGTATTTGTATGTCTTGCTGTGGTTGAAAAACATGATTAATAAAGAACATTTTGAAAACAGTAGGGAAAAGTGGACTGTCTGCTTCTTTACAAAGAACATTTAAGAAGACAAATACACTTCCTCTCACACGAATAACCAAGATCTAAAGGCCAGAATATTTTGTGATTGTGTGTGTGTGTGTGTGTGTGTGTGTGTGTATGTGTGTGTGTGTGTGTGTGTGTGTGTGTGTGTGTGTGTGTGTGTGTGTGTGTGTGTGAATCCAGCGCACTTCTACCCTGTTGGGTGATTATTAACAGGATCTAATGAAGCAGCAGGAGATTCTCTAGAGACATGATGTATACAAACACATACCGACTTACAAGACAAAAAGAAACAAGCGTGTAAAGACCTATACGCACACACACAGGAGGGTGTGTCTTGGGACATGTAATTCCACAGCTGGGATGTTTACATGTTTCTGTTTGTTAGTCTGTCTCCTGCTTGACTGTCTGTCATGCTGTTTGGATTCAAATCGATCTCATGTCATACCGACAGAAACTTCCTGCCTCCCTGTTTGTCCATCCTGCTTTTCCCTTTCTGCCCATCTGTCTTTGTGGTTGCCTGTCTGTCTGTCTGTCTGTCTGTCTGTGGCTCTACGCCCCAAAACGTTTCACAATTCAAAAGGTACTTTTCTTTCTCTACTTTGAACAGAAAGCTCTCACTACATCTCACTCTTCGTCTCATCCGCTGGGGATGAGTTGATGAGCGAGATGTAGTGAGTTTTCCTCTCCCATCTCTCCATCCCTTTTCATTCCTCTTTCGTCTCCTCTACCTCTGTGCCTTCTCGTTCTTCCCACCCTTCCTTCCTCTTCTAACTGCTCTCTTTCTGAAAAACGAATCACTCTGTACATCTCTCCGGGCTTCCCACCTCTCCCTTTCCTCACTCGCTTATCCCGTCTCCACCGTCCCCCAACTGCTTGTTCTCATAGCCACGGTGAGTATGTGAGCAGGAAATATTACCATACCAAATGAAAGTGAGAGTTTTTTTTCTTCTAACGTCTCTTTTCTTTTCATTCAACATTGCGTTACCTTCCCTCTCTCCCAGCCTGCTAATTAGTCGAGGGACTGGTGTTTGGGAGTTGAAAGAAAACGGCACACGTTCATTCTCTTCTTCATACAAAAGGTTTTGATGGCTCTCCATCATCTGCACACAGTACCAGCAGCAAAAAAGGACAAGGCATACTGGAGATTGAGTGTTCATAGATTTTATTCGATTGCTTTTATTATTCTGTAAATAGCCATTCCTTTCGAACATTATACTATAGCTAACAAGTTCATTACAAAACTAACTTTTTTCTGCTGATAATAAGGCCCCTCTGTCACTAATCAATAGTCAGACTTTTGAGTCTTTGGCTGTATGTTACAAACACACAGCCACCTCATGACGAATCCCAAACAAAGTGAGACACTACAGATTGAAGTGTTTTGTTGTAGTCTATTTCTTAACGAGACTTTAGAGAGTTCAGTCAGAATTAAATCATAAGTAAGCAAATGGTAGCTGGATAAGACCTTGTTAATTCAGTAGAAGAAAACGGCATTTAGTGCAACTTATGTGGTTTCTTGTTTCTTTATTAAATGAAAAAGTTGATCTTTTCTAAGTGCAAGTCTCGTTCAATGCATTAAAAAAACGTGTGTGTGTGTGTGTGTGTGTGTGTGTGTGTGTGTGTGTGTGTGTGTGTGTGCATGTGTGTGTTTGGTGGACTGTGTTGCAGAGTAAAGAATTAATGTTTTGACAAAACCTGCTGAGTGTGGAGCCTACTCTAATGGATATGTGAACATTCAGATGGCCTGTCACAAGCACGTGTGTGTGCGCGTGCACATGTTAATCTGCTGGGGCAACTCATTTTATCCTAAATACCATGACCAATTTCACGCTCTCACTGGAAAGGTCATGCCACTGGTGTGTGTGTGTGTGTGTGTGTGTGTGTGTGTGTGTGTGCATGTTGGTGTGTACACACCCGCGTTGTTTGTATCTGAAGTTAACCCGGTTAACCCCAGCGTAGCTGAAAATCTGCTGCTGAGGCAGACTTTGGCAACAGAGATCTTGGATAATGCTCCTTAATGTCACTAGCCATCAACATCTATGACACTCACACAGATGGAAACACAGAAACACACATACAGTGTGCATTTCTCATTTCACATAGAAACATACACACACCAAACAACAGTTATTGGTAGAACTCACACACACAGAAAATGGCTTAAAAGAAAGTTAATGTGGATTGTTTTTACTTCTCACAATAATTATATATTTTCATTTTTATAACACTAATATCAGAAAACATCGAATCCCCAAAAAATTATATTATGAACCACCAAATGACAGCAGCATTGTACATTGGGGCTGTGCTTTCTTCGTAAATTGGTAGAATATTTGGTCGTTTTGATCTTAGTCGACTACGACTTCTTGATTCCGATAAACGTACATATTTGGCTGATACCAAGTAGCAATCCAATACCAGTGCGTAACAAACAACAACTGTTGAACAGTTCATAAATCCCTCTCTAATATTTGTTATCACTGTGAAAACATCTCCTTCAAACAAGTGTATTCTGTCCAGTTTCTAACCAAAAAGAACATTTTAAAAGATAATGTAACGCAACCAAACCTCCCTTAACAGCTGTTAGCTCCGTTATTTAGCCAAGCAGGACTGTGCTGGCCATTTGTTGTTCACATTGAAGCATTATCAGGGAAAAAACAGGGTGCAAGAGATTGTTTAACCACATGCGTGTAGTACTAGTTTGCATGTGCAGTAAAGGTTGGGCAGAATGTAGGGATCAGGTAGTGGGTGACACGTGTTTTTGTACCTGTGGAGTGTGAATGAGTTGATCATTTTACGATAATGTGATATCGGATCTGTGCATAGACTCAACACCGTCCAACATTTTAGGCTGTATTGGAGGCATTTCAGACACTGGTATTGGTATCGGAACAACTCTAATTGTTCAACAGAAAATACAATGTGTGACGTGTGATGTACAATACAATATATGATATAGCTTTCAGACATGACTGAATCCATCAGCTGTGGAGAGACGTACACAGATGGAGTGACAGAATGAGAGATCAACTCTGACATAGAGTGCACATAAGAAAGAATCAAAAGAAAGAGTGAGAAAGTGGGAAATTGTGTGTGTGCGTTTGTGTGCATGTGTGTTTAAGTGCGTGTGAGAAAGTTTAAGTGTGTGTCTTCCAAAGCCCCCGTTGATCATCTTGACACATGTCTGAGCATTTCTGTCACTTTAATGTCACTGTGGAAATTCTGCAGATTAGTACAACATCCGTCATGGTGCCCGGCCGATCCAAGTCAACAGAAGGCATGCAATATTAAACGCTCATATTCCCCACAGCCTTTTATGCTCCAATATTACAGAGGCAGAAGAAAGGTCCTGAATATTCACTCAGAGAGATGACATGGACAGGTTTGGAGGAAAAGTGCACACAGACGCACAGATGATCACGCAAAAGGACTCTGTATAGACACACACACACACACACACACACACACTCCTTTACACACTAGTCTTTCACAGAAGCATAGCTTAAGTAGATTACTTAAAAACTTACATAAAACATATACACAGCCACACACAAATATATCCACATGGGTTATTTCCAGTGCATCTCTCTAACACAAAAGAACTACTGTACGTACAAGTCTGAAAAGAAAAGAAACAGATTTGGAGGATGGGGAAACACGAGACGGTAAGAAAAATTGAAGAAAGAGAGGGATGAAGCATGAAAAACAGAGTCAAACAGGAATGAATTAAATACTTAGAAAGCGAGGCAAAACAGAGTGAGGGGGAGTAGAGAAAACGGCTGAGGGAAATGAAGCGAAAGACAAACAGAGACAGAAAGAGAGCTGATTAGAGATGCATGCTGAGGGAATGTCATTGTTCTAGTCGATTTGAGACATTATTTAAACTGAGACCCGAGAGAGAAAGACAGAGTATGAGAGCTAGAGAGTGATCGACAAAGAAAACTGGATGGAGGAGGGACAGGGAGCTAAAGAGAGGAAACAGAAAAGTGGTGAATAAAAAGAGAAATAGAGGCTGTGAACGAGAAAAAGAGAGGGGCAGGAAGATATGTTTTTCTTGTCTGCAAGATAGCATGAACCTGACAATGTTTAATTATTTTGTGTCTCTCTCTGTGTGTGTGTGTGTGTGTGTGTGTGTGTGTGTGTGTGTGTGTGTGTGTGTGTGTGTGTGTGTGTGTGTGTGTGTACTTATATTTTAGTCTGGAGTTCATAAGAGAGAAACAATTAAATGGAAGGGACAGTGTTTGTTATTTGAGTTTGAGTTTGAGTATGCAAGACAACCAATTGAATAACTGTTGGTTGACAGCTGTACTTCTTTACTGATGTCCGGTCTGTCTGGAACATACTCACACACATACGTGCACGCTTACACACTAATAGAGAAACGCGGGTGTATGAATGATACATAAGTAGTGAATAATGCAGGCTGTCCTGTGCTACGGTGAGGTGGAGCAGTCACACTGAACTTTTCACTGCTGACCGACTAGAGGTTTCTTTGGGGTGATGCCTACTATTACCTGGCAAGTTGTATTAGCTTTGTTGCAAGCCAAGGCCTCCTCCTGAGGTGGTGGTTAACATCAAACTAGACTGAAATCAAATCATAAGCCAACATCCTGCAGCATACGAGTGAATACTAGTGTGTGAATACTCGCTTTGGGATAATCATTTTGGTTTAACTCGTCGTGCCACAATATTAAAGCGGTAACTGTGACCAGAAACAGACAAAAATCTACTATGAAAGATGCTTTTAAATTCCAAATAATTCACTCAATGATGATATTTTAGCCCAACTGTAAACCAGTATGCAGTAAGAGCTGGTTTACGTAGGATTACACTAATTCACATGGACTTCAAACTCAATCCAAGGCCTTTTGTCTCTCCAACTATATCATTTTGTGAACACAAAAACAAACCACATCTAGATTGCATCATCAGCATTCAGACAGCTCAGTTACAGTCTTTCTCAGTTTAACTGAATCTTTTCTTCGCCACAAAGTAAGTCAATGTAAAAGCAAGTGAAGACTATTAGACTAGATTAGAGTTATAGAATCGAGAAGTGACCCATTGTAAATCTCATTGATAATGTCTGAGACACCACATATTCTGTTATCATAAATCACACAACCCTTACAGCAGTCCTGTGCCAACAAGGCTGATGTAAGCTGTCAGTTATTTACAACTTTAACAGCATAAAGTGTATTGCCGGATTTAGCAGTCTGACCGCACTGATAGCTGTCCAAAATGTCAGGTTCAAAACCGCCTGGCACTGCGGGGTAAACAGCATGCGTCCCAAAGCATGCCAGTTAATGGCACTTAATACATTTCCCAAAAGAATAGAAACAAAAAAATATATAAAAAAGGAAAATGATATTTTATAAGGAGTTCTAATAAATGTGTCTGTGTGTTCATAATTTATTAGAAAAGTCCCTTTTATGTCATCAAGAAGGAAACTGCTTAATTAAGACCATGAGAAATCTCTCTACAGGGGGAGTTTGTGTGTGTGTGTGTGTGTGTGTGTGTGTGTGTGTGTGTGTGTGTTATATGCTTGAAAATAAAACGAAATTAATGAATATCTGAATCCAATACTAATATAGATAATAAAAAATACCCAGAGAAAGCAAACCAGTATAATCCATGTGTGACCTTCTAATAATCTCACAACACATACGATATAAAACACAAACTAAGGGTGTGTGAGGTCCAACAGCACACTTACAAATGAGGTTAATATTACAAATTGGTTTAACAAGCTTTTGTGTGTACTCACATTGTTTCCCTCCGTGTGGCTCTCAGGCAGACAGAGACAGCGGTAGGGCATCACACTGGTATCACAGTGGTCTGCATGGCCGTGACACTCACATCTGGCCAGATGACAGAGACAAGGAGAGAACGATAATATTGGGAGGTCCCCAACACTACATTCTACAAATTTGATTAAAACAACTGAATAGGAACTTCTTAATGTAACTGCTGCAGTGCCATTAAGAAGTACCCATTCAACATTTATAAATGCCATCGTGAGAATTATCAGAGCAACATAACAGATAGCCCTGTCTCTCTCACTCACACACACATTCCTACATTAACAACAGTGGACTATAATGATTAATTCAAACGAAAAGAAATTATCTCACCGCTGACCTTTTTAATTCTAACTTTATGATTTTTCTTCTTCACATTTTAAAATTCTACTGCCTTCGTTGTAGCTCTTAATTTCAATACCGTGTTAAACATGAAACAAATCAGGACATCCACTTAAATTGAGCCTTTATGTTTTTTGTAAAAGGCTAATGATAGAAAAATAAGTTGAATGAGACTGGTATCCTCAGTATGTAGCATGTTAAAGGAACAGTGTGTAGCATTTAGGGGGGTCTATTGGCAGAAATGGAATATAATAATAACAACTATATTTCTTTAGAGTAAAATCACCTGAAAATAAGAATTCACTGCACCTTTAAAAATCCCCCCTATAGTCTGAAAGGCTGGTAAGTCATTCACACTGTGGAGGAATGTGAAAAAAAGGATCTTAGACCTGATTTAAATTCAAATTCAAAGTCTTTTGTGCAGTATTTCTTATATTTGGTAGCATACAAGTCCTCCAAGGCCTTCATGGCCAGCTGAGGCATTAACCCAGTAGCAATGTCACCCTTTTCTCTCTTAATTAAGTGCTGTCTCATGTTATACAATTGTGTTAAAATATCTCAATAGCAATAGCCCTCTAACCTGGATATGTATATATATGTATATATTAATGTATCAACATCATGTATTCACATTGCACAAATGAAGACTAATGCCCCTAATAGACCGACTCTGCATTCCCAGTGCAAGTACAAAGTCATACAAAACTGCTAACACTTGATCGATAAACAACATTAGCTTATTGTAAATATCATGGTATCGGCGTGTATGTTGGCTAATAAGTAACAAGAAGTGCTGTGAGAGAAATGACAATGATATGTTAAGTTTTGCCGCGCAGCAGTAGAACATTTCTGCGCCACGATATCATGCAGCAATGTAATGTGAGAGGGACCTTTTTCTAACATGTAGGACAAACGATGCTCATGAGAGCAGACAAAGACTCAGGTTATGAGTGCTCTCTCTCTTTCCAACACGATTGTTTACATGCATTAAAAAGAATGAAAAGGGAAGAGATAGAGAGATGGAAGAAGAATGAAAGAGAGGGGGGAGACGGGGAGGGAGGACGAATACACAGATGAGATTTCAGCAGCTCTAAATCTCTGTTTCTCCTACTTCACTGTAACAAGCTACTAATTAAAACAGCTTAGAGGGAGGGGGAGGGAGAGAAAGAGTTAGAGATGATTGCCTCCCGCATAATCCTGTAATTACCACAGTCATAAAAAACAGTCACTCTGTCAGTCTAATGAAGAGATGTGTTCACAATTACTCTCTGAAAGCTCTGCTGATACTCAACAGTCTGCGTGGAAATATCTTTCTAGATGTCAAACTGTGCTCACACATTTTTAAGAAATCGATATTGAAAATATCTTCAAGTGTTTCTTTCCACTAATTAAGGCATTGAAATAAACCGTTGACAAGTAACAGGAGTGACTGTTAAAGATTATTGTATGCCTATATTTGACAGCGACAGAAGAGAAGGAGAGACATGAATATGGGTAAAGAGAGCAGGACAATGACGGCAAACAGTCGGGCCAGCCGGGAATCGAACCATTGATCAGTCCCAGGAGTGAATGTTGACTAACAAAACCGGAATCATGCTTCATATGTTGATTATTCTACATTCATTTGTATAATTGTAAACACTTCCAGAAATATGTAATTGTTAAGGACAAAATATCACTGCATTTTAAGATATTAAAGCTATATTTAGCTAAATTTGAAGCATCAGGATTAAGATTTCTACTTCTTGGTGTGCGATTCAAATTCTTCAAGACACACCATAGATTTTTTCCCGAAACAATGAGATCCTCATCGAGGGATCTCTAGATAAATATGTGTAACTCCTCACCTGCCACTGATGGTGATCTCATTGATGGCATAGTATCTGTGTCGCCGGTTCACCCCGGCTGCTATGGTGTGGGACTGTCCACTCAGGTGTATCCTGACCTGGGTGGCATAGACCATCTTCTGCAGGGCAGGTGTGTTGTAGAAGTCATTATAGCCTGGCCGGAGGTTTGGCTCGGGGGTCAGCAGGCTGAATATGATGTTACCTCCTGAGAAAGGTAAATCGCTGGGACACAAGAAACATAAACACACATTAAACCTTAATTTAGTCTACGTTTGTGTCAAGGTCACAACTATTCTAACAAAAAACAACAAAACAAAAAACAACAACTATGAACTCCATCCATCCATTATCAGCCGTTATCCGGGGTCGGGTCGCGGTGGCAGCAGGCCCAACAGGCTGACCCAGGCTTCCCTCTCACCCGCAACATTTATCAGCTCATTCTGGGGGATCCCGAAGCGTTCCCAGGCCAGCTGGGAGATATAATCCCTCCAGCGTGGATGCATCCAAATTAGATACCAAATCAGCTGACTCCTTTCGACATGAAGGAGTAGCGCCTCAACTACAAGTTCCCTCCTGATGTCCGAGCTCCTTACCCTATATCTAAGGCTGAGCGGAGGAAACTCATTTTGGCCGCTTATATCCGAAGCATACAAACAATAACTGATACACCATTATCAGATTTTTCAAACTCCCAAATATTGATATTGGCATTGGCCTTAAATCCAGTATCTGCTCGGCAATAGTTTACTGAAAAGAACACAGCAAAGCTGAACACAAAACACAAGTGTTATGGCAAAGACAAAAACAACTGTTCTTTTGTTTTGACCTCTACAGGTATTTTTCTTTACTTTCGTTCTTCCTGTCTCTCCTGCAGCAGCCTCCTGCCTTTTGACTTCAGTCAATGCTGTGAGAATTATTCAGGCCACATCTCTTGTGTATGTATGTATCTGTGTTTGTTTGTTGGACTTTTGGCGTACATTAATCCCAGAGTACACAATATCCCACCTATTGTTTCAAACATAATGTAAGGCTGTTGGCACTGCATCCATTGTGTCTGTGTTTAGTGCTTCTGTCTGACTTTTTTGCTTACGTATTGATCAGGAGATACAACTTGCTTTAACACACAGCAGCTGGAAACACACACACACACACACACACACACACACACACACACACACACACACACACACACACACACACACACACACACACACTTCTGGATGCACACAAGCACACAATTATTCAAAAACCTTTGCTAACCGGTTTCTTTGAGAAAGCATGCAGTTCAAAGCATTACAGTCGCTGAACAGCAAACTAAATCATGTAAACAAGATAACTTTAGTCCACAAAGGTACAATGCCGACATTTTGTTAAAAAATCTGCTGTTTTTTTCAAATTAATTGTGAATTAATAGCAATTTCACAGTGTTAATTGTTAAATTTACTATACCACCAATCCTGGAACCCATTGGCTGTGTGGGGCTATATTTCTGGGGTTTTGGTGAAACCAAAAGATATTCAGTCCAAGACTTCCTTCTCCGTGCACTGCTCATTGTTTAAAGTCCAATGAGCAACTTGAGATGCAAGACTGCAGTTGCAGTTGAGAGAAGACGTGTAGGACCAAAGTTTTTCACAATTAGCCTGTTTACAAGCAAATTGTAAACCAGTAAAATCCAGATTAATTGTCAGACAATAGCTGGTGGGTTCCCAGATTGCATTTCAGCCAAACATGGATTTATAACCTGCATTCAACCAAAGACTATTCAAACATGATAAGTCAAAACCACCCGGACTACAAACGGAAACACAGATGACAAAACGTTGTCCAGTTGCCGACAGGTTCTA
This sequence comes from Myoxocephalus aenaeus, assembly GCA_038501785.1. NCBI lineage: Eukaryota > Metazoa > Chordata > Actinopteri > Perciformes > Cottidae > Myoxocephalus > Myoxocephalus aenaeus. Next base: position 1,979,133 of record JBAMJR010000116.1, read on the forward strand.
CGTGTGAATACAGAATCTGTTTATAGAGATCACTAAACCATTGCACAGCCCACCTACTTGTTTTACTGTGATAACTATAACTAAGGAAAAACAAGACTCTATCACTGAAATGAGAACAACTTTAATGTTAGCCATTGATCAACTTGTATATTAAATACATTTTGTTCCAGCTCTAACTTGCCTTGTTTTGCTTTGGGCAATGCAGTTCATCTCACAAAAGATACCAGTTTACCTGTTTATCTGTACATGTAGATAAGACATGGATCACTAACAGCTCTCCTGGAGCAGTACTGTAATTGACTGGTATGAAAACTTAAAATGACTAAGGTGTGCTGGAATTTATCTTGCCAGACACTCGAGCCTCAGAGTAGGCAATGTCTCCTGCGTAATTAAATAAAACATCCGATAAAAAAAAACATAAATCAAGATCAAAGACAGTGCTCTTTTTGATAAACTTATCAACCACTAATGTCAGAGTGTGTTATCACATTGCCAAAGTGAGGCTCAATTGCTCTCATGCCAATTTAACTAACACAGTATGTGATATCACTTGTCAGTCAAGTGAAAAATAAGCAATGACTTCATAATCTGTGATCTACTGATACCTGTTCTATCTAGTGCCAACAAGGCCTTGATACAAGCGGCTATGCCAAGATTTAGTGTGTGTGTGTGTGTGTGTGTGTGTGTGTGTGTGTGTGTGTGTGTGTGTGTGTGTGTGTGTGTGTGTGTGTGTGTGTGAGAGTGTGTGTGTGTGAAGACTATGTTCCAAGGCCAGTTTTCCATCATGTGCCAACGAAAGCCTGTTACCGGTCATGTGCCAAGGCAGCGCTGTAGGTCGGTAGCTTTATAAACCTAGTCACTGTGAGAGTGCCAGAGTGTGTGTGTGTGTGTGTGTGTGTGTTTTAACTGTATATGTGTGTAATGGGTATACGTATGATTTCCTTTGATTTTTGTTTTGTTTTGTGCATGTTAATACATGCACCAACACACATAAATGTGTGCGTGCATAAATGTGTGTTTGTATGCATTTCATTATTTAGTCTTGCCAGTAATTTCTGTGTAATCTCCTCTGCCTTAAAGAGGCCATGACCACCCAACAGCATACAGCGAGAACATGTGGTTCTGCTATGGGGAGAATACCCCAAACAGAAAAACAGACTGTTTGAGGAGTTTATTTTCAGTATATTTGTGTTTAGATGAACCAAATGGGATGATCAATTCGCTAGAGAGTCTTTATTTTTATCTGACTGATGACAAAGTTTGCCCTACCTGATTTGCACTGGATGTGCTATTGTCCAGTTGATGTCCAGTCAAAAAGGAATGATATGTTATCTTTAATTTGGAGGGTTTTCAAAGGAAGTTTGTCTAAGATTTAGCTGAATATTGTCAGAACCACAAAGGATCCTTAACTTTGAAGAACCCAAAGCAGTTTTGGGCCGTTTTTCACTCCTGTCAAATCGTTCTCTCTGTGGCCTTGATTTTACCTGCAATATACAAGTCCTGCACCTCTATGGAAACAGAAAAACCTGTTGGCTACAAGTAGAGGGAACTAAAACAAATATTTTGTTGACAATGCCATGTGATAATTTATTTTACAAAAGTTGGCAAACAATGGAATTTATCTAACATTGTTACAAGGGCCAACAAGTGTTACCAATGTTGGAACAAATGGAGGATCTACATGCTATACACATCGAACTCTTTACATTTTTAAATCTCTATTAACAGCCTTATTTGAATGCATTGGGACTGTTGGTCTCAGCTGAATCAATCATGACTTCCTAGTTGCGATGAGGAGTGCAGAATTTAATGCTTTTTACAGTATCTGGTTACTTCAAATGGTTTATTCGGGGTGATATTTTAAACGAGTCATGTAGAATAAAATGTTTTTGATTAAATATAACAATTTTAAGGTTAGTTTTGGTAGCTTTTTCTGACGAAAGCATTCGTCACACATGATGTGTTCATGTGTGAAGAATGAAGATGAAAATCTGACGATTATGAAAACATGCTTTTCCATCCTGCCGAGGGATTTGGGGTTCAGAGGGATAAAGTGTCAAATATTTTCTTTTCATCTTAATGGAGTGTTTTCATATGAGTGTTCATATGAGTGCCTTAGAAAATCAGAAGATAGGAAAATCCTTTTGGGCTATTTAAATTATTTTCTCAGATTGTGTAAACTGTAAACAAAACATATGTACAGTATACAATGTGTTTCTTTTTTAACAGTACGCTCAATAATATTCTCCACCCCACTCAGCCATCCCCACATGGTTCCTACCTGGGCAGCTGCAGACAGTTGACGGAGTCTGGTCTCACTAAAGGCCCGTTGTTTTGCATTTCAAACACACTGCAATTTCTGGCCATATATTGCCAGTCCAACCAGGGCTGGTCTGCAGAGGTGCCGCTCTCAAGCTCTGTGAGGTCAAGCCTTCGTCTTTGGATCAGAACCGACTCAGGCAAGAGCCCACCAAACTGTACTATAACGTAGAATATCTGGAGGAGGGGGGGGTATATGTTAGATTTGCAGTAAAAGTACACCTGTACAATGCATTGCAACCCATAAAAGCATGTGATGATATAGACAAAACATTAAAACATATTGGTCAGTTACTGATTTGAATCACGTTTAAAAGGCAGGTTTTGTGCAGTCTTACAAATGGTAAAAATGTAATTGTTCTCATACGTCATGAATTGTGTTTCTGTATGGACGATATAAGGTTATAATTAAGGGGTTTAATTGAAACCAGACAGCCCTCACACAACTAGTAAACACCCATTTACACAAACATAGACACACAAGTAGTTTCCTATAACACATAAACCATGCGCGTGTCTGTGTGGGTATGTGTGTTGAGTGTTATCTGCCCCACTACAGTGTGGGCTGGGACACTGGGTTACACAGCAGGGAGCGCATTAAGCCACCACCACTGCGCGCACCACCGCCCGCCCGTTCCCCCCTCCCCTTACACACACACACAGGACTTCAGAAAGTGTCTTTTATCTGGGGACTTGAGTTGAGCTACCACGTCCGGATAGCTCCCAAAATCCTGCCCACACTCACATACACACTTCAGAGAAAAGAGGGACGAGTCCTTTGACAGACCCAGTGTCGACAACGCCCAAATCCAGCAATATCTCCCACTCTCTCTGCCCTCCTGTCTGTCTCACTGCAGTGCTTAGAACGAGGATGAAACTACTGTTCACTGCACATACAGGTGCAAGCACATAGATGCTGTACAGTGTTTAAAATGTACACTACCGTACACAACAAAGGAATTTAGTTGACAGTCCAACCCAAACTAACGAACAATGAATGAGCAGGTAGGGAGCTGATACACCATTTTTTAGAAGACACAATGATTGAGAATAACCCACATTTTTGCTGATGTGACTGGGTCAAAACATGTGATCCGAAATTGGTCCAAAACCTAAACCAGGATTTCACGTGGATCTCATGATCTAAATTGTAGATATTGACTCCAACGTCTCGCCCTCAAAATCATATATTACAACCTCAAACATACTTTAACATGATTGCATATGTTGTTACATTAATATATTATAAGGTGACCAAATAAAGGCAAGAAGTTTACAAGTTTCCCCAATTGACTATTGAGTATAAATATTGCATGGACCACCCTTCAAGAACAATTCTGTTTCATATAGTATATAACACAATTTTTTCTGTCCGGTAGATATCTGTACGCAGTTAAGTGAACTTAAAGACCAGTTTTTATATTTGTCACCTACAATGCCCATCTATCCGGCAGTATGTGCGTGTGTGTAGATGTGTTACCTGGTATTGTCCATTCACCAAATCCACGGTAATAATGACTCCTTCGTCCAGTTCCTGTGTAGTCATGATCTTCGAAAGCCATGTGGTGCCCATGTCCTGATCATTGATGTAACTTAGTGGATGGGCATTAAGGTTGAGTCTTAAGACTCTGTCACTGGTGGTGTCCTCAACACCACTGGGAATGCAGTATCTGTTAATGGTGAAAGTATCTCAACTGTATATTAGTGTTCCAAAGGGGAGTATCTTTTTTTCTGTTTGCAACAGTAACACTGAAGAGTGAAACTTAAGAAAGACAATGAGAAACAACAAAAAGGCAGACTCATTAACATACAAAAACATTTACACTACTGAAATATTTAAATATATAGTTAACTTTTATGTACACATTAGAAGATACTGTACCTCTCAACTAAAGGGTGTACTTTGGGGTGACTGGGAGGACAGCGACACTCTGACTGGGCATGGAGATCAGGCAGAACCCCTGAGTACACCTCCACTATTTCCCTGTTAAAACAAGAAACAGCGGATTATATCTAACTATAATACCACACTGAACCAACATATAATCCTATGCATAGTAAACTGGGACGAGGTAGGCATCAGGCACCAAACATTTCATTAAATAAAAACATTTGAAGCATCAAAAGAAAAAAGAAAAAAAACACAATGATTCCCCAAATATGGGGTATGGATTCTTAAATACAATTTCAACTGTGCAGTGGTCATGAGGATGAACAACACTGACAGTGACCAAACATGTTTTGGTTATAACTTACATTTTGAGATACAATCTCAAGACCTGTTGAGGGGCCTTTGACTAAACATTTAGTGCAAACTGGAAAATCAAAGGAACAATTTGAAAACTCAATCTTTCATTTTGTAATAACCCAATCTTGATGAGAGAAACTTGTAAGCTCCAAGTCCTCACTGTGTGCAGTACATCACCGGTAAGCATAACACTAATTGCCTTGTATTGAATTCTCAGGAAAATCCTCTGGAAGCAGTATGGATCTTAAGATGCAACGATTAGCCTTCCCTTTCCTTCCCCTTACCATCTTTTCCTTTATCGCTCCGTACAGCTCTTCTTTCCGTGCTGCTTTAATCTATACAGTACCTCTGTCTATTTCTTCTCATTTCTATCCCCTTCTGCCCTTTATTTAATCTATCCATAGCTACCAATTTCATTCCTTTTCCTTTGTCAATCATGGTTTCCTTCCTTCTCTTCTAACCTTTTATTTAACTATAGTATTATTTGGCCCTTCTTTGATTCATTCCCCTTTCTCTCCCCATAGCTGCTCATTACCTGTCTCGCTGACTTACTCTATCCAACTCACCTGTTGGTCAGAGTGGCAGGATAAAATCTAAAGTCCTGCATCCGTCCAATGAACTGATTAGACCCTGTAGAGATGAAGAGAGAGGAGAAAAGAACATAAAGAGGGTGTTAATGGGTTTGTACTGAAGGCAGTGAGTGAGAGGATTTCACAGTGTTTAGTAGATTATCTTATCAGTTTCTTGATAGCAGCTAAGTGAGGCTGCCCACAGCTGCTTATAATGGCCAGGTTCATGATACATAGACAAACAGGATTGGCCACGGTCTACATTTGCTTCCACGAGAGAGCAGAAGGGCATACAAGGACGAATTCATTAGCTTGGTTTGAGGCCGGGGCCAAAAACAGGTCTGTCTAGGGATAGCCAAGTTAGATAGAAAGATAAAGAAAGATAAACCCAAAGTGTGTTTCCTCGATGCTTCCCTTAAGGGGCCGATCACACCAGACGCGACTCTCAAAAACGCGTCGCTAGCAAAACCATTGTTTTCCTATGGTACGGCGCGCATTTTGTAGGCGCGCATAAAAGTTACAATATTTTCAACTTTTAAGCCCAAAGCGCGCAGTCGCACAGCTCATTAATGTCCCCCGGTTGCGCACGCGGCGTTTTTGAATCGGCTGCACTTTTAAAAGTTGCATCTGGTGTGATCGGCCCCTAACTGTGTCTTTTCTGTAGATGGTCCATTATCCAAAACCTGTGTCTGTTCTGGACATTGTATAACCTGTTTTTTAAACAATGGACAAGTTGGTACATTTAGGAGAATTTAACTGCAAATAACTATTATTTTTAGTATTGATTAATCTGCCAAATACACTGTTGATTCACTGATATATCATTTGGTCTATAAGTGAAAGAAAATTGAAAAAAAAGTCCATCACAAGTTTCCAGAGCCCAGAATAATGTCTTCAAAGTAGACTTCCATATTTGAGAGAATCGAACACGCAAATCTGGTGCATTTTTCTTGAAATATTTAAACTGTTGCAGGTGTCTACTAAATCAATTAATAACTTTTTTATAAATAATAAGTGACAACACATATTTTAGTAGGAAAAGAGAAGGCGAGAACCCTGGATAAGCTGTCCGGCTGATGCTGAGAAGAAAGGATCTGCAAAAAGGTAAATGCAAATATATTGAACATAAATAACATATGCCAAGATACCAAAGTCTCAAGCAAACATAAACTGGAACATCTCAAACATATGGGTACAATGTCCAAACGCACATGTGGATATTGGACTGCACACAAGAAACACCATCAAACGTCTAAATGAACACAGGCAAGCCCCCAACTCATCTCCACACACAACCATACATACGTGACAATGTTGGACAGAACATAAGATGTGGATTCTGGCCCAAAGAGAGCCAGAGTCTTTTAGTGTCCAACAAACTTCTATCTAGTTCGACAACAACTCTTAGAAGACGGATAACGTCTGTTAAGCATCGACAGAAGCCCTGCCATGTCTAGCTTTTGTCTGTAAAGATGTGTGTGTGTGTGTGTGTGTGTGTGTGTGTGTGTGTGTGTGTGTGTGTGTGTGTGTGTGTGTGTGTGTGTGTGTGTGTGTGTGTGTGTGTGTGTGTTAGAGGCTTTACTGTGTTTTCCAAAAAAGCATCCTCACTTTAGAGAAAGGGAGTGGATGAGTGTGTTTGCATGAGTGTGTGTATTTGCATTTGAGAGAGGCTTTGCCATGTTTGGCCCAACTACAGTGTGGGGTGTGTGTGAGCGTGTGTGTGTATGTGTTGGAGGGGTGTATGTGTGTGTAAAACAGAGAGAGAGTGTTATGGGATGTAAGTGTGTTCGAACAGTGTGTGGTTGTGCAGCCTTAGGCTTTGGCTCAGGATTTCTTTAGCGTGTGGAAATGGGATTATGCCTTCCTCTGAAAAGCACTCTCCCTATTGTTACTGGGATGATTCAAGGTATAAGCCTTAATTCTCTCTTCTCTGTGCAGGTCTCTGTCTTCTCTCTCTATGTTTCATTTTCTGTCATCCGTCGCTCTCAGTTACCTCCTCTGTGTTTTGTGGCGTTAGAACTAGGAGTTGTGTGAGCTTTTTGTCAGTTTTTTTCCCTCTGTCCTTCACTGGTGTGCTGTCCATCGTGGCATGAGCTAACTACAGAGCAACAGCTAATTACAGAATGAAAACATAGGGAAAAAAAAAGAATGCAGACCATAAATAGTGTCAAAAACTCTCCGATCAGTTCTCTTAGAAGTTCCTAATGATCTGCTATTACTACCATTGTTAAAACCGATCATGTTATCTGTTGACATTTAAAGCTCTGCTCTTGACAACTTCTCACTATACTTATCAGACACATGGTTTTCCGTAAGCGGGGTCCCCTCAAATCACAGACATAGTTGTTAATCATTACATCTGATCATCATTCGCATAATCAATCCACTGATCAGAATTCCAGACACAGGCCCCAGGTTCAACAACCACACACTCTCTCTCTTTAGCCCTCAAGCCAATCACTTGCATTGATCACAACCACTGATGTGATCTTCAGCTGATCAGATGCTACCTGCCGTGAACTAGGGATCAATGCCTGATAAACGAGAAGAAAAACACTCGTTTATCATTCTGGAGATGAACGGATATCATTTTTCTCTCAATTTCTCCCCTATTGACTGTGAGACGGCTCCCAGGCTCCACCAATCAATCACAGATGTGTAGTTGAAGTGGATATAGGCTGGAAGGAAGATAAAGGTGGAGTAGTCATTGACACCATATTTAGATATACAGACAAGATAAACTAAGAGGTCATTTTTCTCCACATGGAGGGGAAAAAAAGAGACTGAGGTCCCTCTTGAAGAGGAGGGTTGTATGAAAACAAATGTCCTCCCTTGCTGTTTGAGACTTCTGCTGCAGAGATATCTGACATTTTAAATGAATATATCACAAAATTATTTTGGCGGTTTATAATTCTGATACGTTTGGGAGATATTTTAATGCTGTGCCATGTAATCTAATCTAGCAACTGGATCTAGTCCATCTCTCAAACAATGCAATTTATCACATGTGGAAAAAAAACTTTACCGTTGGAGCTGAGTCCCACCCACATTGCACCATCCTCGCTGATATCAGAGAGCCTGGCGGTCAGAGGTTGCGTGTCAAATGGTGTCCCATCCTCCTCAAACCCATCCAGGAATAGACTCACACGTCTGTCGTGGACCTGAAAATCAGTCAGAGTGAGACCTAAGTTTGTGCTGACCAGCTTCCCTCAGTGTGTTTTCAGTTTAAAGTAGTGAACAGTCTACATTTCCTATGGGAGCAAATCAGTGTCATTACATTGTAAATGCTACACTATGTGACCAATCGAACTTAAAAACAAAAAACAATAAACAATACATCACATTGTTTCTCTTTTCAGAGTAGCACAAACATTTGATGATGATGATGAGGAAGGCCCGAGCAGTGCGATTTTTATTTATCTTTTCTGAATTTCTTTTTTTGTCTAATAGTGTTTTACAAGTACAAAGATGATCAATAAATAAATCACCATTTACATAAGCCATCATTGGATACCATTGAGAGTCCCACAGTGGAACGTATGTACATGTAAGGGAGCGGCCTGAGGGGCAGATGCAGCAGTAAGGGCCGAGCAGCAGGTTTCTGCTGTAGCACACAACGTCTCAGAGAGAGTGGCAGCTGCTCCAAGTGTGCATATGTGCATCTATCTTCAAACGTGTATGCACGCTCCATCGGTGTGTGTTTTTGCATATCTATGCATGTGTGTGAGTGTGACCATGTGTGTGTGAATTATACATATGGCTAATCTTCCAGCTCATTTCCCCAGTAGCAGAAAGAGCCTCAGGCTAAACTGCCTCAGCCGCAAATTAGCTTTCTGTTTGACCAAAAATCTCCTCTCCACTCCTTCCCTCTCTCCTTTCCCGATCGGCTGCATGAATATTAAAAAGTGCACGGTAGACAACATTGTCAAAGCAGGAGCAGCTCCCTTTCACATCAAACCCAGGCAAAAAGAAAGATACTTCCATAAGAGGGGCTCTCCCTCCTAAAAAAACTTTCATGTGCCCCGTCCTACCCTCTCCCTTTACCCGATCTCTAAATCCTGCGTTTGGGAAACACACTGTTGGAGCACTGATAAACGTGACTCTCCCAGTCTTACGAGAGTCCCCCTCTCCTTCTTCTTTCTCGCCTCTCCTCTGCTCTGGTCCGCCTTTCTTTGTCCTTTCTCCTGCTCACGAGGTCATTTGATTCCTTCACCTTTTTTTCTGTTTTTGAGTTCCCTCACCTCGTTTTCATTTGCTCCCTATCTCTCCCTATTTTTCATAACCATCTTTACTTTCTCTTCCCTCTCGGAGTACGACTTCCCCCGCTCATCTCCCTTGCTGTCTCTTTCCCTCATGTTTATCTTGCCCTGTCGCTCTCACTTGTTGTCAGCTCTTTAGGGAAGTTGAAAAGGTGTGAGGAGGGAAATAAGTCCAAGTCAAAAAACGCCTTTAGGGGATGAAGGCAGGCCCAGACAAGTGTCTGCCTCTCAGAGGATAGTTAAGACGCCCAGACAGACACTTTCATGATGGCTGATTGAAGACTAGCAAGCGCATGAGAGCAGAAGAGAGAGCGCAGGAGAGAATCTGAGTGAAAAAAAAGGAAAGAGAAAAAAAAGAGACAGGAGGGAGAAAAAGAAAAGTCAGAGAGCGGGTGTAAGAGAGGGAGCTAGAAGAAGGGCCCTCTTTAGAATCTCTAAGCCGAAGCTGTGTGGCTCTTGGGGAGATGTGAGGCAGTTGTCAGGCCTGATGTAAATGAACCCTGAAGCGCTTCATCCTCCTTAGCTGCCACGCTCCCTTTTGAAACACAGCCAACTCCCCTTTGTTAGCTTTCACAAACACTTTCCTTCTGTTTTCCCTTTCCCCGTCTATCTGTATTTTTACCTCCTCCTTTCCTTTACCTCTTCTTCTCTTTTAGCCAGTTTAACTTCAGAGTTCTTTGAGAACAGAAGGGGAAAAAAAGGGAAAAAGGAGTTAAAGAAATCCTTTAGTGGTGATAACTAGTCTCATTTGGACTGTGTCCATGAAGTCCAGAGGAAAGAAAATTACTACTTTAAACTATACCTATCCTTCTCCCTTCAAACAGAGGATATGCATTTTAACTAAAGCCCTTTACAGTACCATCACGTGCAGATGCATTTTCAGATATAAACTAAGCGACAATAGACACGTAGTGATAACTAACTGTAGTTAATTTTCTGTTCACACGATTAATAAATAATAAAGATTTATGATATATTTCCAATACTATTGAGTGTCCTGGTAACTTACCTGTGTGCTCAGACGCACATCAACCAAGAGAGCATAAAAGGGAGGAGGATCGCATACAGTATCACACTGAAAGAGGAGAGAAGTAAGACCTCTCACACGACACTGCACTTCCGTGGGTCCTCAGCAATAAACCCGCCAATTGTGAAGTCGATGAATGGTTGCCAAGAAAATTGAAGGACAGACAGACATATATACATACAGACAGAGACATCTTCCATTTTAGTTAAATTCCTAATAATAATCTTTCATTGTGCAAGGTGTACCCCCAACAATTGTGATCACTATAATAACAAATAACTGGGATGAAACTTGTTCCATTATTATGCAAACGGTGGCTACAGGACATACGCTTGATACAAACCTGTATATTATTGCTCTGATATTATTTGTTTCTGTCTTTTGCTCTTCTTTCCTGCAAATTCAAACTCTCTGTCACATTAAGATTGAAGCTGAAAATGGACCCTGCTGAAATGGGTTCAGCAGGGTTCAATCCTGGGCCAGTCTGGATATTGAATCTAACCCCTGCACCACCTGTAGTTCTGCCACTATTCATGGCACCATTAGTACCTGGCCTGTATGCTTTTTGCTCCTGCTCCTGCTCCATTACCATTTTTTGACCAAACTGATAGCTGTGTATTTGTTCATTACCTATACAAGTGCTAAGAATGTTTTTTTCCGGCTATTAAATTAAACTTACAGTTATATATGTTATAATTCTTCTCTGAGGAAGTTATATTCTTATTCTTTTCTTATTAAACAATTTCCTTCAAAAGGTTTCTGTGCTCTTAGGGAGTTTCAAGCACCATTTCCCTGTGCACCACCCACCCCACTGGCAATGTTACCACCTAAGCCTCTCTAAAAGCCCAGGGAAACCCTGAGTGGAAAGCTTTTAGTGATCTGTAGACTGGCATTTTGACTAAAGCTCTTCTCGATTTTCACACTCCTGCCAAACCATGGCTCAGTACACAGTGTGGACAGCAGTGTTTCTTCTAAGCTCACTTTGTAGCTGAGGGCCCCAAACGTAAGAGGTGGCAGAGAAAATATGAATAGAATTAGACCAAGCAACAGTATAATGTAGAACTTTTAGTTTTGTTGCCACTGCAGAACAAACAATAACAGTTGCCTGTATCTTGCAGATAAAAAAATGTATTGCTCTGTAAAAGTTCTGTTTTGAAATCGTGTACAAAGGCTTGAATTCTGCATTCTGTACAACTGACCAATTTGTGACCGATTGAATGATTAAATCAACCTTTTCTCTTTTGCAATACTAAAATTAAGGACCGTTTTTACATAGGTATATAGCCAAACTAGCGTGGAAGTAATATTATTTAGCAAATTATTTTATTAATAACCAATCAAAACACAAAAAAATAAGTCTGTATCATTTGAATGTTATAGGCTCAGCACTGGAAGCAAGCGTTATGCTTTCTTATAACAATGAACTTGGTTGCAACAGAGTAAGTTGCTATTCCCTTTCAAAAGCTTGGTCCAAGACAACTCACCTGACTAATCTCATTCTTTACACAAACATCTCACAGAAAATGTCATACTTTAAAATAACATTTACTGTATATGTGAAGAAGGGCTGTTGTAGCTGCCAGTAACAGTTTGAGGTCAGAGTTATTCTTAAGGGCCTTCTCATCTACTAACACTTGAAAACCAATTCTAGATACATATTTGACTGCCGTTTTTTAGTCTATGAAGTGCTAAATAGCACAATGCTATAATGAGCTTTGTGATTATCACAGAGCATACTGTTTCCCCTGTCGCACACATGTTATCAAAAGCAGACAAAAAAACAAACAAAGAAAACGAACACAAGAAAATAGGGATTCACAGATCTGACTTTTTCATTCCCGATAGCAATACCTGGACTTTGGGTATCGCTGGATACCGAGTATCGATTCGATCCCAGTGTTTAATTAATAAGCTGTGTGCCTCACTGTGTGGAAGTGACTGGGATCATTATTTTATGTATAAGGGAACATCGGGCTTGACTTAAACATTGCTTTCCTAACTTGGAAAAACTAAATGTGACAAATGAAAACAAAGATATAAACTTACTGAATTGTTATTTATTATTAAAATAAAAAAAAACATTGTAAAAAAAAAACTAAAAAAAAACTGACAAATATTGTGTGAAATTCCAGAACAGATCAGCCTGATATCCGATATCCGCATTGGTGCACCCCGAACAAAAACACAAGAGAATAAGAACTGACCAAACCTTCCCAACCACCCCAAAGTGAATAACTGTAGTCGCTGACAGTAAAATGTCATACACAGCTTTAGAAGGTGTAGCAAGTGGAATACATGTACATGTATTCAAACTTGTGCAAGAACACCCACACATTTTAATAGAAACATAATGTGAAACTATGGGTTTACAGATTGTAAAGCTTTCTATCTTTGTTCTAACACCCTCTACTCTAAAATCGTGGATTGTAAATCCCTGTTTTCTACTTCCTTTCTTTAAATCTTCCATCTCTCCTTTCCATCCCTACATCGCCAACCTCCTCTCTTGAACTCTGCTCAACCATCTTTTGTTTTCTTTTCCCAGACATTCCCCTTTCGTGTTGCTACTCTCATGCTTGTCTGCTCTCCCTCACCTATCTCTTCCTCTCCTCTTAACCTCCTCTAATCCCTGACTCCTCGCGTCTGCCCCCACGCATCCCGCCTCACCAAACTCCCTCCACGCAGCTGCTCTCCTCCGGATATGTTGCCCTGTGACTGACATGCCACTCACTGATAACGCACCTCATTCCACAGCCAGTGAAGCTGGCACTGGGGGGAGTCAGAAAAATAGTGAGGAAAGATGGAAAAAAGAGAAAGTAAGAGAGACATGCTGGAGGGAAGTTGGAGTGAAGAGTTTGGTGAATGAGAGAACGATAACCGGTGTCATAAGAAGAAAGCATAACACATGGAAAAGAAAGCGACATAGAAAGAGATATATTTTGGAAAGCATACAAGGAGAGCAAGATAGAGGTGAAGTGGCATCATTGAAGAAGACTCAAAATACGTCAAATTAAAAAAAGAAATAATTAAATATATTGGTGGAAGGAAAGAAACAGCAATAGGAATAGCTGCAGGAATTACGTCTTTATGTCGGCCAATCCAGAAGATAGCAGCGCAGTGGTTCCCTCGACAAAAAGCCCAAAGAAAATAAGACAGGGAAGTGAACCAAGTGAAGTGAAGATTACTTCAGTTGAAAACTATGCTCTTTACTGTATAAGTATAAAGCCAAAAATGTATTAATGCACCTGTTCGACAAGCATGAACATAATGTTAACAAGTAGAAAAACAGGATTAATCTGCTCCGTGGCAGTCTCTCATCCACTGCTGCAGTTGTTTTACACAAGCACAGCGGAGAGCAACATGTTAGACACAAGAATAAGCTATTTCATTTAGTTGCCTTTTAGTGAAGGCTCTGAATGAGTAAATTCCCTCTAGTATGCAATGTTAAGTTGTTCATGTCAGGGGATTTTATTGTGAAGTGGGGAATGAAAAGAGTGGGGCGGTGATGCGCTGTTACTGACAAAGTTGTAGTATTAAAGTTAATGTGTTAATCATTTCACAAGTTATACTAGTCACAATATTGAACAATACACATTGTGCAGATCGCAGATTTTCCTCATACTGTGCAGGCCTAATAGGGAGTAATGTTGGGACAGAGGGATGAAGAGCAGCTGAACCAGGACACTAAAAGGTGAAGACCAGAGGCAAAGCAGAAGGAAACATTGGTGCAATTTAAATCACTGATGCAACAAATATGGGCATAACAGGCCGTGATGTCATTCTGCAGAGGCAAAAGCCCCAAACAGCTCACTTCATCAACACCTGATAATCAGTTGCCCAACTGAACAAAATGCACAGCCTCTGTTTTACTATGCCTCTTATACGCTAACTAACATATTTAATTTCATGAGTAAAACATTTTCAACAAGACACATTTTGGTCAGGTGTGTTTGTATAAAATGTTCATGAAGCTGTAACAGACAGATACAAAAATCATCTTCAGGTTAAGATGATCTGACTTACAATCCAACTAAGATGATCTTAGCTTGAAGATGATTTTTGGGAAACAGCTTGCTAGATATTCCCAGATATTCATGTGCGAACCAAAGTGAGTGAATTCAAAAAGTGTAATGTGACTTTATGTGTCCCCAGCTCTCCACTTTTGCATCCCCAGGCATATTGTCACCTTTCCCTCACTCTCTCTCTTTCTCTCGCTCTCTCTCTACTGTTATCTCTCTCCTTGTTATTCACCCACTAAGCCTCCCCCTCTCTCCCCCCTATATACTTGCCCTTACCCACTATGAACTGTTAGCAGCTCTGATGTACAGCCAATATTCTCTCTATCATATTAGCACGGCTACGGTGTGTAAAGAAAGAGATAGGAAGAGGAGGGAAAGGAGAGAGAGAGGATGGAGAGGAGACACATTTGTTCTACTCATCTCAGCTCTAAAAGATACAATTACCTCTCACAGCATATTATCCATGTTTTATACCAGCCCAAGGCCCCGTGCCTTTGCCTTGCCGCGCTCACCCCATGTAGGGCCCATATTTTAACACTAGCTATGACAGTTTATTTAAGAAAAGAAAATTGTCCCCAGGGAGATGGAGAGGGAGAGAGAGGGAGTGTGTGTAAGGAGAATACGAGGGAAGGACAAAGAGGGTGGAGGGGGGGAGAGAATGAGAGATAGATGAGGCAGAGAGAGAGAGAAGGAGAAAGACAAAATCATCTTCAAGAAAAAAACGGACAAAAGATAAAGACAGAAAAATACAGTGAGGGGACATTCATAAGGTGACACACCAACCTTTTAATAAAGACCATAAGTCTCTAAGACTTTTTCTTTCTGAGCAGAAAGCAAAGAGGAGTCCCATTTAATAAAACGGAGACATCCATGAGAGCATAAAAGGAAGGAGGATCGCATACAGTATCACCAGGTACCTAAGAGGTCCTGACAATGTATCGGGTTTCAGGTTGGGTTTGAGTCATGCTTGACATTTCGGGCTCTGGTCAGGCTCAGGTTTGGTTATTTTCAAAAGTAATTCATAAAGAAATGTCTCCCTTACTAAGGAATACGAATCAGAGGATCTACCAATCCAACAAAGCCATGACATGATTTAATTAATGTAGTTGTAGGCGGAAACACAATGTGTATTTAATGTGGATCAGAGTTTGTCAGGTTGGTCATAGTGACACAGGTTTTGACAAGTTCTGGTCAGTGCAGAACTCTAACTCCAGAAGGGAAAAACATTTTAATTTTCACTGAGCATCTTCTTTTTTAAATTAATATTCTGGTTCTTTTTAAAGTTTTTAACTAACCTATGCCATCCAACTTCTACTTCAGTGTGTATATTTCTAGAAAGTGTAGGTTAACATAACATATGCTCTTATGTGGACCCTTTTATACAAAGCACCTTGCAGCATCCTTGCCGAATACATTTTTAGCACTCATATCTCACAGCTCCAGTGGGAATGAAACCCCTAACCCTGGCCGTGTTAGTGCCTTGCTCTCACTATTAAGCTGGACCAGACAGCACACTGGCATGAAACACTGATGTAAAATTAATTAATTAATTTGAGGACAGACAATCTCACCCCCCCCCCACACACCTTTCTCTCCCCCCTCCCACTATGTAATTGATGCCAGTCTCGTGCCCTTTCGCCTCCTGTGCCAGCGGGCAGGGGGCTACCATAGAGGCGTCCGCTTCACCCCTACATAACAACCTTGCTTCACCTTCAGACACATGCACACAACGATAAATACACACACATACATTTAGTGCACACACATGCACACAAACACACAAATAGAGCCTACAGAAACAGTGTATGCCCATGCACACATATAAACACAAAAACCCACTTTCAGTCTGTCTCACAATCTGTCTGTCTGTCTGTCTGTCTGGCCGAGAGAATAGCAAGCTACATGTGTGCAAACAGCAAACACTCACAAATACAAACACTTTCTATTCAACTCTATTTCCCCTACTACAAATCATGTCATCATATTTGCATAGTGCCCTTATTTAAATGCTGTCAAATTTCAATGTTACTTTATTCTCTTACAGCAAATAGTTACACATACCTTCCAGTTGCTTGACATTAATTGAGCAGCTTTTCACAGCAGCAGTACCCTCAAAACTTCTTGGGAGGGTTGACTATTGTAATTAGGGGATAGATTTAGGTAAAGCATGTATGTATAAGCACTACAACAACAATTGAATCAGGTAAAAATATCTTTGTCATGGAGAAAAGAGAAACTAATTGCTGAGAATATTATATATACTGTATATATATATATATATATATATATATGTGACTACAGGTTTGACTAAAGGTACTGGTAACTTGCGTTCCAAGACAGTGTCAAACCAATGCTAAAACTAGGTCAGGATCAAGGTAGATGAGCTGGGTCAGATAACACGTGTTGACCAATTCACACCAATGGCAAACACAGAATAACAGGTGGGAAGAAGTGATGAAGAGGAGGGCAGAGGGAGGAAGAGAACAGGAATGACAGAGGCTGCAGGATAGACAGACCGAGTACAGAGAAGAAGAAGACAGACAAAGGAAAAAGGAAGACCAACCCAGTCTCAGATAGAGTGCGGTAATGAGGAATGTCCCCATGCATCTAGAAAGAAAGAAAAAGATGGAAAGACTGTGGTGGTATCAGATCAGTCGGTGCAAATCATTTGCCTTCTGCGAAGACCAGACCTGTCCTTTTACAGACATACACAGAGGCCGGAGTCTGCCAGTGTAATTGTGCGTGGAACATTCATTAAACGTATTATGGCATTCAGGAGAAGTTTTAGCAGCCAAACTGTCTGAGAGCAGAGTAGTGAAGCAGATGAGCTGTCAGGGTCTGGAGAACAAAACTCACTCAAATAAATATATAGATGGATGTGTGTGTGTCTTTGTAAACTTGACTTGACCTTAACTCACTGTGACACTCAGATACCCAGATACCCACTTACCTTCTTTATTCATCTTTCTTAAGAAGTCTGTTCTACTTTCTTTTCTGTTTTTTTGCAACAGGTGAGAAAAAAAGAAGCAACCGGCTATTTTCCTATGTATGCCTGTGTGGTGCTGTGTGCATGTGGAGTCAGTACGTACACCACTAGTGTGTTGGTGTATTTAATGGTAAGAGAAAGAAAAAGAGTGTGTGTGTGTGTGTGTGTGTGTGTGTGTGTGTGTGTGTGTGTGTGTGTGTGTGTGTGTGTGTGTGTGTGTGTGTGTGTGTGTGTGTGTGTGTGTGTGTGTGTGTTAAACATTCATGCTGCCGTGTTGGGTCGTGATGGGACCGGTGTGACTGGTTGTCCCTGCCACTGCCTCATCCGATAATACTGATTTGCTCAGGCACTAACAGACGAACCCCTCTGGGGGTCCTCCAGGCACACAGTCAATCACTGGTACTCCAAAAGATAGTACTCCAAAGCTATTTAAATCGCAAACTCCCTTCTATTCTCTTCTCCCCATCTTTTGCCGTCTTTTTTTGCCACTTTATTCTCTTTAACTCTCCGGTTCTCTATACACTGAAACCTGTAGGTTCATCTCTCATCTCTCAGCTTTTTGTATACATTTGAGGCGCACAATAAGAAAATATCTGGAAGTTGATTTTTGTATTCATCATTTAGAGCCCACAAAGAAGGTTGTGTATAACATTCTAAGTAGACCTGCTCCTCTCAACGGTATAGAATTTACATTGGATTGATCACATAATGCTAAATCTGTTTAATGACAATAACAAATGGCTCTAGTTTCATGGCGGTAAATTGGCAATAACAGGCGATAACTTCTTCGTCTTAACGTAGCCTCCCATTTGCTGCCCTTGGTGTGGTGCTCCTGATGTGGGGGTTATGTATATCTCTCATCTACTCTTTGTCTCAATGTGAAGGGGCTCTGGATGGACAAACGGATTGCGTGCAGCTCATTAGTTTCCCTACCCAACCACTTCACAGTGTCAATGCCCAATGCGCTCCTAATGCAATCACAGTGCTGTGAGACACTTGAGATTATTAAAGAGAGAACAAGTCATGTCAATTACACACAGATCATCAGCCACTTTAACACCAGTTGTTTCCATCGCTCCCTCATCCCCAGCAGTTGTAGAGGTAATGTTCTACATTCAAGAAGAGCTACCCATTTGTAATAAATTCTGCAGAAATGTACAGAGAAGTGAGTCTCACAATAAACTGACTTTATAAGTATCACTTAACAACACTGAGCCACCTCCCTCACTTTCCCCATCTCCTCTCCTCTCCTCTCCTCTCCTCTCCTCTCCCAATCCCTCCCTCCCCCAGGCAACCTTTTCCTCCACTATTCTCAACATCGTTACCATAATCAGATAAGACAACTACCTAGGGAGCACCGGCATCCCTACAGCACCTTGCTCCTGGCACCGTGTGTGTACATGTGTGCGTCAGTGTGTGCGAATTGCTCCTGGCACTTGGAAATCCGTATTCCTTTTGACTGTCTTTTTTGGTGCTTTGATCTTTTGAAACCGACAGATGACTGGTTGGTGTGTGTGTGCGTGTGCGCGCGCGCGCGTGTGTGTGTGTGTGTGTGTGTGTGTGTGTGTGTGTGTGTGTGTGTGTGTGTGTGTGTGTGTGTGAGAGAGAGAGTGAGGGAGCGAGAGGGTGTGTGTGTGTATTTTATGTAAGAAAGGTTTCTAAATTGCCCTGCTCCTTCATAGGGTAATATCTGTATTGTGGCTGACATGTCTGCTACAAATTACTGCTGAACTGTGAGCGTGTGTGTGTGTGTGTGTGTGTGTGTGTGTGTGTGTGTGTGTGTGTGTGTGTGTGTGTGTGTGAGTGAGTGATAAGTAGATAAGTGTGTTTGAATGCACAGGAATGGAATATGCGAATGGTGTTTGAGTGTCAAGGATGATTATGTTATTCTTCTGAATAGTCAAAACGGATCACATCACCCTACCATTAAACGAAAGGCCGTCTGATTCATAAGAATGCGCACACACACAAAGTTTCAAAACACCTCCAAGCCACACAAACACAACACACTTTTAGCTAAATATCTGCAAGCCTTACACTTTTCTATGTCTTCATGGACATGTACATCACACATAGATAGTGTACATAAACATATATAAAAGCCTGATCCCTGCAGGGCATGAACACATACTGTACAGACACACACACACACACACACACACACACACACACACACACACACACACACACACACACACACATACACACACACACACACGCTATCAATTGAGCCATAAGCAACACTGCATTTAGCCAACAACGCAAAGGACAGCCAAATTACTGGACCAGGCATCAACACCAGTCAGCCAGCCAGTAAAGTAAACTGTCAAGTTAGATCTGGCTGGGGACAATAATTTAAAGTACTGGTCAACATGTATAACTTCCCCATTCCTGGCTTCTCCCTCTGGCCTTGAATAATGCGTTAAATATAACTGCAGTTGATATATAGTAGTGCTGTCATATTAGCGCGTTATTAACGGCGTTAACGCAAACCAATTTTAACGCCGTCAATTTTATTAACGGCGTTAACACATTTTAATTTTTCAATTTTTTTTTTTACGCGAGCACCACGCCGGATGTAGGTCAACCGGAAGCAAAACAACAGGCACGCCGTTTGGGCTTGGAAGCTAGGCTAACGTTACGGTTTGAAATGAATGAACGGTGAGCGCGATACGGCAAAATGAATGATATTCAGTGAACTGCGAACAGGTGCGCGTGCCAGAAGGGAGCGCGAGTGAACACATTGAACACAGCAGGAGAGAACGCAACGTTAGCCAGCTAGCTAAAGCTCCGGTGGAAAATGATTAGCTTAAGCCGTGTTCACACCGGACGCGCCGCGTCACGGCATAACGCTACCGTTTTTGAGGAGGTAGATTTTGAGGTGAGGGGACTGACAAGGCAGAAGGTAAAGTGGTCCACCGTTCTATCAATAAGCAGACCTGCCAACCTGTACGCAATTTGCGTAGCGGATACGCATTTTGACGTCAAAGTACGCTGGTAAAAATTAGTCTAAAATTAATTTTAGACTAATTGACCAGCACACATTATATGCAATGCAATATAATGCATGACGAATATTTAATGACTTATCAATATATAGGTTATATATCAAGGTTGGCAGGTCTGAATAAGGCTAAACTAGAAGTTAACACCAATACAAACATTATTTTTGCAGAATGAGTGTGTTAGGGGAGAAGGATGCAGCCATTGTTAAACAGCTGGATTGAAATGCAGCTGGAACTGGTCGTGGCTAAAACTGGAAGGCAAGGTCTCAATAAAAGGGCAAGAGGTGTCCTTTCATCTAGGAGATGTATTCTCCAAAATCAACAGGCAGGGATGCTAACAAAGGCAGCCATGCTCTCCCTTACCACATTGTGCCTCATATACTGTAAATGTTAGACCCAGTGACAGGCTGGCATGAAATGGCTTGCATAATACTTAGTAAGGAGGCCATAATAATTTTTGACTCATGGCTGAAGTTAAGTTTCTCCAGCTCTCCCCAGGTTGGCATAAAAAGCATCTCAAAATGCATCAGATTGATGCTTTAAAATATGGAATATTTAAATGTTTCTTACGGGGAGCATGCCCCCGGACCCTCCTAGAGGGGTAATATCCTTCTCACCTTTTTCACCCCTGACCCGTTTTCATGCCTGGTGCACTCTATAATTTTATTTTGTAAACCCTTGTTTACCTGAAATGTGCAGTGATTTTATTTTGTACCGCCCTGTTTGGCAGTTGTTTTTCAATAAAATAAAGCAAGCCAATCCACTTTTTCATGTTGATAAGAGCATTAAAATGCACAAAAAAAAAAATGCGATTAATTGCGATTAATCGCGAGTTAACTATGACATAAATGCGATTAATCGCGATTAAATATTTTAATCGCTTGACAGCACTAATATATAGTAGGCTCCATTCCTTTATCTTCCTACATTTGGAACCTCCAGTCTCTCTTTTCAAAGTAATTACTAGAAACATAGTTTGAATGATGACTCTATAATCATAGAAAATGGAAGGATAAGAAATGTACTTGAAGATACTAAGATTATTAAAAGAGTTATCTATTTGCAACAGACTACTTGTCATTAGTCGGCCATTTTTTTATAATGTTTTCCTTGTTTTTAATATTTTATTGTTTTATCTTGGTTTGACATTTTGAAAATTCGCTTCTAAGCTTTCTTGCCAAAAGTGAGATAAAAAAAATGAATACCACTCGTATGTCTGTGCTTTATGTATGGAGCTAGAGCTTATCTTAGCATACAAACCTATTTATATCTACATGAAACGTAGTACATACCATGTAGATTCTATTAATTGATCATCTTTTCTTTTTGTTTTGTTTGTTTTATTTGAGAATTCATGATATAAAACATCATCATTAGGGTTATATAATGTCATTATTATTGCGTGTTATGGCCAGAGAGGGGCAATAAAAGAAATTAACAAAATACAATAATGCCTATTAAAATATATGCCAGGTCAAATAAATATTTGGGCCAAAACATTATATAGATAAAAAGTAGTTAAACAAACAACTTCATTAACAGACGCTTATAGTGAAAAGACTTGTCATGGTGGCCCTGTTTTCTCCACAAGTAGCCTGGTTATTCAGAAAAGCTGAAAGAGAAAGATTGTCCAGTAGAGTAATCTGTAACATGATAAGTCTTCAACAGACCAGAAACACACACACACACACCCTCGGTCTCTCCACTTCACTAGCGGCTTTTTCAGAACTATTAGAGCTTCTGAAAGCCTTTTTTGTCCGTGACAGCCTTGTATTTCTAACTTCTGATACCTCCTAAAATATCTAGTTGATGTACCACTTAGGTCAATTGGTTCTTGAGAAATAAATGACAGTAAGAAAACACCAAAGAGTAAAAAATAAAAGCATACATTGTTCGTATATCACATACAGTACACAATGAGTAGGCTCATTCAGGGTTACGGTGCTCGCCAGGCAACCCCAGATTCACTCACGTTTTAGAACGAGCTTTGTGCAATCAAATTAAACAACCTTACGTGAGTACATCAATTGCTGTGTTTTATACAGTAAATCATAAAAAAACACAGACCTAAAGAGATTTAGTAAATAAGTAAAAAAAATCCAAAGAAATACTGTGTTGCAAGTGGGAGGAATTGTCTGTCTGTGTATGTGTGTCTGATGTAATGTGTGGCCCCTGGCCCCAGCAGCTGTGCCAAAGCAGATGTTTGCCAGTGTAATTACCACAACCTCGTAGAGAGGAAG
Organism: Myoxocephalus aenaeus; assembly: GCA_038501785.1. Lineage (NCBI taxonomy): Eukaryota > Metazoa > Chordata > Actinopteri > Perciformes > Cottidae > Myoxocephalus > Myoxocephalus aenaeus. Next base: position 2,001,802 of record JBAMJR010000116.1, read on the forward strand.
AGAACAATATGGACAGAGAATGAAAGAAAAACGTAGATGGAGAAGACGATGATAAAGAGACCATTCCAGATCCTTAAGACAGTTAAACGCAAACCTGATGGCACTTCTACGGTAGATTGAGTTTCATGCATAAAAGCATGTAAACATACATGCTACATGTGGCTCTAATATTGACCGACTATGACGTGTTTATCAGGGCAGCTGTCTCTCATACCACCATCAGAATCCCTAAACACTTCGAGAATTGTTACCTGCAAAACAAGGTGTGTCCACTCCTCCAGTGTAAGCCTCCCCTCTGTTCTGAAGCTGGCGGTCAGAGGAGTCCGACTGCTGGACCGACCATACCGCAGTGTGACCATCTGCTCGGACACTGTCACAGAAAAAATCAACCGCTGCCCTGAGCTCTTCTCCAGCAGCATCCTGAGGGAAACAGAAACACGCATATCGAAACACAATTATTTCAGCAGCAGATCTAGAGTCAAGACAGTCCATCTGAATATCTTGCAGTGGTAAGTTGTTATGACTTAACTCAGAAGTAAGGAAAAAGGAAGAGTGGACTCAAGTGCCACTACGCACACTCCTACACACAGTCTCTCCTTCTGACATTTACACATAGAATATCAATATTTTACATGACTGCTAGGTTTGAGCTGCTACACTGGGTGCAGACACACACACCCTCCTCGTGTCATATTAACCACCATCACTGACATTTTATGGGAAATCATGACTTTTATGAACCCAGAGCCACATACCCTATAAATCACAGATAGATGTATGCATGAGAAAGAGACCATATGTATGTATGCATGTGAGCGGGTGTGTGCTTGTGGGGAGAGACAAAAAGATAGATAGACAAGCAGAGATAATAAGTGCAGGTTGGTTACTTTCAAAAACTAAAGGGCTGGTTTACTGGACTGAAAATGCTTCTTTTGTCTAAAGGATGCTTTAACTTTTGATATATATATATATATATGAAAAAAAATCCTGAATCAACTAAAAATTATTGTTATTATTTGATTTAGAAAATGTCAGAAAATTGTGACAAATCCCCATCATAAAGCCCAAGTTAAAACATTTAAAGTAATTGTTTTGGTCAAAACCCTGAATGACATTGAGTTTGAAAAAACAGCAAATACACATACAGTTTTTGAGAAACTGTAAACTTTTGGCAGCCTGCTTTCTTAATCAATAGTAAAAATTGTTGGTGATGCATACTTTTCTGTTGGCGTATCGGTTTTAACAAAAATGTATTCAATACGTTGCTAGGGAAAGGTAAGTTGATGGTTAGGGAAAAATAAGTTGTCAAAATACTTCAAGCAAGGAAAAGTACAGTGTGCGTGACCAAACAAAAAATAAATATCCATTCAAAATTAGAATCTTCAAACAATATAGACATAACTTCATAACCAGTTTCTGGAAGGGAAGCCACGGTATAGTAAAAACTATAATTTGTAAGAACAGGTGGCTGTCTCTGTTCATTGTTCAGATGAGGGGAGGGATGTGATCACAAAGAGAGGGAGACACAAAGAGAGGGGTGTGGAGAGATGGACAGAGGTGAGGATAGAGACCTCCTTTCATCTGGCTTCTTTGATGGCAGCCATGATCGTCTCTACAACAAAAGACTGATGGCCAACGACAGTAACAGAAAGACGGAGAGGGAAAGTGAGAGAGGGGGAGATATTACTTCCATTCAGATGCATTCAGCCTTACAGGTGTCATGTTCGGAAAACCAAGACAACAAGACTTGTCTGTCATCTAAAACCCCGGACAGACAACTTCACAAACAAAATCACAGCAGGAAATTTAAAGGACTGATTTGATCTTTGAAACTGAACATCCAGTGAGTTACTAGATACACATAAACCTAGCGTTGCTCTGGATCTTTCTTCAGAATCAAGACCTGTCACCACTGCAAAGTTATCAGTCATGTTTATCTTGACAGCACATTGTGGAATATGTGAATGTAGACAGACTTTATCTAATAGAACCTAAACAAAGCCATAACAGATGTTTGTTTAATCCACATTGCCTTTTTTTGTTTGTCCAAATGGAGCCTACAATTTCTTATCATATTAAAAGTAGTAATGTAGTAAAATTATGCTGTGAAATATGACTAAACTATCTTTTAATATGATCAGATATGGTTGGCTGGAGTTTTTAAATAAAAGAAAACAGGGGGTGAAGAAGAAGAGCTTACTAGACCTCCGTTTGAGGCTCGCTGCTACGAGCATCACACACCCTAATCTCCGACCAAAATGTCAGCAATCAAGTTGCATTGTGGGTAATTTAGGCCCACCATTTTGACAAGGAAGAACAATGTGTGGAATAAAAAAAGATAGCATCTCTGGTTCTGCTAAATACTGTATATTTTGAGCCTTGTATTTCCAAAGAGTCCATCAAGCTTCGGCTTGTCACAATAATACATTTTGTGGGACAACATATTGTCCCAAATATAATTGCGTTAAATGATGCCATTGTCGTTTTAAGACAACTTTTTGCCACTGATATGATGATATAATAGCATAATAATGCCAGTACATTCTTTCAAGAACTTTTCATTCTTAAGAATATTTAGACATTGGAATTGGAAGGTGAAGAAAATATTAAAATATTTCATATAAATAAAATATTTATGAAATAAAACCAAACAACCAAAACAATAAATAAAAAGGACTTCAACCTGTTAACAAAAATGTGCTATTTCTGCACAATGCTCAATGTTTATTTTGGCTTAAATGCTGGTGACATTCTTATGTAAACACAATGGCAATATTGAGGTTAGCAAAAATGATTGCGGCCAGGAACATATATCTTACAATATTCAACAACTTAATTACTGTGACAAGCCTAATCGTGAGTCAAACAATGTTATAGGAGACAAACGGTAAAATCGGTGAACTCTTTTGCTAGCTACATTTGACTAACAAATAGAAAATAAGACATCATGCATTTTTTACTTATTTTTACTTTCATGACAAAGCATCCCGTGTTGTCCGAGCAATCTACTTTCACTGTTGCTGTAGGGGGAGATGGGGTTGCCAAGAAAAGCCAACTGATCTCTTTATATGTGTGCTTGTGCTTTGTGTGTGTGTGTGTGTGTGTGTGTGTGTGTGTGTGTGTGTGTGTGTGTGTGTGTGTGTGTGTGACTGCAAACTGATCTGAGTGTGTGTAACTCTGCACCATCCCAGCCCTGCCCGCAACATACCAGCACACTCTCATCCCCTCTCTCACACACAACATGTCTAAGTGGGACATGACAGACAGTTGTTAGCCAGCGTTTCCTGATAGTGATACTGACCTGACGAGACCTGATTGCTTCTTGTTATTAGATCAATATCGCAGGGCTTTCACTTCAATGCACTGTCAATGTATGAAAATCATATCAAATATGATATCAGAACAGACATTTGACTATACATTACAGCAGCACTGCGTTTCCAGCAGGGAGCTGGATCAGTAGCACAGGATGGTGTTGGACTAAGGTAAATAGTAAGGTAAATCAGTAATTGTGACTCATTATTATTGCACACATGCTATTCTTTCCCATTTCTCTTTCTGTTTCTTTCCACCTAGGTTCCAAATATTTAAATATAAAGTATATCCTCATAATGCCAATAACAAATAGAATAACCTTATCTGTATCACTGCAATTTTTCATTTTACTTTTATTTCCCAAAAAAGTAGAATTTTGACCAGAATTTTGACTTAGCAATGAGAGCTGTCAATTTGACCTCTTCCTGTAAATTAAGTATTAACAAAGCTTGCTTAATGTAACACAATGTTATTATTGCTCTTTATAGCTGTGCCAAATGAAACTGTAAGGTCTAATGTGTCTTTGGGGATTATCTATTTCACTTAGATTAGCATCTATCCATAAATTATACACTTATCTATGGCTAATAACACATTTTTAAAGCATTTCTAGCTGTGTATTTTTTATGGCTGCACCGAATAGTTCAAAGCTGTTCTCATAACGTTGATAATCAAATTATAAATCAACATTCGAATGCTGCACATCTTTTTTTTGCATGTGAATTCATTCCTGGTAATTCTGCAAAATTGTCAACTAACCAGGGTATTAATTCTGCAGTGACACACTACACAATCACTCATATCCTTTGCTCTCATGATTCAAGGGGCTCAGCCTCTCCACACACATGTCAAAATGTATAAAAAAAAATTATGTAATCATTAAAAGTATATGATTTTTATCTAATTAAATATTCTACCTGTTAAACCTTTCAAAAACACCTTTCACTGCAGTCAAAAATAGACAAATTTATTGAATTCGCTAAATCACTAAATACAAATTGAGGATTTGTTTAAAGGTGATGACATAAAAGATGACGACAAATAGTCAAAGCTTCATTTAAAAAATGTCTAAAGAATGTTTGGCATTTGGTACAGCCCTTGTTGTGTTTATGATTATGCACATGCTGTGATAAGTAAAGTCAGAATACATGGAGAACATTTACTCTTATCTAAATCTGACTTTTCAACTTGAATTGTCAAACACACACAGGGAACACTTGCCAACTGGCTACTATATACAGCTGTTACATATTTGGCCTTTGCTGCTTTGCATGGAGTTAACTTGACTGCCGAGGCTAGCTAAGATCCATCCAGCCATGAATTATAAAAATATTTTGTAAAGCACAGTATACTGTGTGTGCTGTAAGGGGTGGCATTGGTAGTCACAGTATCTCCACCTATGAAACAGAAAAAATATTCTCATTTCATAGGAATAACAAAAATTCCAAAAACTCACATTTCTCCAGGAGAGCTTGGTTTGATCCACAATGCCAGAGTGAGGGAACCCAACGATCCTAGAGCCTGTGAGGGGGGAGAGACCAGACATCCATCCTGGATTAGCCGAAAGAGCACACTACTGGATCCATCAGAAACCCCCTCTGAACTGGTAGTGGTTCTGCTCTCCGTCTGAGTCCCAGGACGAGTGTCATTACTGTCTTCATTTATACAGGTACCCCTGGAGGAATAAAGTGTAAATGTGTTAATATTTTCACTCATAATTACCTATTTTCTGTTTGCATAAATGGAAAGATCAGAGGTCATCTAAAATACCTTCATCGCACTAGCAATAATTAAATCTACCTACCTGTATGCAGGCAGTAGCAGTGGGGCATAGGGAGGTGTGGAGTATCTATAGGGACACTCCTGGACACAGAAGGCCTGATAACATGTTGTCAGCTCAGTCTGAGAGGACGGCGACTGACAGTAGCTGCTCCGCTCTGGGACCCCACAGGTGGATCGAGAAGGGGAGGTGGACACGGGTTTGAAGGCAGCAATGTTCTCCATTCTTGGGAAATGTCCCTAAGAATGAAGACAGTTAAATAATTAGCATAATTACATTCAATCTGGGTCTCTTGACATTTTCATATATACATATTTGTGGAGGCAGTAACCAAAGAACTAAAATGCCACAAATGGAGAATTCAAGGAGCTTTAAAATAAAACAGCCTATCGGTTGTAGAAGAGGGTCATGATATAGCATAACCCATTTTGCTGGCAAATCTCTTACCATCACATGTACTGTATGTATAAAGTAAGTTTAATATATATTAGGACAGGTATTTTGAAAAGTAAATATCAATACATTAATGATCAATTGTATTTAGCTGCTTCAGACTCAGGTCCTGTTATTGTGCATACTGTCACACTGTCATAACTTACTCACATACTTGAATAGAACACAGCTAGCGTTAATGTAATTAGTAACACCTGGGCTTTTCCTATAATATGAGAGGTCAAAATATCTGCTTTGACAAAAGCCTATTTTATAGTAATTAAATAACTCATATACAATACATTGTCTGCTATTCTCCAGTTTGTGGTTCACAAATTACAATTAGCTCTTGAAAGCCACTCTTACCTGTGATGAAGCAGGTGTTGGATACAGGCTGAAGAGGAGGAGAGTGAACCAGATGAAGAGATGATGCCACTTCATCCTTTTCATCATGTTTTTCCCTCTTCCAGTAATGCGTTTCAGGTAAAATGGCCAGGGAGAAACAGGCCAAATCTTCCTTTCTCTCATCCTTTTTTCCCTTTGCTTGTTTTCGCCTTCTGTTTCTGTAGCTGACAGAATCCCAGAAATCCCACACACATCTGCCGTGTTCTTGTCTTTTCCTTTTGCGCATTTTCCCCCATTTTTTAGATATGTTTTAATGCCCTTGTTGCATTTGGTCCTTAAGTCGCACAGCTCCTCTCTCTCTCCTCTCTCCATCTTCTCCCTGCTGACTCCTCTACCCCATTTTTGTCTCTGCGTTTCTGCCTTCTCTTCTTTCGCTCCTCCCTCGTTGCCTCCATGTTCCAACCATCTCTGGCCTTTGACCCTACAAGATTTGAGAATCGGGTTCTCTGAGGGGTCCAGCTGGGTGCTAGGTTCTAAAATCTTGGACGGCGGTTCTGCAACATTCCCAGGTAATGAAGGAACCTGGATGTCTTTTGGAAGCCTTCCAACAGCACCTAAATAAGTGATGACTGTCATGGTTTCATGGTTCCAGGGTTCCAGGGACATTTTTTTACAGGCCAGTACCCACCCCTAGGGTGAGGCTACGAAGCTTAGCTCTCTGTTACACTGTCTCAGTCCCTCGCACACACACCCACACACAAACCACAACCAAAGCCTTCACATGATAGGTAGGATTTCACAATCTAGAGAGGGAATAGAGAGAAGGAGAGAAGGAAAGAGAGACGTGGTCAGACCAAAATCCAACATAAGACAAATCTGAGGAGAGTGAAATGCCATGCAGGCTATTCCCTAGCCAAAGCCTGCACTATCATGTACAGCTTGATGGAGGCACAGCTCAACTGATACTGCTACATTGCTTTCCCCTTTTTCTTCATTTTCTATTGAATTAAACATGACCTTTTCCCGCTGGCATCTGGCCTCCAGGTCCTTATCCAACTGAACGACTTTTCACATAAGTTTGTTGGAAATTGAGGCTTAGGCCAAATCTCTCTTCATTACAATACTTATCAGCTTCAATTTCGCATTTTGACACACAAAAAGAGGCCAGCAGTGCAGGTATCTCATCTCTAGTGCTGAATTATTGGACCCTCTTGCCTACGATGAGCGTTTGATAATAGGACAGCTACAACAGTGTATCTAATAACGGGTGCTATAAGCAGTGCAAATTTGTAAATCTATACAGATATTGTGACATGCTAAAATATCTAGTGACTCCTCGTGGTTACCTGTCGGTGACAACGCGATATCCCCATCACAAGTGCAGCGTCAACAAACAGGCAACTTGTTGCTCTGGCACGAGTCGAACAAAACAAGCTAACAACCTGTTTCTCCGCTCACCTGTCAGCCATACCAGACGCCGCTCCAGGAGAAAAAATAGTCCTTTCCAAACATGACGTGAGTTACTCTGTCCGTTGTTCTAGCCCACACTTTGGAAGAAAAACTGAATGACAGTACAGCTAAACTTGACAAAGCTCCTGTTTTGTTCTTCTCTGCCGTAGCTCTCTCACTCAGAGCACGCAGCACGCGGTACTAAGAAGATTACGTCGGGCTGCCATCTGGCCAGCAGCGCTCGAGGCGGCAGGATACCGGGGCGCAAAGTAACGAGGAGACGCCGTTACAGCGGCGGGAGCCAAGTAACGGAAACTTGAGAGCCCCGGGGTTTGGTGTGAGAATAAATAGCGCGACATAACCATTTGCATCTGTTACAGGATTGTACTACATATTGTCCATGACAGCGACGCATTAATATGCGATTTAAAAAGCCTAATTACCCCCTGCCTGGTAGCAGTACTTTACCCCCCACCTACGCGGGCTGCGTCTGGGTTTCAGACAAGTGGCTCTCAGAGAAGAAGAACGCTACTGCCGTCGCTAGGCAACGAAATCCGCTCCGGCCAAAGAGAGTGTGGCGAACCATTTCATAGATCAATTTCATTTACAAAATTTCAAATACAATATAAACTGACGAGAAAAACAAACATTAATTTTGTAATTCCATATGAACATTTTCCATTTAGTTGGTAAACACTGACACAGCACTGTATACAAATTAAAATGCTTTTAACACACATTCTTTGGTAAACTGGTAAAGGTTACAGGCCTTCATGTGTTTAATAATAATAATAACTTTATTTATATAGTACCTTAAAAAACAAAGTTTACAAAGTGCTCGACAGAGAAGCAAAGCATAGTCATACATAACTTAAATACCAGTAAACAAAAAAGCACCATAACATAAAGGCAATGAATACTCCACATTAAGAGAGAAAATAACCCCATATACTTCACAAAAACAGATGAAAGAAATTACACGAAAACAAGGCAAACAATAATGCATCAAAAGACAGTTAAATTTGAGAATCAAACGTATGATCAATACAACATCTGCAATAACAATTAAACATGCCCTCAGTCAATAAAATATAAATTTTCTGAAATAAGTCAATTCAGGCTCATTTGTTAGGAATATTATAAAGGAGGCTCTTTAATTTGCAAGAATGCCATAATGAGAGGCAAAGGAGCTGGCAAGGTGTCTTCCCTGTCAGCAATGTAATGGCAGTCACCAGGGGTTCCCTGCTATGTGTGCTATTAATTGGACCTTAGTAACAATTAAAGACAAATTACTAATTAAAGTAATTACGTGTCTGTGATGAAGCCTTGCATGCAAAAGTGACCAAATGATGTATGGTATAGCTGCTGTGAATGCCCTTTGATATTTGGTTGATAAAAAAACAATATTTTGAAGTGTGAATTTACTTGTGGAGTTGCCTTCTGTAAAATGTGTTGTAAAATGTCACAATGACAATTTAGTCAATTTAAATAACTGAAACAATGTAATATATACACATGTACACTGTTATAACTCTAATAAACAGTAACCAAACGATGAAGTTGATAGGAATCATTTCCTCACTTTTCTCAGTTTCCATTCTTTCCCCTTCTGGTTAAAATCTGTATCAAAGTCAAAAGTCAAAGTCAGTTTTATTGTCACTTCTTCCATTTGTGCAAACATACAGAAGACCTGAAATTTCGTTTCTCTACTGTCTGAAAATAAAGTGAGTAGTGCAACATTAAAAAAAGTAAAAAATAGACAACATATAACATATAAACATATAAACTAGACAACATATAACATCTAACCAACATATAAACATATAAACTAGACAACATATAAACATATAAACAACATATAAACTAGACAACATATAACATATAACCAACATATAAACATATAAACTAGACAACATAGCATAAACAACATATAAACATAGTGCAGAAACATAAAGTGAATAGTGCACCAGTTAAGAAAAAGTAAAATATAGACAACATATAACATATAAACAGTGCAGAAACGTATAAACATAGTGCAGAGACATATAAACATAGTGCAAAAACAAATAACATAGTGCAAAAACATATAACATATAGTGCAAAAACAAATTTGGAAACGATTTAAGTGTGCGTTAGTAGCAGCGGTCAGACAGTTTAGCAGCAGAGTCTAGATGTATTGTACTATTGCTGAATAAGAATGGTGTATAACACTGATTTGTGTGAACATGACAACAAAAGACAACTTTCACCTTCAAATATAATAATAATCTAATCATATATTTGGCCTATAGTCTTTTTTTATTGCGTTTTTCTTTTTTTTACTTCAGGTGTATAAAACAAACAATTTTAGACAAATCTCTGCCGCCCAGTTAAATGCTTTAATCCTCTAGTTTCAAAAAGCCAAACATCCACTTGCAAAATAAAAACAATCCCATCAACACACACACACATACACACAGAAGCACTAGCTCATACTTTATTTTATACTTTCACTGTGTGCTTAAGCGCTCTGCATTTAAATTGTGTAAACATTTCCACCAAAAAAGACCCTCTCTTATATTTTTCCCTGCCGACAAGTTTTTACGTTATCATACTAATCGCGTTTGAACAGCTGCAATTTGCTTTGGTTGAACAAAGGCATTCTAACTAGGTTTTAATTAAGTGTTCCTAATGACCTTAAGGAGATTAGAGGTTCGCCTTCTAATCAATACCAGGCAGAGAGGAGCAAAGGGAGGGGAGAGGAGGAGAGGGGAGGTGGCTAGGGGCTAGGGGCTAGGATAGAGGTAGGGAGGAAAGGTTTGGAGAAATGGAAAAATATGGAGAAAGCAAAAGAGAGCAGAAGTGGCGAGTGGAGGAAGAACACTATGTGAGCTTGATCAGAAATATATGTAAAACAAGGGCATAACCTTATCTATACATCTGAAAAATTAAAAATGTAGTCGAGATTGCAGACTTGTGAGATACCTGGCTTTCTTCAGTCGCTAACAAATGTTCTCTATGCCTAAAAACATCAAAATCAAAAATCTAAAACTTTCTAGTGACAGTGAAGTATCTCTACACAAGCAAACATTCACATACATAATGTGATCATTTCCCCCTGAAGAGTAAGGAACCCTCTCTTTTTGCATCCCGTGTCATATATTCCTTGTTGTACTTCTTTCTTTTACTCTGAGAGGGTGAACATGACATCATTGTGTCAGATAGGCTAGGATTATCAAGAGCTTTGTTAGCCAGTAAGAGTTTTTCTTGTCCTCTTCTCATAAGACATTTGCATAGATTTGCACAGAGAGTGTCCACATGACAGAGAATCTAGTCATACATTGATTGTACTAATTTATTCAGCCAGGCACATTCAATTCCAGAGATTGAAGTGCTATCACACAAACAGGATTAAAACGGGATGACGATCGCACAATTAATATTGTCTCATTTTCTAAATTACTTATGTATGACTTATATTTGGCTAAATTGTGTTTGCTGGTCTAATAACATTAAGGGTAATATGGTAAATGTGGGCTGTAAATGTATCGTCTCTCTGAGTCTCCAGAGCAGCATGAATATGTATGGAGACATCCTTGGCCTTGCTGCTGATTAGGAAAAGTGGAATAAATTGATGGTCGCGCTGTGTGTTTTATTTTTTATTAAAATACAATATTAGGCACACACACACACACACACACACACACACACACACACACACACACACAAACATGTATTTTAGGCCTGCTGCATTCAAAAGCAATTTTATCTCCTGAATAATTGCAGTGAGTGCAAGGTCATCATTTGGCTGCCATTGATTTCAGATTTTCTTTCAGTGTTTGCGTGCACGTGTCTGTGTGTATACTTAGCATGTATACAAATGTGTGTGAATGTATAGATTTAAAGAACCTGACAATGTCGGGCCATCAGTGAGCTTCTCAAGTTTTTGTCCTTGTTGGTGCGCGTGACACAAACAAAATGGAACACAAAACATTTCTCCAGAGTACTTAGTGGTCAAAACCTTTAAAGTCAACAACATCTACATTCTAGTAGTTTTTATAAATGGTTAAATTCTCAGCAGATTCCTTCACAGTCAGATATTTATTAGGCCGTTGAAAAGGTAGACGAGGTTCCCTCAGAAAAGGGAAACAAAACATGTGTTTGGGTTGTCACTGCTCATAGGCCCATGATACTGATCACAAGATCAACAGCAAGACGGAAAGCTGAAGCTACTTTAGCAGCACTGTGACTTCCCTCCAGACTTTTTTTTTCAGAGACACTATAAGAAGGGATGAAATTGGAATAGGCAACATTTTTCATGGATGTCTTTGTAATTCAATTTACAGTACAGTAGCTTGCACCAAATATGCATGTGTACCTGAAATCTCAGAAACACCACAGCAACATGCTTAGTTGGCAACCTTGCTGGTCTGACTGAAAATGAACTCTGCTGTGCTCATGTAAGGTTTATTTAGGCTATCTCTTCCATTTTCCTCTGCCACATGCGTCATCCTGCTGTCTAAACTCTATTTTGGTCACTTCTGTCCTCCACTTATACACCTCTCCCACACATCCCTCTCTCCACAGGCACCACTCATTCTTTCCTCCATTCACTTTATTCCCTTCTCCCCTCCCCATGCCCTCAATCCCTCTTACCGTCCTCCATCACTGCTCTTCTCTAAATGTCCTCCCCTTTCTTGTCCTTGTTTTATGCAGCATTTTCTATAAATATATTGTATGTATATATATATATATATATATATATATATATATATATATATATATATATATATGTGTGTGTGTGTGTGTGTGTATATTAATCCACGTTCATCATATATACTCCTTTGCGCTAAATGAAAGGCACCAGAAACTAGGTATAAAAACAATTTGGCTTTTCAGATTTTATACCCTTAAGTCACAAGGTCCCATATGTGTGTGTGTGTGTGTGTGTGTGTGTGTGTGTGTGTGTGTGTGTGTGTGTGTGTGTGTGTGTGTGTGTGTGTGTATGTGTGTGTGTGTGTGTGTGTGTGTGTGTGTGTGTGTGTGTGTGTGTGTGTGTGTGTGTGTGTGTGTGTGTTCTGCCCCCTATTGGGGTTGAGGCCAGTGACACCCTCAGGGCTGTGCTGTCCAATCCCCTCCATGCTGCGTTTCTATAGGATTGAATTAACCTCCTGCCTCTCTTGACAATGCACATACACATAATCATCTAGTCTCACAAACACACTATGTCTATGTCACCTTTCTCCTGTCAAGGCTATATTATTAGCTAGGGGCATTTCTGCAACTATTATCACTTAGATTCACCCTTTGGAATCAGCCATATGCACAGCATTGTATTATTTATTTAAGTATATATTTTTTTTCTTAAAAAGGATGATGTACAAATTGCACATAACTGGCTGCATAGGCAAAACAATATGTTACGGAATGAAACGTTGAAAGTTTTTCTCACTGTAAAACTTTCTACTGCATTGATTGTCCATGAGAGGCAGAGATACAGAGATTGCACAACACATTTGAAAATAAACCTACAGATAAGCCGCTGTCTTGCAGTGAACACTTTGCCATCAGCAATTCTGCTTCACTTTAAAGCTGAATCGTGGGATTTTACTACTTTGTGCTGGAAAGAAATATAAAAATGTCACTTGAAGTCATGTTCCCACTTACAGTGAGTCAAGTAGGTTTTCCTCAAATGTCAGTTTCTGTGTGGCTTATCAGACAGTCATCATAAATAAAATCTGTTATATTTCATGTGTTTCGCTAAACTTCTGACTGTAAAAAAAAAACACACTGGCACTGAAACAGTTTGAACATTAAATACAAACAGATGTGCAATGGGATTATAGCTGTGTGATTGTGGTGTTATACTATATTGTGTGTCACTGTTATACCGGTATTAATGTAGTTTGTTACTATACGTGTTTTAATAAAAAACAAATTCTGTATTCACAATTAAAATTAAGTAATATTCCTAAACAATTGTTTTTTCAGAACTTCATTTCAGAACATTCTCTTATGTCTTGACTCACTATAAACAGAGATGAGCAAGTGAAATTGTTTGTGCTTTGAATACTGATATATGTGTTATTAACGTATCGGTCCTGATAAGCTCTAATTGGTTTTCTGAGGAAAAGTGGCCACTGCATATCAAAGCTTCCAGCTATATATTGGCCACTAGTGGGTGATTTTAAGTGCCACTAATTCACTGGCCAGTGACACATCAGACTATTTATTAAAGTACACTAACTTAATGAATGGCCCATAGAATGGAGAGTTAAAACATTTACTGTCCTAAGAGAGAGATAGAGAGCAATAGTCACAGAAAGAGGACGGGAAGGGGGAAAGAGAGAGAGGGAAAGAGAGAGGAGAGAGTGAGAATAAATGGCCCATCGTATAGAGTTAAGACGTTAAAAGTGCAAATAGACAGCTGACCCTCTTATAGCTTGCACATGTAGTGCAGCCACGCACAGCCACCTAAGCCACTTTACACCCTACAAGATGAAGGGATGGGCGGCAAAATGGGGAAAGAGAGAGGAAAGGATGGAGAATTGGATGACACAGGAGAATGGTATGTTGGAGAAATGGAAAGAAGCAAGAGATAGAAGTGAAGCAAGAGAACACATGTGATTTATAGTTATAGAGAATATGATTTTTTTTTAAAGTGACTGACAAAAAGAATGACGGAAAGATCAAAGAATGAATTAGAAAGAGACAACGTGTAAAAGAGGGAAAGAACATAGAACACGTAAATCACCGAAGGTTTGCACAAACGAGGGGCTATAAATTACAAGCAGAGTGGACCGTTAGTTAGCATGTAAGCTAAGTAGGCCATGTGTGATTTGATGGAGAGAGGGTCATTGGAAAGCACGGGACAAGGAGAGAAGAAAGGAGAGACAAAGAAAAACAAGAAGAGTGACGTGGAAGAGAGGAAGGTTATACTCTTCATTTCCTCTTGCCTAACTATTCCTGTTGTTGGATTATTCGCTGCTTTAACAAAGCAGAATAATGTATAGCAGAAAAAGACAAGAAGGTGATTCATATGAAAGTCAGAGGGATTTGGACTCAACAATGATGACGCAGTGGTTTATCAATTTTACATTAAAAAAAAGTACACTCCAATATATATATATACAATTAAAACCTGGTGTATATATATATATATATATATATATATATATTTATATATATATATATATATATATATATATATATATATATATATATATATATATACACCAGGTTTTAATTGTGTTTTTCTCCACCTGTGCCCATATTTGTGTGTGTGTGTGAGTGTGTGGGTGTGTGTGTATCAGGGGAGCTATATGCTGTGAAAGGCCATTACCACCGTGAGTCCATGTCACTAGGCCTGTGAAACCCAAGGGAACCCACTGATACAAGGGGATATGGGGATAACTCTCTCTCTCTCTCTCTCTCTCTCTCTCTCTCTCACACACACACACACACACACACACACACACACACACACACACACACACACACACACACACACACAAAGGCATATCAAAATGTACACATACAAATTGTGCTTACATATGGCCACATGTGGACCCCTCAAGATTGTAAATTTATAAATCTTACATGCCAAAATGAACACACAACAACCCACTCAGATATATATATATATATATATATATATATATATATATATATATATATATATATACACACAAGGGGGGTAAAATAGCAGCAACACAGGCCTAGAAACACCACCAGTGTGAAGCTGCCACACATTAGCACTTTATAGGTCACAGCCCCCAAAACAGATATGGTTACCCTTGGAGACTTATCCTGTTTGGCACAATATTAAGACAGGAATCACATCCAGACTTTCTCACAAACCCAATATGAACCACTCCAGTATGAAATCAGACTCCAGTATGAGGTCTGAATGAAGCAGCCCATTTGTGTAACTGTGTTACAAAAAAAGAAGAAGACAGATTTCTGAATAAAACTGCAAGAACTTCTACCAGGACTACAAAGGAGCTGCATTGCAACAACAACACAAATGTTACATGTATTGAATTGTATTACCCGTTGCCAACAGACCATAATCATTGCTCTAGGTTTTTTTTTCAAAGTTCAGATATGGTCAAATCTTCAGTAGCAGACTGGATGTGACAAAGACTTCTCTTCAAGTGTGTTATCCTCAAATTCTAGCTTTTCTCTGAGTTCTTGAATTCAATCTCCTCAAAATGTATGTTGTTCAGCATAGTGATTATTTTGAAGAAGAAAATGTATGTGTTCTAACAAAACTCTCTTATTTATTGTGACCACTCTTGGTCTTTAGAGAAGTTCAACGTATCTTGATCAACAATTAATGACAAATGTAAATGAGATCAAACACAGCAGGAAACCATTATCGGTGTGAGAGAACAACATTGCAAAATGAATAGAACCACCATTACACAATACAAGGAACTGCATACAAGTGATTGTTAATCTCTTCCCAGCAGGGTATGTACATGTTCAGAGTAGATGCTGCCAAGTTTAGTAAATTGGATCGAATTCACAACTGCTAGTAGCATGTTGATCGGTCTGTGAAATGACATGATGTAAAAAGGTATCGTTTCCATTAGAAGTACTAGTTGAGTTTGAATGGGGCTCACGGCTCATTGCTCATCATGTCCACAACCCAGCATAATTACCAGCACTGCTGTTAAAGGCTTTACGTTCTGTACTCACCAGTTGAATTTAAGTCAAATTCCAGAAATGGAAGTTTTTTGTTGCGTGAAGTGATTTCCACCCACACACAGTAGCTTAAATTGATTAATGTGACCACAAATGCTGTCTCATCAGAACTGAAATCTCCATCAAATCGTGTCCATCAAACCTCCCTTGTTAATGAATTGTCTTTGAAAGTGTGCATCATTTATAGTAAATGAATGTCATGGAGTTATTTGAATCGAAAATGAATTGATGCTTTGGATTTCGGATTCATTAAGTTGTGGAAATATC
Source organism: Myoxocephalus aenaeus (assembly GCA_038501785.1). Taxonomy (NCBI): domain Eukaryota; kingdom Metazoa; phylum Chordata; class Actinopteri; order Perciformes; family Cottidae; genus Myoxocephalus; species Myoxocephalus aenaeus. Next base: position 2,018,078 of record JBAMJR010000116.1, read on the forward strand.
GGTAACACTCAACACTTCAATAGCTGCAAGGCAACGTCTACAACTGTCCAGACTAATGGTTCCATTAGGTGTTATGGGAAGCTATAACTGTGCGTCATTGGCATAACAGTGAAACTTTATGCATGTAAATGGAGAATGAAATGGGGCCGAAAAATTAACCCTGTGGGACCCCCAAAATAAAGGCTGTATGGATGAGATGCCTATGGTGACTAAAATGACTGTATCGGACCACTGAGTTTTAAACCACGGAAAAACACAGCTCATCACAATTATTAACAGTGACAGATCAATGTTGTATCCTCTTTTTAGTGCAAAGAGCTGCGTAATTCATTAGTCAGTTATGCTGAGTAGACTAGAATAGACTTGTGCTGATTTATATATTCCTGTATACAAAATAAATTCAACCAATTTGAATAGTAAGTAGAGCAATTGAAAAAAATAGTTAAAAAAATACTATATATACATACAGTATAGTAGGATGTGATTATGAGAGAAAAGAGAAGACAGCAGAGGAACAAGATAAAGGGATGAATGATGCTCAAAGAGAGACAGAGATAGAATGAGAGATGTAGATGAAGACAGAAGGTGGAGGAGGAGAAGAGAGGAGTTAAGTTGGCCATTAGCGATGCGGCGTGTGGAGCCCACTCTTACATGCGTTCCACAAGGTTAACGATAAGAGCCCCTCAGCAGCTGAAATGCTCAAGTAGCTTTTATCGTATCATAATAATGAATCAAAGATAAAATAAAATAAATGAACTCCAAAAGGCGAGCAAGTAAAATAAAACGTATGTGCAAAGAGCCGGGTGAGCAGTCAGCAACCCAAATAGAAAAGAGAGTGAGAAATTGCAGAAAGATAAAAAAAAGGAATAAAAATCTTGCTCTCTTTCCGGTAATATCTTCTTATGTCATCTGGTTGAAAAATATTTGCCTGCGGGTCAGGGCTCCCCCTGTTAGAAAAAGGCTTCTTCACGGCTCTCTGCTACATTAAATATCTGGCCTCTGCGTCCCATTTACTGCTGCTAGCTATTAGAGGAGAGAGGGAGGGAGAGAGAGATGAGAGAGAGAGAGAGAGAGAGAGAGACAAAGGGAAGTATGCAAGGTTGACAAAGCAAGAAAGAATAAAGTTTAAAAAAGGGGAACTGAAAGAAAATATAAACAGGAGGTAAAAATAGTAAAGGATTGTAAAACAATGATTTAAAACAACAGTTAATAAAGATACATAAAGTGACAAATGGAGTTTGAAAAGCTTCTATTGATTGGTTTTCTAGTCATGTTTGTTGCTTTTGTAAAAACTCTTCTATTTAATGTTGTACATCAGTGTGTGTGTGTGAGAGTGTAGTGCCCTTGGCAAAATAATTCAGAATGGACAGTAGTTAGCCACCCACCGGAGCAAGCTGTTACCGCTTCCTTTTTCCTCCTCTCCCCATCATCCCCCTCTCTTCTCCTCCCTTTCACTCTTTGCTCTCAATCCTCACTGTTCGCTTTCATTTTACTTCACATTAAAGGATGGAAACACAAATATTATGACAGTAGCACAGAGATCACCTTTAAGTCCATGTTTGAATGCACTTAACTAATGGATACATTTGCATTTCGAAAATATATGATAAACATGCTCTCCTACCTTGATAACCGCAGTTGTTTTGTCCTTCGATTGGTCGCTAAACATGCATTATAAAGCACTTGAACTTGTTTAAAAAATTTAGAGATGTGTATGGTGTATTTCATGTTCCCATTGATAGGGTCACTGGGGTTAGAGAGTCTCCGTTTGCTACTGTGCTCCTCACCTTGTATGGACTGTCCCAACTGCTATTAATCACGCTCAATGTTTTTGTCCTTATGTCCTGTTAGATTGTTTGAACAAAGTCAACTCTCACTCTGACGGGTGTGCTTCAGGTGGAACTAAGTCAATGTATGCCACAAAATGGTGTCTGGTGAAGGGGCAGCTGCGTTCAGAATCTAAAAGAATCGGAGTTAGTGGGGGCGTGTTGCTTCAGATATCAGCTAGACATGAAATACAATCTGGGAAGTCCAGTTTGAATAACAGATCTGAGCTTGATTGACTAACACAACGCCTTCCTGTATGATGCTGCAAAAGTACAGCTTCAACTTTCTTGGCGGACAAACAAAACGCCCTCTGTGTTGGCACCTCTGCTGCATTGCCGACCTGGTCTCATTCAAATAAATGGGGCCAAGTCGTTTTTTTTTTCAGGACTGTTGTCTGTCTGAACGTGGTGTAAACATAATCTTGAGAAGTACAGCACCGCTGGAAACTAGCATGCATGCTCTGTGAACTATCTCGTAAATTATGTGGTTATTGTTAACACTCTAAAGGAAATGTGTGTATAAATCAGAGACAAAAGACAGGTGTCAAAACTGGAAGCCTGGTTTTAATTGATATTGCTCTACTGTAATAATCCTGAAAGGCATAGTCTGGAGTAACACATGTAATGTTTCAACCCATAGTAGTTTAAATTACAGAATCATAGGTCTCTCTTTTTGCATTGAACAATATATACAATGTGAAATAAATACATTTACACAAATGGACATTATTGTTGGAGCACACTTGTATGATACACGTCACAAAAATATACAGGTTATCGTTTCTTTTTTTTTTCATTTACTGATGTGAAGCACATCTAAAATCTACAGACATGTTTTTAATAACACTACAGGGTCTTCTCTCATACACAACTCTTCTCCACCACGCCAGGCTTTTTTTCAATCGTTAATATCCTTTGTATCCAAATGTGTCATCGTTCTCTCCCCCTTAAATATTTTCTTCACATTTGCAAATTCAGACTGCAGGGTTAGCCACAGCACAAGTGGCAGTTACATTTGGGGAATAAATACAACTAAATGACTAAACACTGTAGAGCTGCAGATAGACACAGTTTGGCCTTAGCAGATTTCAGGGGCAGCCATAGATGGACAATCCTGCTTTATTCCCTATGCCTAAATAACTTGTCCTTCTGTTCCAGCTAAACTATTGTTACATAGAGTATTTGCAGCTAATGGATCTAAGTTCCAGATGAGGGCGATAACGTGGTGCCCGAAGTGCAACCAGATCAAACTCTTTCTATCGATGTCTTTGAAAACCCAGACAGTTCTTCTTCCAACACTCCTCATAGAAAATACCAGTTTGGTTTGTTGTCATTTATATGGTTTTAGCTTTAACCACAGGATCATTTTAACAGCTTTAACAGCATTTAGATGTATAACCCAAAACATAAACAAGTGCTTGTCTCGTCACAAAATATTGCTTTTTAACTCGGAAAAAAATGTTGTATGAAAACACCATTGTCTTGTACATTTAAATAATATCTTGGCTATGAGCAGCAAATTCATCAAAACCTCTGAAAGAATCACACAATCTCCCTCCTGATTTTAGCTGGTAGATTTATTCTCTTTTACTCGCAAAACAAAGTTGCACACAGTGAACCAATTCCCTGTTATGAAACACATATAACTACATATCAGAATTTGCAAGTTTAGAAATGTAACTTTGTTGGCTATTAATCAAATCCAACTCAGCCTTAATCACCTCAGGGAGACGTGTAACATCTTTCTTCGCCTTGAATTGTTCAGAAGTACACAGCATTGGTTTGACAACTGACGACAAATAAATAAAAAAACAGTAACAGAAGAGAAACAATAGTAAGAAAAGAGCATCTTTCCTGCATAAATCATGTGTATATTACTGTACAGTGGATGATAAGAAACACCATCTGTCTGACGACTTACAATCAAAACAGGAAATTCATCATGTCATCAGGGATTTTGCCTAATTTTTTTTATATGCACCTTAAATTATTTGTATGTTTCCTCAGATTACATGTTACTGTTTAAGACAGAGAGTCCAAGCAAGAATGTATGCTATTTGTAGCGCAGAATCTATAAATGTGTATAAAGAGGCAAAACAAGTAGAGTAACATGTTCATTAAAGGAGACTTTGAGTTTAAATCTTGAGTTCTTAATTCTGGGGCCAAAGCAGAACCGTGTCCCACAATGTAATGAGTGCATGGTGAAGAGAAACGAGAAACAGCAAATGCAAACTAAACATGTTGAGCTTTTCTTTAACATTTCCCATCAACCCACAAAAAAAAACGTCCTAAATTTCAACTGTCCGATCACTTTTTACTCTTTGTTGTAAAACAAAATATCTTCCTGGAAATGAGCTGAAAACGGGACACAACTATGGGGAAAAAGTTTTTCATCTTCATATTTTCTCTTTTGGACTGCTGAAACAGTAAAGATGATTGAGTCGAGCTGTATGGAAGGCAGTTATGTACAGCAAGTTTATCAAAAAAAGAGTCACCTACAGTTTTGAATTACTCAAATGTCCTTTTCATATCACCGTTTTTTAACCTAAAGATATACAGTATATTGTTTATTCTACAGTAAAGTTACACAAATGATCCCTTTTTTAATACTTGTATGGTGTTTCTTCATTTAGATACTAAATATTTAGTTATTTATGTATAGTTTGGTAAAGATGAATACTGTAATTTGATCTTGGTGGTCTAGTTTCTAGAAGAAGAGCCTTATTTGAGAGCCTTCATTGAGAGAGAAAGCGGTGTCCAGACCCCCAGAGGACTGATCCGACAGACAAGACAACATGGCCTCTACTCTACTCTGTGTTGTCTAAAGAAGAAGCACACAGCACAAGAACGGGAATCACCACAATAAAAAGTACACAGCAATGCCTTAGAGGACTCAAAAGAGGAGGAAATGATAAAACAAAAAGACTTTAAAACAAAAAACAGATAAAACTAAAGAAATAGGGTTTTTTCTTGATAGAAAAAAACAGCGAACATGAAACACACATCGAGGCTGAACTCAATTTTTTTTTCTTTTTTTTTTTCTCGATTTTGTTTCCAATAAAATGTCTTATGTTAGAATTATAATCTGTATAATTTACAATATACAATGTTTAAGAAGGCTGAGAAAATACCCTTTACTAATATTACTGATGTTTGATACAGAGCATGTGATGTTAGAGATCAACTATACTTAAACTGCAGCACTTCTCTGCTGTGACAAGTTGCCATTTTAGATTACACCGTCAACTACATTACACATTTTGGCATTCTTATTCGGCTTTAGAAATAACATAAACAGTGACGTAAAAAAAATCCCTCAACTGTCTTCGCCCGTTACAGCTGTGATCTGTCGGCCATGATGGAATCAATGTTTCTTCATTTGACTGTACAATGTCAGGCAGCTTCCTATAAACTCAGCTTTCCTTTTCTTCCAGCTAAAAACTATTGACTTTGACTTTAAAAAAGTATGTGTGGTTACAGGTTTGATTAATTTAGGTAGTCAAATTTACATTTCCCAAAATGCTATTTGTGAGACTTCTGGGTGTCCACTTTAAATACAGGTAATGCTGTCAATTTTAAGTTTACTTTTAACTAGTAGACACGATAAGCAAAACCGCTTGCAATTGATTCCCTTACCCAATTTACTCTTAAACCTATTATTAATTTGATCAATGCACTTTATTTATTTGGATGGCTGGTTTCCACCATTACAACACATCAACAAATACTTTAAAATGTTCAAATAAAGTCTCTAACAACAAGAAGTGGAATAGTGAGGTAACATGAAACAGCCGTTGTGGTGTTTTATATATTTTGATCATGTTTCACTCCGCACAGATCCAGATTTAGGTTATTCTGACTGTCCCCACACTCAGAAACATCTTTGAGGACAAAAACTGTGTATGACTGAACATTGGTTTTTAAACAAAGAACTGTCTTGGTTCAATCAGATTGAAAGTGACAGCAAAAAGAACCTGGTCACAAGAAAGGTGCACACATCAGAGCCGTGTGATAATTGCAAACTGAATGTTGGATCTTTTAGTTTTTATGTGACAGCAGCATTAACATCCCAGCCTCACATATCTGGTTCCTATTTGTTCCTGTCTTTCTCTCACAAAGGAAATATTGACTGTTATCTAATAGCTTATGGCAAATTACACAGAGAAAAAGAGAAGCTACAAACTCTCCTCAAATCCCCATTCTCTCTTCCAAATTTAAGACTGGCACGTTATGTTAATATTGCAGACTTAGTCCATATGCACAAAACCTTCCTTTAAAACCACTATTGCTCAGAGTTTTCTAAGATAAACGCTGATTTGTTAATACATTATTACTTGTTATATTTATATATATATATGATAATTGCTGAAAGTGGTCAAGCTGATAGAAAAAAGGAAAGACATATTGATTGATTTAGTTTTAAGAAGACAATATTAATAACAAAAACAAAGCCGTGTTATATGTCATATACAGGATGACAGTTATTTACAACCCTAATACTGGTTTCATCGTTAAGATTATTTTCAAGATATAAATAAAGAAAAAAATAAGGAGTTTGAAAGCAACAATAGTTGTTCTTCAATCAGTTTTGTCAGCACACCTTTCCTTCTGGTTTGTATTGCGTTGAGTGATTGAAGCGACCCCATCACTCCCTGAATGAACCACAGAAATAGCTCTGTGCTGACGCCAGAGATGCACTGGAAGTTGTGAATGCAACAGAGCAAGGAGGGTAGTACTGAAGGGACAGTTTTTTCGAGTTTGGGTAATGAGCACGGGCTGGACTATTCTTAATGGCACATTGACAGACTCAAATCTCTTGTGTGTGTGGAGAGCAACAAAACCGGGCCACTGAGTGGCTGAGAAGGTTTCAAACAGACGTATAAACACAAGAGGAGTGTTCGACAGAATAAATACAGAGAAAGTGGACTGAGCCTACGTCTACCAGCGGGACAAGCAGGAATCAATTCTTGACAGTAAAGATCAAGTCTTATCTTGTTCAGTAATTTTTTGACTCATGAACTCTATCGGTCAATCACACTTTAAGTGGTTTCAATATTTGGAAACATTTTCAGCCACATCAAGTGTGCAAACACTGATTCTATGGTTATACTGACAGTTGTGGGAGGCCAAGGTCTTCAACAAATAGTAAAGTTGTGGTTGAAGTAGGGGAGTCATGGGGAACCAGGAATTGCATTTAGGGAGAACCAGAAAGTGTTTACAGCAGTGGTTTCTAATCCTGGTCCTGGCTCTGCTGGTTTTCATAATAACCAGACACATTTTACATACCTGGTGGAACAGAAAACCAGCAGCACTCTGGAGGCCTAGCATTGAAAGCCACCAGTAGATCAAACCAGAAACAGCTTTGGGTTATGACAGTCCAGTTTGCTGGCATCCTCTGAATGGATGAGCTCCATTCTTTGGCAGGGCAAATCTCCTCTTCTTTTCTTTCTGTCCATCCTTCCAAATTTCAATGTACAAACGTCATTAATAGTTCTTTAGTGTTCCTTTTTTTTTCCACTCGTTTTCTTCTTGAACACTTAAAAAACTCTGTTGGGGGAAATGGGGAGGGAAAAGGGAGACACAAGTGCAGTCGTAAAGTCTCTTAGAACTAAAATTAAGAGTTTTTAGTTTCTTTTAAATGTGTCCTCATTTAAGCGCATGTCTTTTAACAACATCTTAATCGTTATTAAATGCATAAGAGTTTTGCCATCTTCAATGTTCGGCACCACTGTGGTAAATGTTGAGTGATTTTGTAATAGTTTTAAAAGGAAATATCTTCTTCCCTTGGTAATATAGGGGTCACGTCAGTCTGTGTCAGCATGTTTCCCCAAAACAAAAGGTCAAGTGAGCACCCTTTTGTCAAAGATGCTGGAGGTTCAGGGGTTCAGGTAAGAGGTTTAGGTTACTTGTTTATTCATAGGGGAGGGGGTCAGCAGAAGTACTTCAGGAACATATTTCTGTGTGTGTGCGTGTAAGAGTGTGTGAGTGTAAAAGAGCAAGAGGTCATTCAAAGTGAGATTCGGACTTGCGCCTAGCTGTCCTTCAATCTATTCTCCCGTCCTCAGACCTTGGCTTCCAGCAGCTCCAAGAAGAGTTTGTGCATTGGGACTTTGCCGTCCTGCTTGATGCTGTAGAAGTGTTGCACAGCTTTGGTGGAGGTCTGGCGGAGGAGAGGGAGGGTCATGAGCAGCTTGCCAGCCCGGCGGGGATCCTCCTGGTGCTGGGAAGCCTCGTAGTCCTGCAGGGCCTCATGGAGCACATCTTGGAGCTTCTGCACTGCATCCACATCTTCAATATGCATTGAGTCTGGAGAAGGAGGGAAGACAAAAACACCTTAACACCTTAACACCTTAAAAATATATTTGTACAATTGTACAATGAAACATATCAATAAAAGGATAATAGGGGATTATGATTTGATTTAACTTATTATTAGAACATGATAAAAAATGGCCTCTTCATCAGCCTCTTTTGCTGACTGAAAAGTTTATGTTCTGAATTTTCCAGCATCAAAGGCAGGCAGGTTTATCTTTGCAGAAAGCTCCCACAACTCAGAAACAGTATGTGTCTCTGTCAGTACCTGTGCCCCCTCTGTCTGCTGTGTGAGTGAGGTGCTAAAGATTTAATCTAAACTCCAAACAGGCTCAATGCAGTGATGCTACGGACAGGTCACAAACTCAGTATGTATTTATTTATGGTGTAGTGAAATGTGATCTTGACATAGTATATCAAAAAAGTGCAAAATACTTCTCCACATTATTTAGGAATATAAACCAACATCAGTGTTTTATTCTGCACACCGAAGAGATCTTTAAGATATTAATAATTTTAATAGTTTTAGCTTTAGTTCAAAATGCCAGTACTTTTTAGCATTGCTGTGTAATATAGATATAAACCCTACAATTTATTGTTAGAACTAAATCCAGGATTGGGGCTTTAAAATCAGGGGCTGCTCCCTTCTCTGCCTTCACAGTGTGGATCTATGGGTGTGATGAATGGACACACAGAGATGAGTGGGCGGAGAAAAAAGAGATGGACTTGTAGAACGATGGAGAGATGCAGCAGTACCGTAGAGTCTGTGAGTGTGTGTGTGTGTATAAGCATTTGGCTGCACACATCTGTAATCTCTCTTTGAGCTGGCATGTAAGGTGTGTTTTAGCATATGTGGCAGTAAAGGCTGAGAATGTCCCTCAATAGTAATGCTCCATATTGCCCCTTAGGGAGGCAAAGTCTTAATGTGAGCTGGCCTTTAGCTCGCAACCTGCGATCGATGACTCCGATCAATGGCTACATGCATGTTAAATAATAATCACAAGGCAACTATTGATAGGCCACCACACCCCAACACACACACACACACACACACACACACACACACACACACACACACACACACACACACACACACACACACACACACACACACACACACACACACACAAAGTAGATCTACAGAGGGGATGAGACCTACAGTATGAGTGCATATAGAACACTTAAAACAATCCTATGGTACTGTACTTCTTACACAAAATCATGATCACACCTGCTGAATACAAGCACACTTACACACTAGCAACCTCGGCAAAGAAAGTCTGAACTTACACAAACATGCATTTTATGGTAAGTGAACATAAAACATATGCTGTGCAGATAAAGTCAACATAAAATGGGTGAACACAGCCACACACACATTCAAGTCCATGCTAACACAAACACAATCAAATACGAAGTGTTGGATCTATAGAGTGTAATGCATATATCAGTATGCAGGACCAGACCAGTCAGTGGGTTGGATTCTACAGGGATAAATAGAACTCTATCTGTTCTCAATTTTGTTTTACTTTTCTCCCAGTTTAAATAAGAGTGGGTGGTCCAAGCGTTTTTTTTTTATTATTATTTCTTTGCCGGTTGATGATATTTTGGTCAGTGGAAAGCTTTGTTGCATTAAGGTTAATAAGGTGGATTGTTATCTTCATTTTGTAATATAAAAAGGACATAAAATATAATAAACATACAATATAAACATCTGTTTATCATATCTCTATTTTGTCAGTATATAGCAAACATTTTCATGCCTAATATTTAGCTGCCCCTTATGCAGTGTCTCTTGTTAAATAAAAACACAAAATAAACGTTGTACCGTATGGACTGCAAAGTGAAACAAACGAATAATAAACATGAATGTGCTGAATGTACAAATGTATGAGTATTACTGCCGGTCGCAATTACGTATAAAACAATTCCTGTCTCCTCGTTATTCTTGGATTTCTAATAAGTGGTTACCTGAAGTGCAGCCTATAATGACCATACGTTAAAATGAAGTTTAATGAGTTTCACATTGTTTTTGATTAATACTGTACGTTTAGTATTAACGCTGGTAGACATGGCTGCTTCCCGAGCTCTGACCCGTAGTACACTCCAAGTAAAACAGCAGACGTTAATGAGCACAAGCACATGTTAACATGAAACTCACAATGCACACACACACACACACACACACACACACACACACACACACACACACACACACACAAATGAATGCACAGACACACACACCGACACACACGTGCCTCTTGTTTCCCATGGCTAGTTTAGCTGTCTTTACATGTGGGGCACGTTTGCTAACATTTCTTAAGGCTTGGCTTCATTAATGCAGACGATTAGCATCCTGTGAATTAATTAGTGTCAGTGCCCTTCAAAATGCTAATGCTAGCATTCTGTTGTCTTGAAGAGCAGTAAGAGAGTCTGGGCAATAATGCAAAGTTCCTATTTTGGCGTCAGCTGTTTCGATTTCAATCAGTTAAAAATAACAACTATTTCTTGAGTTTTCTCAAAAGTGAGGTACGGTAAGCTTTTGATTGAGAATTATTCCCCAAATGTATGTGGATACTTTCTGTTTGCATGTGCCAAACTAGCAAAGGAATTTCAGCTTGTGTGTATGTGTGTGTGTGTGTGTGTGTGTGTGTGTGTGTGTGTGTGTGTGTGTGTGTGTGTGAGTGAGTGGGTTAGATCAGTTGATTTATCATTTATTCTATCAACATACAATTATTTGTTCACCATTTTGATAACTGATTAATCATTTTGATTCAGTTAATTATCTAGCAAAAACATTCTCTGGTTCCAGCTTGTCAAATGTGAAGTTTTGCTGCTTTCTCTGTTTTATATCTTTGCAAAAATAAAAGAGTTCCTGTTGGAAATGTTATGGACCAAAAGATTAACCAATCATTAATTAATCTGAAGTATTGACAGCATTAATTGAATACAATACGGTACACAGTGTTGTTTTGTATTGCAATAGATTTTTCAGGTGTACCTAATAAATCAGTTTTATCTTGAATATTTAGGACACTCTTTCTCTTTTGACCAGACCTGTAACCCATGCGGGGTCATTGGTTTTAGAGGCAACAAGAACTACATGTATGTAAAATCTGTCAAAGAAGTCTTCATAACCACCGTCATGATCATCAACACTGTTATCCAGCCAGCAGAACCAGCCAGCTTTCTCAACTTTCAGTCAGCAACATGTATAGACTGACAAACACACACAAATAGGCTGGGCCAAGAGATTGATTGTCACATAGCCCACAGGAAAACAACACATCAATACTTTCTGCATGTGCATGACAGTATGTGCTGAATCTGTGTGAGCAAATGTTGTTCAGAGGCTCACATTAAAGTACACAATAATAGTTTATGTTGAGTATGTCTTTATATATGCGTCAGAGAAAGAGTGATACAATTGGCATATTAGAGTTTAAGCGCGTAAGTGTATGAGCGTGTGTGTTGATGGTGGCAGAATAAGAACAAAAGGCCCCTCCCTACCCATTCAAAGCTATGCCATTGCATTCTCCCATTTAAACACATTGTATTGACAGCAACCCCCTTGTAATTAAAGAGTACTGAAGAGCTGGCCGGCTTCCAAGACAAAGTTCAAAAGACGGGTCATGGGAGGAAGAAGGCATGTGTGTGTGTAAGCGCGCGTGTGTGTGTGTGTGTGTGTGTGTGTGAGTGTGTCAGTCAGCTGTCGATGCAGCTGGACACATCAGAGAGGGGGCTTTATCGACAGACTTTGGGTTCTAATGATTTCAGCTTATTTAACAGGCATCTGAAGAGACGACTATGCTAATTGTAAAAGGGATATCGCCACTTTGTTTGGGGGTGGAAGGTGGGCTTCAGGTTGAATATGTGTGTGTGTGTGTGTGTGTGAGGTTGTACCTTTGCCATGTGTATTTATTTATGAAATAATTGTTGGCTATTAAGAGTATGACGAGACAAATTTGAGTGGCTTAACAGTGAAAGTGGGAGGTTTGACAACGGCAGAGGCTGTAAAAGAAAAAACTGTCTCTGTGTGTTATATTATGCATCATGTTTTACCGTTGTGTGTTTGTGTGTGTGTTTGTCTGTGCGTGTTTAGATGCAGAGTATTGAAATCAGTCCTTTGATGGTTCAGTTTAAATGAGTCCCATGAGACTGGAGATTCCACGGATTAACTCTTTCTCCACCAGTCACATGCAACCAAACTGAAACACACAGACAGACAAAACAAGTGAAGAATTTCTAACCTGAGTTAGCCAACGCGATGGCCTTGAGAGCGACAAATTCCTCCTTCTCTAGCTTCATCGTCTTGTATTTCTTGACCAGCTGAAGGATGGCATTGTTCAGGTCCAGAAGTCCAGCTAGCTTCGACTGGTCCTCGTCCATAATGTAGTCCTCAGCATACACCAACTAAAGAGGGACACAAAGAGGTTGCAAATGAACATTCATACATGCATCTATTTATATATTTCACAAGATCAATAAGCAAACATAAAACAAAAGATGCTGACCTTGTCTTCAAAGGACAGTGAGCGGTACACAACACGTAGGATCAAGATCTCCATCCATGCACTCTGCAGTAGACTCATCTGGTCTGCCAAAGACAGCGTAGAGAAGCCTGGGGGCGATTAAGAAAGAATTGTTAATTTTTTTGCCCCAAAACAACAAAGAGTTTAGCACTAGTCAACAGTCATGGTGAAAAAGTTAAACTCAGGCTGGAGCAAATGAAAAGGAGTGAATAAAGCTGGGTTTGAAGCTTGTGTGAGGGTCAAGATCGACTCTCCTCCCTTCCCTCCCTGCCCACACCTCATCCATCCAGTTGACCAGAGTCCTCCTCCTCCTCCTCCTCCTCCTCCTCCTCTTCCTCTCTCCCCTGTGCCCAGGGCTGTTCTCTGGGGAAAGGCAGGCCTTATCTCCCCCTGACACAACCTCCATGGATCAATGCTGGCCATCGCTGCTGCACCGCTCAAACACATACACTAATTGCTGCTATGGCCTCAAAACTCCTGCTTGCTCTGGTGTCAATCCATGTCTTACTATTTGCCTACGTCTATATCTGTCTGTCTCTCCAATCGCAATCCATGCCTGCCTTTTTATCTGTCAGTGTCTATCTACGACTGATCATCTGTGTGTCTGATTCTGGCTTCACCTTCCTTCCATCCGTCTTGATACATCTCAATCTTCATGTCCTGTCTATTTGGGTCTCTCTCTGTTTCACATTTTTTAGCTTGCAGCATTATGCCTTCACTTTCACTTTCTGTATTGAACGTCATTTTGTTTGTAATATTTTTGCTGCTTCATTTCATATCTTTCGATTACATTCTTACTGAAGCACCAGCCTCTCACTTGTTGTCTCTCCCTCTCTTTTTTCTTTCTGTCCGTCAATCTCTTTAATGGAACACCTGCCCACTCACACCTTTCCTCACAGCTGTCCTGTCCTCACACACCTGTTCATTCACACCTGCCTGTCTGCCTATGTGTGCATTTTGGTGTGTGTGCAAGCCTTCATAGGGAAGCCAAAGACAGTGGCCCATGTGAGCACACCTGTCAGACCTCACTGCAGCCCTCCAGTGTGTGTGTGTTTGTGTGTGAGTCTGAGAGGAGCATCCTGCCAGGAGAAGCAGGCAGATGAGAGGGCAGATATTTCTTCATCAACATCTGCTGCCATGTGCCTCCTCTTGAGATGGTAGGTGTGTGACAGTGTGTGTGTTGGTGTGTGTAAGTGTGCATGTGTGTTAGGGGCTCTTATCTCACAGCGTCTTGATGGGTAATGGCAGGCGTCTCATTATGTCCAGGTTGCAGGCTATTGTTGTTTGTAATGTGTTCTAATTCATTCTTCAACTGTTAACATATCCAACACACACTGACACACGAACACACGAACACACACACATCTACACAGTAGATAGAGACTGCTACCATACACACACAGTTGTACATGTGCATAGACATAAATGCATAGGAACACACTGGAAGGAATCCAAATGTGAATGATTGATACACGCACACACACACACACACACACACACACACACACACACACACACACACACACACACACACACACACACACACACACACACACACACACACACGGCACAGTGAAGGGAGCAGTACTGTTGCCAACTGGCAGTGTCTTCTTCTACTTAATGAAATCATCAGAAGGGATTATAGGTGAATTTCTTAAGGGGGTCTTCATGCACACACCCAGATGTACACACACATCTCTTTCATAGAGACAGATGTCTTGAGGGGGTCCTTAGGACTTCACCACTCATTGTGGGTAGGGGAAATAAGCGTGGGCATGGCTAAAATTACCGCACACACTTATTGAATCTGTTTAAACCCTGGGGTCAAGTGAAGAGAAGAGGACATGAGTAAGTGGTTAATATCATTTAATGGTGTCACTGATTGTGTCTTTTAATTTGTCTGTATGTGTGTGTGTGTGTGTGTGTGTGTGTGTGTGTGTGTGTGTGTGTGTGTGTGTGTGTGTGTGTGTGTGTGTGTGTGTGTGTGTGTATGTTTTCAGCGCTCTGGCATTGGGAGCACCACGCAGGGTTCAATCAATTCACACACATCCCTCTGGTGGAATTTGATCTGGGGATAGTGGAGGCACACATGGTTTAAAAATTGGGCAAACACACACACACACACACACACACACACACACACACACACACACACACACACACACACACACACACACACACACACGTGCATACACACAGTCACGCATACAGAAAACAATTGTAAATGTCATCCAAAAAGTGCCTGAATGACGAGCATTAAGTTCAGAATATGATTAGCACATACCTCATACATCAACAAACATCTCCCTAATTACACATAAAATGCACACATATGTGTACAAACACGCACACAAAGGATATACCGATAATTAAAACCCCTGTGATTAATTTATTGAGCTGAAAGTGCAGCTTTTCTTATTGAGGTACATCAATGATTTTTATCAGTATGCGGTTTGTGTGTGTGTGTGTGTGTGTTTAGGTAAGTGTGGTGTGTGAAAAGATCGTGTGTGCTTTTGTTAAAATGTGTATGCTTATATTGCATACTTAAACATAATATACATGACTGTCCTGTAAGCGTGCTGGATTGTTGTTTTGCCGGCGTGTTTGTATTCTTTGCATATGCATCCATTCTCATACATGTTTCTGTGAGTCTCTGTATGTGCGTCTCTATCTGTGTGTATTTCTGTGTGTTTGTGTATGTGCACCTCCCCGACCCCTCCCCTCCCCACAAGCCTGTCTGCGCTGTTCAGCCATCCAATGCCTCTTATCTGTCTGATTAATAGGCGGCCAGCTTCAGGACAAATTAATTAACAGATAACGCCATCTCTCCCTTCTTTGCTTCCTCCCCTCCTTCTCATGAAGCGATCGATACAGCAGAAGAAAAGAAACATCAATGGGAATTTAGTGCTGATGATGGAGAGAGAGAGGTATTGATGGAGAGAGAGAGAGCATGAGAATGAGTGAGACGAAGGAGAGAAGAAAGTAAAAGGGGGAGAGGTGTGAGACGGAGAGGTGGTGGTGGTGATGGTGCTGGGAGGGGTGGAGACCTTTCTTTCATACCTGTGATTTCACTTAACAAAGAAGGTTCCCTATTTGGCTCTAATTACATTTCCTTTCTGCCCATTGTTGATAAGGCATCTCATACTATGTGTGGGAGTACGAGTGTGTATGTGTGGGCGTTGGACAGCCTGTGTTTACTGTTGTAAAGGTGAGCTGAGCTGAATGTACAGTAATGTACAATTAAAATAAAGTTCAAGGCTTTGCCTAAATATATTAATATACACTTTAAAGAAGAGAAAATTAAGACAGGACGTGATCTGCAAGTAAAGCTTTGTTTTCCCTGGACACCATTATTGGATTTATGCTTATGGCTTTGAATTAACGCTCCATCTTCTCTCACCTCTCTACATCCCTTAGCACGTAACACTTCCTATGCTGGATTTACTAACAAGTACATCAAAACCCATTTGGTTGTATACATACTTCATTTTTTGGAGACAAGGTTGGATATTGATTTAGTTCTTACGAAACACAAGTGTGTCCATACTGATTGGGATTAGGTAAAGTGTGCATGAGGTCAAGTTAATGCCCCAGACTATGTATTTGTGAGATTTTGTTTGGGGCGTGTCCGGCAAAATATTAGGACGCTCTCTTGTATCTATGAAGGTACAGAGAGAGAGCGTGTGGTGTGTGTAGGTATGTGTGTGTGCCATACATTGGTCTGACAGAAAGAGGCTGCAGTGCAGTCATGCAAACTTAACCTCTACTGCTTGCTCTTGCGCTCTCTTTCTTTTTTCTCTTCCTTTTGCTCTATCAGACACACACATGAAGACAAACACACACACAAACACACGTCGATTCCCCAGCCACCCTGCGGCCTGTTTGTCTGCCAAATGAGTCCTGACTGCACGTTTACACCCGAGACCGCACAACAGTCTGGCACAGGCACAGGCACAGGCACACACACACACACACACACACACACACACACACACACACACACACACACACACACACACACACACACACACACACACACACACACACACACACACAGAGGATAGCCCTCCCTCACGCCCCAGTTGCTACAAAGACACACACCAACACACATATCCAGGAGGCCTATATTTGTTTTCTTGTGGTTACAGGGCAAATGGGAACCAGTGAGAACCGATTGTGATGCTTATGAGTCCATGTGCACTTGAGTGTGTGCAGTTTGTGGCATTTGAGAAGCTATTGTATGTGCATGCAAGTCTGTATGTGTTTGTACGATAGTGCCTATGGACGTCTGCAATAACTAATACACACAGAATACGCTTCTTTGAAGCGTGTGTGTATGAATGTGACAGGTGTGAAAACTGGTTGTAAAGCTGATCTGGTCCCAGTTATTAACACACGACTAGTCTTCATAATATGTCACGGTGGAGAAAAATACTTTTGCCATAAATTTGGATGGGATGTAATAACCCCTTTAAAGTGTTATAAAGGAAAGTGAAAGTAAATCATATCTGTAATATTTCACTTAGCCTGTACATTTTAGACTAAACACTAAACTGAATAATGTGTCATTCCACATGTTGTTGTGTATCTACAGACAAAAGCCAGTTTTGTAAATGAGCAAATGTTGAATTCAAAATGAATCACAAATAAGTTGAAGTGTCCCTGATGACAACATTTTTTTCTTGTATTTGCTCAATATAATTATTGCAATTGAAAGCGACAAGACAAGGATTGGAGAGTGTCCCGGTGAAAATGTGTGTGTACATTGCAAGGGTGCAGCCAGCAGAGATGCAGGTCACCTCAGTGTTGCTGGACCACATTTGATCTGAATGAGCCAACTCCCAACTTAACCCCCAGTGTGAGACTGTGGCCTGGACAGAATAGGCCTTGAGCAGTCTGTCTCGCATTTTTTTCCTGTCATTTCTGCCTTTGATGGAAACCATGTAAGCATCTGGAGAGTAATGACATGCAACAAATGTCCCGAGCTGAAATCGAATCAGGGATGTTGCGGTTTTACATAACTTACACTGGTTAACTTTTAATTTAATGGTTTAACAGGCTTTTAAGTGGTTTGGTTTCTTTTTTATGTTCTATGTTCCCTCAACCACACGTCTGAATACAAGTAGTTTACAAGATATTACAAAATACATGTGGTTGTCCATCTGCAGACTTGTAGCGGCTTAACATTCTAGGAGCACCTGCTGGCTCTGTTACCAGCGACACTGTGCTCTGTCCTATTTGATCATGGCCCCAGGACACATTTAACAGGAAACTTCTCAGTTTGTCCCAACAATTTAACAGCAAAGACTCACACATTTATCAAGAGTTATCCGTATTGAAGTTGTAAGAATACGCTTCACACATTGTCATAGAAATGTAACACAACACGGCAAAACTGAACTCACACTAAGCACAGTGAGGGAAACTGAGTGTACTGCAAGAGGGGCATCCTGTCCTACAGCTCCTCATTACAGAGATTAATAAGGATGACATGTGGTGTCCAACAATGCTACAACATGTGTCATAGACATGTAATAATCATTTACCATATCAGAAATTTTCTTCTCTGTTGTAACAGAAAAGCTTACAATAGTCACTTCTTCTTAAATGTAATGTAATGACATTGTAAACCAAACCTTCTTTCTCTCTTTAATAGAGGTGTTAAGGACGGTCACGTAAACTGATGTATGATCGTCCTGTTGCTTAATGTAGGAGAGGAGAATTGCAGATTGTCTATGTGCAGCATGTACTATACACCTATTGTGTTCTGCAGGGAACAGATTTAAGTCTTCTGGCCCACTGTGATAGAGATTGCATTAGGACACATGAAGTGTCCAACAGTTACCAGCACATCGCTGCCCTGCTTGTGTGTGTGTGGATGTTCTGTATGCACCCTGTGTTACGCGGCTCCAGTGCTCTCTCTCTCATACCACCTTCTGTATGCGTTTGTGTTTAAATTTATGTTTGTGTGCACATTGTTGCATGCTGTGTAATGCAAGTGCTCCCTTGTGATGCTTTTTGAGTGTGTGTGTGTGTGTGTGTGTGTGTGTGTGCACATTTCAAACTGTTTTGTACCATACGGCCAGACGCCGGCCCAAATGAACACGGACCCCCTGTGATGGCTTTGGCCAAGCTGAAACAACACACACAAGCTACACGCACACGACAAGCACGCTGGCAAATGATGTCACACACACACATGCACACACATCCACCAGCTGACCCAATTACACAGAGATGCGCAACGAAATGGAAACAACTCTACCCAGAGAACCAGCTAATTTAGAAGGGCTTTAAGACACACAGGGCACACACCCACGTCCGCACACACACACACACACACACACACACACACACACACACACACACACACACACACACACACACACACACACACACACACACACACACACACACACACACACACACACACGTGATCTGTTCATGAAAACATCATATTTTTAAGTGGAGTTGATATTATATGAAAGTGCCAATCAAGTTGCTCTATTAAAATAATTTCTTTGTATCAAAAGTGTGTTTGTGTTTGTGCGTGTGAAGAGCATGCACGTTTCAGCCAGATTTTTAGTACGTGTTTAGGTAAGGTTGAAATATTTTGTGAAAAAACCCCACCAACAAACAAAAGGAACAAGTAACATTACTTTTCTTTAAAAATACAAAACAATTTAAAGTCTACTTGCACTAAAACAATTGTTTTTGCTTATTGATTGACCTTCACTGTGCTGAATGATTACATTCATGTACATTTCTAGATCGCTGTTTTCACACCCATCTGTAGAAGAGAGAATGTTTCTCTGTGCTCACCTTAAAGTGAAAAATATTTAAGTTTTAATTTATACAGGACTGTTAATGAGGGAGGAATATATTATTAAGAAATTTGAACGAGGTTATTGAACCTTCAAAAAAAATTCTCTGACACAAATTATGTCCGAAGCAGATCATTTTTACATGTCTTAAAACATGTCTAGAGGGGATGTTTAAAAATCCATTGTTCCCATTGTGACATGACCAATATTTGTTGTTGGTTTTGTCTTGTTGAAGACTCGTTAAGATTAGGTTTAGGTTTGGATATGATTCATCTTAGTTTCCTCACATAAATAACAACCTGGTTAACGTACCAGAGTCTGCGTTTGAGTTGCACACACTGTAAATGACCAATGGAATAGCAGACATAATTGTGTACGATCATATACATGTATTCGGTACACTATCAGTTACTTTTCTAATAGACGTATACCACACACAAACACGCATTGTCACCTTCACCCCCTTCACTCCCTCTTATATTGTTGGCTAAAATATCTTCTTCTTTTTAAATTTTTTTCCCCTTCCACCCTCCCCCACTCCTCTCTCCATATCCCCCCCTTTTCTCTGTGCGGCCTCGGGGAGAGTAGAGCAGTCATAGGGTTGCAGTAGCCTCTAATCAGTGTGAACAGCAAGCTAATTACCAAACCCTCAGCCCTGGCTGACTGTTAATTGCATACATTAGACACCATCAGCAGCACTGCAAGATTAACACTTAAAATCTTCCCGTTGCTATAGTGGGGATGAGTGCTCTCTGTGTGTGTGTCTACGTGTGTGTGTGTGAAAGAGAGAGTCGGGGGGAGAGAGACAGAGGTGGAGAGGAGGGTCGTGTGCTGTATTCGCCCTGTGCACATGTGTGGTGTGTGCTGCTTCTATGGTTGCGGGTGCTAATATTTAACACTTAATTAGAGCTAAAATGGAGACACAGCAACAGCGGAGACGTGTGTCGAGTGCTATAGCTGTTGCTGTGGCGGGGTTGCTTAGGTGGGGGCAGCCGGTCGTTGAGGGCAACCCCAAGTCTCTGTGGAGACGACAGATGGAGTGACATTAAGAGCATTGCAGTGCAGGCATTTCAAATAATAAAATATCAATATTTACATTTTAATTACCCACTTCTAGCTCCGCCAGGGCCATGTCAAGGAGCGTGTGGGTGAGTGTGTGTGTGGGTATGTGCCACAGCTAGCTCCACTGGGGTCATGTCTTCTTATCTCTTCATAGAGTCAAGTGTGCTGCTCATGCAAGTGCCAATAGTCTGCTCTGCTTGAGAATGTTTTCGTGAAATACACGTCAAGCAAAATAACTAATTTCTACACAATTTCTGTTTTCTGCCATTATTTGTTATTTTTATTTTACTCAATTCATCCTGTCTTCCTCTAATCCTGTCTCTCCCTTCTTCCGTACAATGCTGACGCAGGCAGGAATGACCACTGTGTGTGAGAGCATGTGCACACAAATCTGTCAGAGGAATTAACCATGTGTACACAAAACTGAAAAGCTTTCACACCAACACTCTCTGTCTGTCTGTCTATATGTCTCTCTCTCTCACACACGCACAGAGACACTGCTGACAGAGCTTTGAAGACAAAAAACATTGAGCTGAAAAATGAAATACCAAAAAGAATAAAGAGGACAGAATTTGAATATTTGCATCCCTTTACCTCACGTCCAGGTAAAAGTATATCAGGCTAGGTAAAAGACAGCTGGACATACTGTTTTGTTTTGATGGTGTTTTCCACTTACTCAAAAGGGTCATTAGGAAACACACTAAGACACTGATTGAACCTAACATAAAAATTCATACCCCAGGGAAAGTCACCCCATGTCTGTCGAGACACACACATAATGAGTCCTTCTCAGGCCATCTGCAGCATCCAGTCAGTGGCATACACTAATGCCAAGTACAGTACCACAATTTTAGCTTTGTCAGTTGGCAACTCATCCTAACTTAAAATATTTCATTATCGTTTGACAGTTCCCTACATGGAAGAAATGGAGAGGAGGAATGCTTCCTGGGAAATACTGTACGGCCAGTAATTGAATTATGTGAAGGACAACTGGGTGAAGAGCAAAATCAAGATCAAACAAAGGTGTCTGTCTTTCTACCTACCTACCTACCTACCTACCTACCTACCTACCTACCTACCTACCTACCTACCTACCTACCTACCTACCTACCTACCTACCTACCTACCATCCATCCATCCATCCATCCATCCATCCATCCATCCATCCATCCATCCATCCATCCATCTATCTATCTATCTATCTATCTATCTATCTATCTATCTATCTATCTATCTATCTATCTATCTATCTATCTATCTATCTATCTATCTATCCATCTAGTGATTAATTCATTTCCCCAGCTCGTTCAATTAACTGGGTTGTGGTGGTCTATTGATCTCTTGGTGGATTATCTTTTCAGAACAATATCCTGCCATACCATATTCTCCTGAAAAGACACAATCTATAGTCCAAGCATCAGCAAATAGGCTGCCCTGCTATCAAAACCATTGGGCAGGAGATTTTTTTTTGTATACAAAGATGATTACATAAAATTGTGTGTTGTCACATGTATTTTGACACTTTCCAAACAACATTTTGCATTAAAAAGGGGTATTGATTTATGAATAGAAACTTGCTGATTGTGGCTTTAAAACAAAATCCAATGGTCCCTGTCCAAGCCTAGTGTCTGTATATGAGATTATGAGGCTGTGTTGATTCTATCTTCCTAATCCTTCGTAGCTTTCCATAGAGAGAGGACCGCAGAAACTCCACAGGGATTAATTTACCATTCACAGATTAGAGATATGGTCTCCAATATCATCATCCAGGACAAGCATCGAGACGAAAGGAAAGGCTCAACAAGGAGCAATGAGAAGAGAGAGGACAGAGAGAACGAGAGAGACATACACAGACCGAAAGACAGAGATGAAAACGAATGCGCACAGAGAGATAGCCTTCTTTCCTACAGCATCGTGCTTTAATGTCCTCGCTCGAAGACACGCACATTAGACCTCATTCCACCTCCTCATCTGGGCCTGAAAAAGCCTGGGCTGAAAATCTTAATTAATTGTCCAATAGTGCTGCGGGGTCATTATGCATTGCAATAAAGAAGCGTGTAATTATGAGATTTAACAGCCATTACCAAGGCCAGGAACTCATATGTCATCATCAGCAACCAAGCCAATGGTTTGGTAGGGCTGTGTGTGTGGCTTGATGGACAGCCCACACACATGCACAATACACACACTTGCATATGTACATATTGTTCATGTAGGTAAATGTTTCCGTGTATCAGAGAGAAATGTGTCAAACAATTGTAGATATACACATATGCATGTATTAGTCTAATAGGGGATCACAAACTGAAAATGCAAGAACTCACACAGACAGAAGCACAGACAGAAGCACAGACACACACACACACACACACACACACACACACACACACACACACACACACACACACACACACACACACACACACACACACACACTCATCAGTCTGACCCAGACAATAAGGCAGCCAGCTGTGATAGCAGCCTGCAGATGAAACATCCCATCAAGATTAAATAGACGAAAAACTACACACATTATTACTGCTGTGTGTGTGTGTGTGTGTTTTGTGTGTGCATGTGAACACACACTGAAATACTGAGACAAGGTCTTCCGCCACATAGCAGGTGGGGAGTGACAAGTGCTGTGAACAAACACATGCACGCTATCCAATGAACATTATTGAAAAACCAAACAAAGTTAGACTCAAAACATATCCGATAGAAAATAGAAGTTGGAACTGAAGCAAAAGGGAAGTAAACAGACAAATATGAAGATCTTGGCATATAATGACTAGTAATTCAGTATGTCAGAATGTCTGTTAGAAGAAAGGCGTTATACATGTGATATTAGAGCATCCTGTGTGAGTTTCTGTGTTGTGGTGCTAGCTAGCAATGTACACTAAGCAATGTGTGTTGCTTAAAAAACAGCTCAGGTTCTGACGTTTTCTGGCGTTTTTTCGAGCTCACCAAATTCTCCTGTTTTTCTACTTTTTTTCTTGTATCTCTCTATACACTAAGAATATTGCTTCATCTATATGTATCATTATTGTGATACGTATTACATCGAGATGTGTGTACCTTAACATAACATGTAGACAAAAGAACCAACATACTAATGGTTGGTTACAAACCATTTAATATATAGTTATTCTATTTTACCTTTCAACACTGCTGGGTCACACGCAGGCACAGGGGCAGGCCCAAATTGTTGCCTATCTGCAGGTGTTTTCTTGTGTATGTGCAAAAGGTGTCCCTGTCTTTATGTGTTTATACCTCTATTAAATAAATAAATAATTTGTCTCTTTGTGTGTGTTGTGCACAGACCATAAGTCCTCCACAGCTGGTGGCAGGCACGCTCCAATCCTATTTTCCCACCTGCTTATTCCCTGATGGAAAGGATGAATCCTTGACTGTTATTTAGGAATGATGGGTGAAGGATGGGGGGAGAGAGAGAGAGAGCGAGAGCGACTGAGTGAGGTAGAAGAAAGGGGGAAGGTGGAAGATGAGCAGTAGGAGCATCGGCCATAACGGACAAGTGAGAGAGGGAGAGTAAAACATAGGGGGAGTGATGAATAAAGAAAAATAAGAAGAGGAAGAAAAAGGAGAGAGAGGGGGAAGGAGGTGAGGATCAATGAGCGGGGAAAGAGAGGGAGGGGAAGGCCAAGGTAAGACAAGAAACAGAGATTGAGCAGAGCGCATTAGGAAAAAGAGAAAATGTATAGATAAAGAGAAGAAAAGGGAAGATAGAGACAGAAACAGTGAGGAAAGGTAAAAAGTTAAGTAGAAAGAGAGAGAACGTGGGGAGAGAGAATAACTAATTCATGCCTGTCTGTGAACTTTGCATGAACCGACAGAAATAATGTGATGCCATGACAAGTCTGTCCCTCCTTCCACTAGATTTGCTGCATGCATAGGTGTGTGATATGTGTGTGTGGGTAACAGTGAATCCCTGTATGTGTGTGAACTCTTTATATTGCTTTTGGTGTGTATGTGTGTGTGTATGTGTGCCCTAACAGATAGAATAGGATGATGATGATTTGAAATGGAGTTTGGCCTGTGCGTAATTATGATCATCTATCTTTATGCCCCGCCAGCATATCATATCATATCACATCACATCATCTCTCTCTCTTTCTTTCCCAGGCACACACACACCCACACACAAACACAAAAGCAAATTGAAAGTAGTAAAAGCTGACTGTTTGCTAGTGATGACTTAGATGATGATGGGCTCAGATGGTGTGCTGATTTATTTGTTACTGCTTGTCTGATGTCACATATTATAAAACTGTGCACGTCTGTGTACGTGTGCATTCGTGCACATTCATTGTGTATTAGTGCTACATTAGAAGTGTACGTTTGTGTGTTCATGGTTGTGTTCATGATGCATGTCTTTGTGTGTGCATGCTTATGTATGCTGCTTTTTTCTGGTGTGTTTTGTGTGTGACAGACATTATTTGATGCAGATTAGTCGGTGTACTCAGATTGCAGGCTGTGTCTCAAAGGCTGATAGACAAATGAATTTGATTTGCTAATGTAATCACACTAATAAGAAAAACAGCAATGGGCTGCTGAGAGCAAATCTCATGACTTCAATATTTGTGTTTTTTCCCCTTAGTTTTAGTTGACTTTCAAGACTCCCATTTTTTTAGATTAAAATCTAAATTATTAAAATTACTTTTAATCAGAGGCAGAAATCGGAAGCCGAGCAGAAGAAAAAAAGGAATTTAAAACGCTACTAGTCGTTTTTAATATACAGGTATTTCATTCACTTGTATTAGCAAGGATACTGTATGCACACCACTCCACTATCACAGGCTGCTATTACTCTTCAACTGACTACTTTGTGTTTTATATTATTTAAATGTATATATTTATTTTTGAATTCAAGTCTGATACGGTGTGACACATGTGGACACAGAGACAGCTGGTCCCAAGTTTGAAGCACATTTATGTGTTTCCTTTTGAAGCGTGAGGTTGCTTGAATCTGAAGGCATAAGGTGTGTGTCAGCACCAAGGTGTGACCCGATAGAGGTAAAACCAATGTGTGTGTGTGTGAGAATATTTGTGTTGAGTGTGTGTATAAAATAATGTGTGTTTCTGAACCTGTGTGTGTTTGAGTGTCATCGTTGGCACATCGTCATGAAAACACTGTCAACACGGTGATGACAAAACAAACACAGGGCATCGGACAGACAGGAGAGTCAACACAGACTGAACGTGCCCTCAGGGACAGAATATGTAGGTGCCTTTGTGTGCGAGTGTGTGTGTTTTTATCAAAACAAATTTGGAATAAATAACTTCCTTCACAATACAGCGTACTGAAAATAAGAGGATGGTATAGTTTTCTTACTCTGTTTTCTAAATCTTATACAGATATTCCAAATACACATCCCCAATAAAAATGGGGGTTCTATTTTGTTAAATGAACTCTTTAGGGGGAAATTGTTGATTACTTTTACACAACATTTAGTACATTTTAATGTGTTTTTTTCACATTATTAAACCATAAAAGAAGTGAAGTAGATACGACAACAGAAAAGCAATGCACAGAAAAAGACATTCACTGTTTTCTCATATTGCTGCCATGCTTCAAATACCCACAGGCGTAATCCAATAAAGAAAGCCCAACTTAATCCAAACATTAAGCTCAGATATCAAATATTCTTTTCCTAATTTGATTTCATCAATATTTGTTTTCATCTGCAAACAATAGTGTTTGTTTATACTTCATGGGCTGCAAGAAGAAACCATGGTGGTGGCACATTGGAAAATAAGATGTCTCTTCTGCACAAATGTGGACAATGAAACACACACACACACACGCGCGCACACACACACACACACACACACACACACACACACACACACACACACACACACACTCTAAATGTGTTATGTAGCTCAGGAATGAGCTGAAATGCAAATCAAACACGCCCAACAGAGTTCAGAGAAAATCAACAGCGACTGGAAACATACATGAAGACGCAAAAAAGCGAAATTGAACAAAGCGATGAATTAAATCATCACAGCCGGATGGTTGGTCACACCCTGGTCAGAGCTGACAATGCTACTCCACCATTGGTCAGTCTGTGTTCAAGCGGTGGGACTTAACGAAGACACATTTTTATTCATCAGATAATAGATGTAAATACCTATGAGATTTCCTTGCAATTCAATGGAATTTCCACCATATACAGTAAGTAAACCTTTTATTAACCCTTCACCTCTTCTTGTTATGCCTATAAAGATTATTTTTAAAGACTTTTTAAAGTGTATGTTTGCTTGGACACTACCATGTAAATGTTTGTATGTTTTCCCAGTGTGTTGAATGTGTGTGTCTGTATGAATGGACTGTATCTTTGCGTGTTGTGTTTGTGTCTTAAGAAGGCACGCAGCATGCGGTGACTGTCAAGGTGAACTAGCCTTAACCGACAGAATGGGGCCAAATCTGCTTGTGCCGTTTGTGTGCGTTTGTCCATGTGTATTTTGAGTATGAGTATTTTTTACGAGTTTACGTGCACCTAGACCAGTCGTTTTATTGTCGAGGGCAATGGCACTGAGAGGGAGAGACAGACTGGAATATGATTTTAACAATTGGGAAAAAATAAAGTGTGTGTTTGTGTGGAGAGATGTTTCTTTTTTTGATTTACCACTCTATGACCCAAAGCCCAACAACCTCTTTGCTGATTGATGACAACATCAGACTTAATAAGGAAGGCCAGGGAGTGACATCATCACTAGTCTGGGCTTTTACATTCCTCTGTCAACACACACACACACACACACACACACACACACACACACACACACACACACACACACACACACACACACACACACACACACACACACACACACACAAACACACACACGTAGGGATGTTCTGCCACTCTTGGAGCTCATTGTGAAGTGTTATAATGTGTGTCAGTGTTAATTTAGAAAGCTGCACTTTCAAAGTCAAGGATGTGTGTATCCATGTGTATGCGTGTGTGTGCTTGCATTGGTTCCTTTGGCTGCTGAGACTCAACATTTGATTTGCTAAAAGGAGCTGGACACTTCTATTAATCAATATTTGCTGACTGACTGGGTGTCCCTCTGGTTGATTGACTGGCTGTGCAGTTACTTGACTGACTGATTGGCTAACTAACTGACTGACTCTCTGGCAGTCTGAATGACCACTGTTCAACTGGTTGGCTGCATCTCTAAGTGAACACCATTTATAACATGACCAAAAGAGAAAGGGCACAGACGAACAACAGCAGAGGTAAAGCTTAAGGAAGGCATTGCTCATTGGGGCCTCTCTGAGAATGCTGTGATGTACCAATTTAAACAACAATGTATAAAAAAAAAGGCATATTTAATTGAGCGATGTGATCGGTGAGCAGTCTTTCACGCCGTTTTTAAATCTAGAGTTGGATCACTTTGTGTAGTGTCTGTAGACAGTGTCAATGGCTGAGGGTGTGAAGAGGGGAGGTTGGAGGCGTGGGAGGGGATAGGGGTTGAGAGATGAGGTTGACTTGATAATGAAGAGGTTAAGGATACCATGGAGAGAGAGGGTGGGAGGTCAGGTCTGAGAGAGGGAGAAAAGGGAGGGAGCGACAGAAGCAGAGAGAGAGAAAGAGGGAGGTCACATGAGAGGTTGAAGAGGTGGGGGATATTTAGCCACCGGGTCAGAATAGTATTGTATTAAAGGCTCTTTGGGAGTATCTAGGTTATACGGAGGTAATGTATGGGACATCCCTGCTTTCCATTTTCTACCCATTTCCTACACTTTTTTTCCCCTCTCACCTCAGTCTTGAATGTTTTATTTCAAACCTTCTCTTCAGTTCTCCATTCTCCTTAATCCTGATTCATGTTTTTAGCATCACTGTGTGGGGATTTCAACACCTATGCTCATCCTCAAATCCAAACAAAAAGTAAGGGGAATAAAGAGAAAGAAGAAATTATAGAGGCCAATACATGACTAAAAGAAGCATGCAGAACATGAGCCGAGAGGACTTCCCTCATCACCTACTATCCCATCACCACCACAACCACCCAAACCCCTTCTCCCATATCTCCATAAAGGCCGATTAA
Source organism: Myoxocephalus aenaeus (assembly GCA_038501785.1). Taxonomy (NCBI): domain Eukaryota; kingdom Metazoa; phylum Chordata; class Actinopteri; order Perciformes; family Cottidae; genus Myoxocephalus; species Myoxocephalus aenaeus. The sequence goes on from JBAMJR010000116.1 coordinate 2,046,710, forward strand.
ATGAATAGACACACAGCAAACCCCCTCCCCCTCCCGTCCCCCGTTTTTACAGCTCAATCATACTGCTTTACTGCCGACACATAGACCGCTTATCCTGAGTGTCAAAATTGAAAAGAGAATGAAAGAAAGACTGTAAGAAAAGAAAGAGCAAGTAAGAGGAGATAGGGAAGGCAGAGAATAGTGGAAGGGAAGTGGGGGCGGCCCAAGAGCAATTTCTTCCTTGAATAAAGAAAGAATGGGGGAGGGGGTTGTAAAAAAACACTAATGGCAAGGCCTCTGGTTCTGGTAAAATAGACTGTGTTATAGGTTCTGGGTCTCGCTCGTTGATTCATTCATTTGTTCATTCCTTGCTCTTTCGTCAAGTCAAGTGTTCGCCTGTCTGTCTTTCTCTTTTGTGTCCACGAGTCTAGATAAGAGCTGCTGGCATGACTGCCCGGTAGTCATTTAGTTAGAGAGAGAGAGCGCGAGAGAGAGAGAGAGAGAGAGAGAGACTGAAAAGAGGATGAAAAGACTAATTCTACAGACAGATAAATGGCTCATTTTGAAAAGCCTTTCTTTCTTTTAATTCACTCTCTTATTTGCTCCTGTTTAAATATTTGCCTCCTCCTCTCACCTGACCGCTTATTGTTCCTCCTTCAACACACACACACACAATAGTATGACATGTGGATTAATATGCAACTGGAGTTGTGGCTATGAGAGCTATTGAAATAAGATATTCTCTTCACTAATCCATATTATTGGACGCCAAAGCCTTTCACATCCTCTGAATAATAACTCCTACAATTTTCCACATACCCCCAGTTTCCTGAGAGTGACAGTATACTGCTCATAAACTTGTCTTCTAAATGTGTGAATATGTGTGGGGTCACTCGTTGCCCAGTTTGAATCAGCAAAAAGACTCGTCCATGTTTGTGTTTGCATGCATTTCATCTCTGACACACACATATGCATGTGTGAGGTGCAAATGTGTGATGGTGTCCCATGCCTTGTGGGATAACAAAAGACACACACTGGGTCTGAAACCTCATTTTCCTCTCCTAATGACATATCAAATGTTTGCATATAGGCCATATCAATATGGAAATGAGCGTGAATGCACACACACACACACACACACACACACACACACACACACACACACACACACACACACACACACACACACACACACACACACACACACACACACACACACACACACACACACAGAGTTTTAGAATCAAAGAACCAATCAAAGAGATATGCGTGTATATGTGTGTGTGTGTTGTCACAACTCTCTAAGGTTGGGCAAGTCTGTGTGTCAAACATGACTAGCAACACACACACACACCGACACACACACACACACCAACACACACACACACACACACACACACACACACACACACACACACACACACACACACACACACACACACACACACACACACACACAGCGACACACACGTGTACCCTAGCCTTGTTATCCGGGGGCCTGTCTTGTGGGCAGCCTCTCTAACGCTGAGTGATGTTTAAATTAGTTTACAATTTAGCCTCCTCGCTATCCGCAGACGGCTCTTAACTCAGTGTGTGTATGCGATGTGTTTTTGTGTGTGTGTTTGTGCGTGTGTGAGCGTAACAAATTGTTGCCAGTACGGCAGACATCTAATGACTTCAAATTAGCTGCCTGGCGCTCGGCTTGACACGTTGTTACCACTGTTAGCAGCCTGTGTGTGCGTGTATTTGCGCATGCATGTGTGTGTGTGCGTCTATGCAGCGCTGAGCAGCCATATCATGAAGCATAAATTGGCTTCACCTCTCCTCTCTGCCTCTGTCTTTTTTTCTCTTTGTTTCTCTGTCTCTCTCCATCAATTTGATTAAAAAAATTACTGTACCATGGCGAGCACAGACGCGTGTGTGTGTGTTCACATGTACACCCTGTATGAAGTAAAACTCACACACACACTTGACAAGATGTGAAAAAAGACGGCTGCAAAAAAGGTTAGCAGGTCTATTCTATTCTATTAAAGATTTAAGTCATTGTAGATTCTTTATTGTTTGTTGTGTGTTTGTGTAAGAGTCTGATAAAGAAGGTTGAGGAGGCGTATTTCTTTCTGACAATCCTTTCCACCCTGAGTGAACAGTAGATCACTTTCTGTGTGTACATGTATGTAGGTGTGTGTGTGTGTGTGTGTGTGTGTGTGAGAGTGTGTGTGAGTATTAGATCAGTGTTCAGGGTTGTAAACAATGAGGATTTCATAAGGTGCTCACATCACACACACACGCATCACACACTTGGAAGATGAAGAGTTCTATCTTTCTCTGTGAGCAGTGGATTGCCTTTCTCGTTCATCTAATCACGCCATCTTCTCTCCTCCGCCAAGCAATCGTTGCGCTTTGCTCCCTCCACACACACACGCACACGCACATATTCACGAAATGCACGCACACGCACAGCCTAGCATATAACCTGGCTAACTCAGTGCATTCACTTGAAAAAGTAGTTAGCAATGGAAACGGAAAGTCCAATGCAAAACAATATGTTTAATATACATCACTTGTACATTATTGTGTATATCTGTGAGTTATTTGTGTGTATGTATGTTGTATATACCATAGGTGCATCCCAGAGGTATGGGGAGAGAGACAGAGATCGTAGGGGAGAGAGATAAATGGATTAAAAGAGAAAGCACAAAAGAGTAAAACGCAGGACAGGGAGATTACAGGAAAGGGGATCGTATTGGAATGAGGTTATATGTTATTTAGAAAGAGAAAAATAAATATTCAAAGGGCTATACTTGGCATGCGGATCAATATATATGTCTGCTTACTGTCCATATAGCAGCACATAGATCAATACACTAACAAGAAGCAATGTATATTCCCATCCTTCTCTCTCTCACTTCATCTCTTTTTTTCTCTTTCAACTCTGTTGTTTTCACATTTATTGATAATATATTATATATATCATTTGGAGACCCTGTTATCCAACGCTATTGACTTTATTATTATAGATTTACGCAGCATGACTGAATGGTATTTATGCTTCTAATCTGGTGCTTCCCCCTATATTCTCACAACCCCCTTTACTGTTTGAGCAGTGGCAACAGGGGGTTGCTCTATTCTATAACCATATTTCCAGTCGACAATGGGACTAATCGTTGTGCTAATCTGTGTTAATCTGAGACAGTCCTCTTCCCTCCTCTCTGCTGTCACAGCAGTCTCACTCACTAAAACCAAAACCAGATTATAGTTTTAATCTACGTCTTGCTCCCTGTCTCCCTCTTTATTTAAGATTCCACGACCTGATGCATTCGCCATCATCAGCCTTGCTCTTTTTCTCTCCTTTATTTTCTTATTTACTCATTTTACGGCTCATTTGTGTAGCCTGCCATTATTTCAAATTTTCTTGTTGTCCGGATCAAATATTTTACAGAAATAAAATGAGTTTTTTTAAGCATCTTAGATTAGAGTCTTCTGTTTTAGAATACATGTGTAGTGACAACTATGTGCTTTTGGCTAAAGCAGACATCACATTTTACTGTAAAGATCAAAAACTATTCACTCGTTCATCATTATAATTTGACATTTCCATTGCTCTTTATTTTGTCTAATCCTTCTATTCTAACACCTATCACCTGCTGTGTAAAAACTCTCTACAATGTAGTTTTAAATTATATAATAAGATTGTTACCACACATAAACATCAATGAATGCTCATTGCTCAAACAACAACCATCTCAAAGAATATTCTGTGTCCAAGTACACATTGTGTCTCATAAACTACAAAATGAACCTCAAAAATAAATAAAATCTAACCTTGTTCTGTACATCAGGCCAAGTTCTAACGGTCACAGGTCAACTCATATTATCCCAGTTGAGTATTTGCGTGACATTTTTGTGACTATAGCTTACCAGTACATAAATAGTTCACAAGAGGCTGGGTTTCAAAGTGCTTTGTCATATATATGGTACTAACACACCAACACTCACACACACATACACATGTCGAATGTAAGGGGATTGGACTGTTTGGTTCAAAAGGTCAACGTTTCTGTGCGTGTATGAAGGTGTGATACCAGTGAGAGCATTTGGTTAGCCAGGTGGAGGAGTCAACAGTTCAGACTGTCTGAGTGCAAGGATTAGGGTGAAAGGTCACACTTTAGCACCAGGCGCACTTGTGTGTATGTGTGTGTACCTGAACTGCATCTGGAGCAGCTAAGTCTAACCTTGTACTCTGCCAATTCACACCGCATGTATGCTGTCCTGTATATGTGCGTGGGTGTGTATATGAAATCTCCTATACTCTGGAATTGAAAAAAAAAATATTATGTATGGACAGATGTGCGTGTGTGTGTGTGTGTGTGTGTGTGTGTGTGTGTGTGTGTGTGTGTGTGTGTGTGATCCTGTCACAACATGGAGTCAGGTTAGGTTCTGTGTGAAAGTCAGAGTTCATAAGTTTTTTTTTCCCTACCGGGGATATGTTTGGCCCAGCCGATGTTGACCACCAGCTCTCTGTCCGCCAGGTCACACAGCGTAGTCAAGGCCTTGATGTCGCTGTCTGGTACTGTTGGGTCAGGCATGGCGTAAATCTTCTCTGGCTCGGCCACCAGCAGGTGAGAGACGATTTTGTTATCTGCAAGGCAGCCAAAGGCATCTGAGATGATCACCAGACAAGGAGAAAAACACAAAGACAGAGAGATGGTGAATTTTTGCGGTAGTAGGCTGCAAGCTGTTCCACACCAATCCGGTGCAAAAATGTAAAAGGTCATATGTAAAGTCCCTTATAACATGGCTTGCTAGATAACACATATGTCTAAAGGTATTTCCACATATAGCAAAACAATTTTAGCTGACATAACTATAAGACTAGGAGAAAGAAACGGAGACATGTTGCATTAAATCAACATACTGTAATACATTTCAGTATTTTCCATAGCATACAGCACACAAATCATAATGTTAGATATCACACATACAACATTTTATACATCATATAGTATATATAGACAATATATATATATATATATATATATATATATATATATATATATATATATATATATATATATGTGTGCGTGTGTATGTGTGTGTGTGTGTGTATTGTATACAAACATGAATAAGTAAGAATAATAACAATGTTAAACGTGTTTGACACTTACAGACATAATAAACCTTTTAAATTGTCAAACAACACTTACTTTATGAAGTAAAAAGTGTAAAAGTCCATTTCGAACAATTTGGCAGGACTAAAGATGATAAAACAATGTAAAATACATTGAAACATTTCCAGTTTAGGATATGTTTCAAGGTGTGATTACATGCTATTACTGCCGGTTATTCATGTTGCTTAAAACATTGTATTACATGACGAAAGAAGCTTCACTGATACATACAGAAGGGAAAGATAATACCGAAAGCCAAACAGCTCAGCTGGTAATGGTGACATGTGGTGATGAGATCTCTATGGCCCATTAGTAACAGACTGATACCCTGCTTCCAAATTAATCCACTGACTAATCAAGCATGGGAATAATAACAGAGGAGAGAAGAGCAAGAGAGGAGAGAGGGATGGAGGAAAAGAGAGAAAGAGGGATAAGCAAAGAAAACAAAAATGGGAGAAGACAGACAGGTAGAAATAGAGCCATGGACAGATTGTAAAAGACAGACAGGAAGGGTCGAGAAAACGACAGCTAGATAGAGATAAACAGCAAGAGAGAGAGTGAAAAAGAGTTGGGGGGGATGAGTTGTGTATTGATCTAACACTCTCCACCCCCAATTCTATTGACACACACACACACGCACGCACGCACGCACGCACGCACGCACGCACACACACACACACACACACACACACACACACACACACACACACACACACACACACACACACACACACTTGTACATGGATATATTCTTCCATCCTCTTCCCTCTAGTTTCAGCTCCAGGGTCGTTTGAGCCAAACCAATCCCAGTCACACTGCAGTATCTGTGGGTAAATCTTATTTAATGTTTCCCTAATTAGAATCAATGGAAGCCCATTTCCAAACCCTGGGCTATTGTTCTGTTCTCACACAATCAATGGGGACGCTGAGGCTAGGGATTGGGCTACAGATAGATAGCCTGTATGTGCGTGTATCTGAGAGAGAGACTGAGGGACAGAAAGATTTTTTTGTCTGTGTATTGACTGTCTGTGAGAGAAAAAGAACAAGAGAGACCCATGAAGTCAATATCATCTAGTTTTTGTTTTAGTTTATAGAGATTTGTGTTCATACATATATTTAAAGAATGGAAGTGAATAGAGATTACAGCCAGAATAACTATCACTATCACTGTCACTGGTGATCCAGTAAATTACTCATGTTGAAACTTATCCAAAATGGGACAAAAGCTTAATAAAAATAATAACAGGACTAAAAAGTGAAATATAACTAAACCTGTTTAAGGATAACTGGTCTATAGCCTGCTAGTGAAGACATTCAGCTGGAACACACACATGCTCTGTGCATGCAAACACATACATTATAAACACACACACACACACACACACACACACACACACACACACACACACACACACACACACACACACACACACACACAGTATACACACACTCTTATTATCCCATCATTTCAATGATTAGTAGTGCAGAAGTCCCGGTAAGCTGCCGTGCAGCCATTCAGCATATTGGCCTAAAGCAGAATATGCTCAAGCTTTAAGCAAAATGGGCTTTGGGGACCAAGCTGCTAAACACTGTTCAATCTGCACTGCATGTGCGTGTGTATGTGTGTGTGTGTCATGTGTGCGAGCAGACGCTTAGCTAAAGAGCTAACTCTAGTTTGATGTGGCTGCCAGATTGGATTTAATCCGGATTAGGGTGCTGGCTGGCCCCTACCTTCCTCTTTCTCCTTTCCTTCCCTTCCCTTCCCTCCCCTCTCTCTCTCTCTCTCTCTCTCTCTCTCTCTCTCTCTCTCTCTCTCTCTCTCTCTCTCTCTCTCTGAGAAACCTTCTCATCTGGACTCAGTCTCTCCCTCTCCCTTGGTCTCCACCTGTCTCTCTGTCACTCTCACTCACTCCCTTGTTAATTTTCAATCATCAGGCTTTGGCGATGGTTTCCTTCTTTAAAAAAACACAGCCAATCTAGCCGGAGCTAAATGAATACCTTTATAGTGAAATATTACACATATCAAATGTTATGACTCCAAACTGGTAGCAGTAGAGACAGGAAAATAAACTTGGTCCCAAACAGATGGGCTTCTCACTACCCTCTGTCTATTTATGTGTGTGAGTGTTTGTGTGTCTGTGTTTCAACTACTTTTACTGTCCAACTGTCTCCATTAGGATATGAACTGATGGAAAGGCAGTTTCTTGTACTTCTGAGCTCTGAACAACGACTCCTGCTTATTACATGAACACTGCCTGAAGAAATTACACTATATGTTGAGATTGGAATGTTTTCTGTTTGTTTTGGGAGGATTTTACTCTTGCACTGTCCATAGCATGTCTTTCATTGTTCCCTCTGCCAGACACTATTGTCACTGCAGCACAAATGTCAATTTGTAGAGTATGAGTTACTGTGCACTGAGGACTGTATGCAAATGTATGTCCTTGAGATCCACTGCTCAACCTCAGAGAGAAAAGGACGATCACATGTTCTGTTGCCAGTCAGATTTTGTGTGTGTGTGTGTGTGTGTGTGTGTGTGTGTGTGTGTGTGTGTGTGTGTGTGTGTGTGTTTGCTCTTACATGGCTTCTTGGGAGGCAGAGCCAGCTGTGGGTTCAGGTATGGACTGTTGTCAGCATCTATCCGGCGTTTATACTTCTGTCTCCCACCACGCACCCTGTCAAGACGAACACCTGTAAGAAATGACAGAAGAAGTATATCAATAGACTGTGCATGACACTGGCAATTGTAACTATTTTGACTACTACTGCAAAAGACAAGGAATATAAATAAAGATAAATAGAATATAAAAATAGAGAGGAAAGGAAATGAAAACGTTTTGACTGGAAGACGATTACATAATGATGTGTAGGGATGAAATGGTGATAGCGGTGCTGTTTTGCAGTGCATACGTGTTGCGTGTGTGTGTGTGTCTGTTATGCATGTAGGCACTTTTATCTTATTGTCAAGCTTGCTGAACTCGCTTGCCTCTTTTATTCTACAACGAGACTAATTTATAGAGACACCATTTGAGGAAAAGGCCTCTCTCTCTCTCTCTCTCTCTCTCTCTCTCTCTCTCTCTCTCTCTCTCATGTTGTCTCTTTGGCTTTCTGACTTACTCTTTTCCTGTCTCTTGCCCAATCTCTTTCTCTGTGTTGCGGTCTCTCTCTCTCTGTCTCGTTAATTAATTGACACAAAGGAGTCTTAATTTAATTAGGCCTATCTCTCAGGGGATTGGATGTTACCGTGGTTACCACTTAAAGATGGATAAGGAAGACAGAGGTGTCATGTACCCTGGAGGAGAAAAGGAGAGTAGGAATCTGAAAGGGCTGTTAAATGCTTGTTTATACCATTCAGAAATAAAGTGAGACTAAAGAGAGAAGAACATACTCTACAGAAACTTCATTAACAGACAATCTTGAGAAAAAGTTAACCTAAAATTTAACAGACCGTTGCAATATTATGATTCCTGCATAGTGCTTTACACTCCTACAGCACCACTAGATGGAAAGGTTTTCTGATGCAAGATGCATTTAAAACAGTCAGGATTTAAATGTGTAGACAGAGAGATATAAAGAGGAGGGGGCAAAAAGAGTGAGAGAGCCAGAGAAAGATTTGCTAACACACACAGATATAAATCCTCTGAAAAATGTGCTGACCATGACCAAGACAACACACCTAGGAGACTTAACGGAAAGACTTCCTATTGGCAGCAAAGAAAAAACATGTAAGGCAGCATGTTGGTGCATTCATTGGTATTTGTAAGTGCATGTTTCCATGTTTTATTTGTGTTGTGTACGTGTGCATGTTTTTTTGGCTGCTTTTATTCAAACCATCTTATTGGTTTTACGTACATTTTGTCATTTGGAAAACCTCTAACTGGCCAAGGCAGCAGTCAATCCGGTGAACTGAACATGACATGCATCTGTGTGTGTGTGTGTGTGTGCGTGTGCGTGTGCTTGTGAGTGTGTGTGTGTGTGCTTGAGACGGAAATAGGTAGACAGAAGGGCTGACAGTCCAGGTACAGTGGGGGGGACAGTGTCAGCAAACGGTCAAGAAACTCTTAACACCAGGGGGTACAATACCCACTCACACGCCCACTCTTTTGCTTTTTCTATCACTCTCTCTCACACACACACACACACACACACACACACACACACACACACACACACACACACACACACACACACACACACACACACTCCCGTGTTGTGTTTGGGTAAGCCCCGACAAGCAGCTTTCTCAGTCACTTCCTGGGTCAGAAGAGGAGAGTGAGACGGAGAAGAACAGAGATAGAGTATCAGAGTTAGAGAAGGTAGAGGACACTGGAAGAAAGGAAGAGAGATGTGAGAAGAAGTGAAAGAAAGGGTTTGAGGGAGATCTTTAATCAATAGCTAGCTCAGTAATATGGCTGCATACTGTATATTTAAACTACAGATTCAGCAATAAATAAATAAATTAATAGATGCAAGTATCACAAAGTGGCAAACATCTGTTTCCCATGTCTGTACTGTGGCATCACTTGTACTTGTATGTCTATTTATGACACACTTCCTGCTACAGTCATTTCCGACAATTAACGCTGCTCCTTTGCCGTTACCTACCACTTGCACACTTTCCCCCTTTTTCATCACACACAAATTCTCCCATGTAGACTCTCAATTTTTCCCTTTCCCTTTTCCTTACACCTAAAAGACCCAGTGCTGCGCTGAGCTCACTTTATAAAGAGCCCTCTCTAACTACCTCATCTATTTCCCACCAAATTAACTCTCTCTCAGCACTGATTAATGATCAAATCTAAATGAATCAAATTAAAAATTGAAAATTATATTTCCAAAGACCACAAAAAAGAGACAGGAGGAAGCTAGGGGGAGAACGAGAGTGCTCTACCTCCTCTTAACAAATGAGCCTTCAAGTCATAAAGAATGGGCACAAGAGGAGAGGAGGGAAGGAATGAGGAGAGGAGAGGAAAGGGTCGGGTTGGGAGAGGTAATGTAAGGATGGGGAAGAAAATGTGAAGAGGTAAAATAAAAGGCAAGTGAAGAACAGAATAATTGAAGAGGAAATTGGTAAAAAAATGGAATAATAAAAATAAAATAAACGGAAGATTATCATAAAATAAAGTGTAGAAAAAGAAGAACAGAGGAGTGAGAGAGCACAGGTTGTGAAATAAGAGAAGCGGTAGGTAATGGATGGGCTGGTAAACGAAGAAGAATGAGAAAAGAATTCAATGAAATGAGAGAGAAAAGGAGGGATGATAATAGAAAAAGAGAAATGAACAGAATAATGAGAACTGGAAAGATCCATGAAAGAAAGGAAAAAAAATCCACAGAGGTTGCTTCATTATATGCCTTAATTATTATGTCAACTAAACGAACACCTCTACTCAGTCTATTGCTCCTACCTCTACACACTGAAATAAATATTACAATTTACCCCGCATTATTTGTGTTGCATAATGCAAAGTGCATGTAAACTGAATTTGATGCCACATAGTTAAAGGTCCAAGATCCGACATTGGGAGCATTTCGATTGCCTCTCAGTGCTCCCAACATGTCGGCGGCGAGCCGGCGTTGCATAGTAAACGGTGCTAATAGGATGGATACACTAACTAACTACGGTGAAATTGCTGACAGGGCTAACAGTGTTTACCTGACAGGGGAACCACAAGGTGGGTGCTACGCTTCCATGACGAAGCTGTGGGACACCGAGCAGTACGACCAGCCCGAGCTTCTCAACAAAGCAAGGAGAAGTTCGGAGAACAACACACACAGATGGAGCGCGACTTCATTCTCTGCTCAGGTAGACATTACTCCACTGTAACTTTACTGAATGAATGTTAAATACAGCTCCTTTAATAATACCTGATTCACATCATATTTTTCATTGACACATTTTGCTCCACTTTTGTCACATGCTGTACACACACTCTTGCACACACACACACACAGTGACAATGATGAAGGCAAATCTTTCCTTTTGTGGGAATATTGCTGTCTGTCAATAGCACAATCTGCTCTGATCACATCAGCATAGATTTTACACTGCACATCAGCACACGCGTGTGTGTGTGTTTGAACAGTTGAGGGATTGCGAGTGAAATGCCTTTGACACCTAAGTGCTTTTGAAGAGAGAACCGGTATTCATGGTAAGAGAGGAAAAGACGAAAGACGAGAGAAAGACAGAAAATTGATTGATTTCAGATGGTCAATGATATGATGAGAGAACGAGAGGATGAAAGAGGGCGAGAAAAGGAGTGAGGCATAAAGTGGAGAGGAGAAGGGAGACAAATAAAATGATTGATTTCTGTTGATCACAGCAAAAAGGAAGCAGGGGGACAAAAAAGACAAGAGGAAGGAACCATTTAAAGAGGCAGAGACAAGGAGAGGAGGGAGTGTAGTTTATGGTAATTGAAGTGGTAACAGGGTTGAAGTCTCTCTTCAACCTTAGACCAGGTTATCACCTTATTGGTCGGTGTGTGTATTTGTGAATGTGTGTGTGTGTGTGTGTGTGTGTGTGTGTGTGTGTGTGTGTGTGTGTGTGTGTGTGTGTGTGTGTTAAAACCTCAGTGCTGGTGTAATAACATAAAGGGTTTTCCTATGTGGGTTTAACAACTGATGGGTGAGTAGATTGGGTCAGACAACAGACCCATTTAAATCTATTTAAAATCTATTGTGTGTGTTTGTGTGTGTCAATGATTCCCTTGCATGTGAGGAAGAAGTAGATATAACAGGAGGAGGAAACACAAGATGTGTGCCTGAATAGCCACAGAACATGGATTATTATGTGGTGTTCTCATGTAATTGGTTGGTACAGATCAATGTGAGTCAAGATTATTCACTTTGGTTGGAGGGATTTTATGCTCAAATTTGAAAACCATTGACACAAGATAGCTTTAATAAAGCAAGAAAAATAAAGAGAGCATGAGAGAGGGGAGGTTAAGAGGAAAGTGTGTGTAGTGTCATGCAGTGACGTTTGTTTAGACCAGAACAGATCAGAACAGCTTGGCCTGAGGCAGCGGGCAGGTGGCTGTCACTGGTGTGTGAATATGTGTGTGCGTGTTTGTGTGAATGTGTGTGAGACCATGTGAAAATGCTGCCTTTTCAACATTAATGGCCCTTTTACTTTTAATGCTGTTTTTTTTTAATACCTTGATACATTTACACAACTATTAGGCATTTGGAATTTGAAGAACTAAATAACGCAATAGCTGAGTAATAATAAAGTTATAATAAGTTTATATTTATACATCTTTTCCAATCAGAAGTCTTGTTTTTTAAGTCTTGTGTGTCACATAAGAGTGTTTTTTTATGGAATTCGTTGAGTGAGTTTGATGAAAACGTTGCTGTTGTGGAGCTGTCACATGCAACTGAAAACAACAGTTCGTTGAAGTCTCCTGGTAAATAAAATGCTTTTCCCAAACTGTCTTCCTTTCACATCTCCTCTACTCTCAAAACAAACAACGAAAGTGTATATGAAAGAGAGCGGACCACTTAGGCAGATCTCTCGTCACAGCATTTCCATTATCGCTCCTTTCTAGCTGGAATGCAACCAGATGCCAGTCACACACACAAACACTCACTCAGGACAGACGCTACAGGGCCAGATTTAGCTACAAGTTTCCCATGGGGGAACACCAGACGCCACCAGTTGTCTGGCGCTTCCCACCTCTGTTTCCTCGTCCTCTCCTCTTGTCTTCTCCCCTTTCCCCATCACTCGCTCTCTCTTCCTCTAGTCAGCCTCTTCCTTCATTATTACCATTCTTACCTCCCATCTTCTTGTATTGACCCATAGACATCATCTTCAGAGTCATCACTGATATCTTCCAGAAAACGTGTCCTTTATTAGAAACAAATGCTCTCTGTGTGTTTTGCATGTGGACACGTCTCTCGGCCATTCGTCTTGATTGTGGTGTGTATGACTGCATTTGTGCGCAGCAATGAGATTGGATAGCAGCGTTCAGGACTGTTGAGCTATGAAGAGAGTTTTGACGCACACTGCCAGATGTATAGACACACCAAACACACACACACACACACACACACACACACACACACACACACACACACACACACACACACACACACACACACACACACACACACACACAAAACCAATCCTCACACAGACTGGAGCCTTCCAC